>JAWNOU010000177.1:23835000-24202500 GCA_035045725.1 Drosophila ezoana | reverse complement strand
TGTATGCATCAAGGGATTGTTGTAGGTTTGTGGCGGCGGCGGCGTCGGCTTATTGTAGGCAGCCAAATGATGCGTCTGGCTGAGATGATGCTGATGCGCCGGCAAGTGCAACATGTTGCCGTTGTCGCTGTTGGACGCCACGGCGGCCTGTGTTGCTGCCGGCTTGCCAGATGTCGGCTGTTGCACGGCAGCAACAGCAGCTGCTGCTGGTGCATAGTTGTGATTCAGCTGCTGCGCCTGTTGCTGGTAGGCATTGTGTGGCTGTTGCTGCTGTGCATGTTGCTGCTGTTGCTGTTGTTCCTGTTGCTGTTGTTGTTGTTGCTGTGCGGGTTGAGGCTGCTGTTGCAGGTTGTTGCTGCTGTTGCCATAGTTAAGCGGCTTGTGCGGCGCCTGCTGCTGCTGCTGCTGTTGTTGTTGTTGCAGCGGCAACTTTTGCTGCTGCTGATAGTTCAGATTATGAGGCGGCTGCAGCTGTGTCAAATGCGGCTGCGGCTGTTGCTGCTGCTGACTGCTCTGCTGCTGACTGCTCTGCTGCTTGTTGGCCGCCGCCTGTTGCTGCTGCTGCTGCTGCATGTTGCAGGCGCTGTTGTCCTTGGGAAAGTCCTTAGGAAAGCCCATGGCCGCCGCGCGATTATACATTTCGAATGCCTTATCTGGCGCAATGGTGCCCAGCTGCTTGTTAAAGGCCATGGAGCCCAGAAAGCTATTGAACATTTGTTGTTGCTTATTGAGCAGCGATTGCGGTGTCTGCTGCTGCTGTTGCTGCTGCTGTTGTTGCTGCTGTGCTGCTGTGTGTAATTGCTGCTGCTGCTGCGCATGATTCTCGTCCAGCTTGGTCAGTTTGCTGGCAGCTACATCGCTGTAATCCTCGTTGACGCGCTTCAGCGGATTGATTAACGTATCCGTTTTGGCGGGCTGCTGCATTTGATGCTGCATAAAGGTGGCCATATCGCTGCCATAGCTGGGCGGCACAATTTTTTGCTGCTGTTGTTGCTGCTGCTGTTGACTGTCGACAGCATCTGCGGCTGCTGCTGCACTGGCGGCCGCATTTGTGGACTGATATTGCGCATAGGTTGGATACTTGGGCTTCATGCCATGCAGCTGCTGCTGATGAGCCAGCGCCTGATGTTGTTGTTGCTGCTGCTGCTGCTGTTGCTGCTGTTGCTGCTGTTGCTGCTGATGCTGCTGATGTTGCTGCTGTTGTGTGACCTGATTCGTGGCTAGGTTGGGCGGCAGCAGGCTGTGTCCCAGACTCCAATCATTGTTGTTAGGCTTAGCCACAGGCGTCGCTGTTGACACCGCAACGGGAGCAGCAGGTGGCAGCGGATTTATCAGCGTTGCCGGATTGTACAAAGAATGTTGCTGCTGTTGCTGTTGCTGCTGTTGCTGCTGCTGCTGCTGGTAGTTGTCATGCGTTGGCGCATAGCCATTGTTGCCCATTGTTGCTGCAAGGAGACAAGTTGGATTAGCCATAGTTTTATCCAGACTGCAAATCGTATTTAAATTACAAAGTTTCTTTAGACAATTCACCTTTATGTGCGGAAAATGCGTGGAACTTTTAAAAAGGTATTGCATATTGGCAAAGCAAAGCCTTTGGCTTTAGACTGTAAATCGAACCAGCGACTATTTGCTGAGGGAGAAACTCACCTGTTAAAGCCACCACAGGTGCTACGGCTGTTTGGCTCGTTGCCACTGGGGCAGGCACCACAGGCGGCGGCGGCACGACCACGACTTGCTGCTGATAGGGCGACAGCACGGGCTGTTGGTACGGCGAATGCTGCTGCTCGGCCGGCGACTGTGCCAGCGGGGTGGGCGGCTGTGTGGCGGCCGAGGAGGCAGGCGAATCCACGCTGCTGGGCATCGGGCTGAGCGCCTGTTGCTGCTGCTGCTGTTGCTGAGAATTGGGGCTGTGCGAGGGCTGTTGCTGCTGCTGCGACTGCGGCTGCGACTGGGCGGTCTGATGGTAGGGCGACTGGGCGTGATAGGGCGAAGGCTGCGTCGAGTGGGGCGTGGTGTAGGGCGAACTCTGCGGCTGCTGGTAGGGTGAATGCGGATTGGGCGTGCTGGGGCTCATCGAAGAGTTGTAGTCGGATTCCTGTGAGCGCGGCTGTTTGTACTGATCGTAGATGGGCAGTG
Source organism: Drosophila ezoana (assembly GCA_035045725.1). Taxonomy (NCBI): domain Eukaryota; kingdom Metazoa; phylum Arthropoda; class Insecta; order Diptera; family Drosophilidae; genus Drosophila; species Drosophila ezoana. The sequence goes on along the minus strand of JAWNOU010000177.1, from coordinate 24,200,364 downwards.
GCGAGGTGGAGGAATAGGCTGGCGTCTTGGACGCCTCCGAACCAGACGGATTATAGCTATTGCCGCCACCATAAGGCGAGGTGCCACTCAGCTCGGGCGTGGACACATTTGGCGACGATGCCGACGAGTAAATGTGCTGAGAATATTGCGGATACGGTGAGTTCATTTCGCGCGGACTGCAGCTCTTGTCCGGGCTGCTCTTGGTCGTCGTGTCCTGATAGAAGCCCACCTTGATGGCGCCATTCAGTGTATACGGTGACGCCGGCTTGCCCATGTCATCGTTCGGCTTGGGCGACACCATAATGGGCGAGGCGCCGATCGGCGAGGCACAGATGGGCGATGTATACGAGCCAGCCGCATAGGAACCGTAACGCTCATCGATGGCTATGCGCGGCGAATCCGGATCCTGACTGAATGAGCTGCGCTCCGAGTTCGTGCTGCCCGTGCTCGGCTTCCGCTGCCGCATGACCACGGGCAGCGAGAAGTTCGTATCGCCGGCGGCGGGCGAATGGGCGGGTGGCGCCACCCGGGCGTCATCCTGTGCCAGCAGCTGTGACTGTGTCGTCGTTGGCTGTTTCTCCTCCTCGCTGGCGGATTTCTTGTTGACCTTTGGACCGCCGAAGGCCTTCAGCCAGGCACTCAGATTCGGCTTCTCCTTGGCCTCGGCGGAGGCGGCCTTTGAGGCCAATTCGCTGGCTCTGCTCAGCTCGAGCAGAGCCTCGAACGGCTTGGGCATCGTCTCCTTGGTGGGCGTTGTGGCCGCTGCTGACTCCTCCGCGCTGCTGTGCTCTTTGGCCTCCGTATCGTGCTCCTGCTGCTTGTTCGCCAGCTCCTCGAGCGTCTTGCCCAGCGCAAAGTCCTGCGTTTTAATGACCGTGCCCAGGCTGAGCTTTGGCGCCGTGTCGCTGCACTCGGTGATGAGCGCATTTTTGGTATCCGACTTTGACTTGCTGACCACCGGACAGTGGAGCAGCGTTTCCAGCTCCTCCATCTTGGATCCAACCACATTCTGTATCAGATTGCCCTTGGTCTTGCCCGGCTGCAGACGCTCGATGGTCCGCATCACGTTCGCCTTGACCTTGGCCTGCTGCGCCTGTGCATTGGCCGCCAGCTTCTCCTTGAGCGACTTGCGCTTCGCCTCCTTGGCCATCTGCTGCTTGATGTGCGGCGGCGGTGGCGGATTCAGCAACAGCTGTGTGCTGCTCGGCTCCTTGGGCTTGACGGGCGGCGCGTTTGCAGTCGCTGCAACTGTTGCTGCTGCTGCTGTGGGCGTGGCAGCGGCAATGGGCGGCACTGCTGCTGGCTGCTGCTGCGCGGATAACATGGAGTTGTTGGAGCAGGCGGAGCTTGAGCTGGCCGCCGTGGCCGAGGTGCTGCCAATGGAGTTGCCCGAATGCATCGAATGCGGCGGCGTGCCGCAGCTGCTGCTCACGCTGCTCGCCGTGGGCAAAGTTTCCGCGTCCAATTTGCTGCCGCCCGGCTTGGTCGCCGACGTTTCGCTGACCAGCTCGTTGAGCGCCTCCGCCAGCTTGGTGGGCACCAGCTCCGCCTTGGGCGCAGCCAGGGCGACCGGGCGCCGAAAGTCGGCCGCGTCTAGCTTGCTGCCAATGGCCGAGTCGAAGTCATCGAGCAGATTGTAGCGCGAGGGCGAATTGCTGGCGGAGCTGAACTCGGAGAAGCGCGGCGTGTGCTCCAGCCAGCGATTAATGTCCTTCAGCGTTTGCTCCGTTTCCACGTCCAGCGCCTCCAGATTCGTATTGCTGCTGGGCGCAGCTTTCTGTGCAGCTGCCGCTGCCGCCGCCGCCTTTTTGCCGGTCAGCTTCTTGTGACTGCCGCCCTTTTCCGCCGTTGACTTCTCGGCGGGCTTTGGCGGCGGCGGCATTTGCTTATCGGCTCGCTGCTTCTTGCTGCTTGCCTTGACGCTGCTTTCCTTCGGCTTGGTATTGCTGCTGGCGCCGGCACTTGCGCTGCACTTGGCCGCATCCTTGCCGCTGGCCAGCTCTGCCCGAGCAACTGGCGCTGTTGGCGGCGTTGAGGTCTTTGGCGGCGGCGTCAACTCCCGCGGCGGCTTCTCAACGTTTTTTGGCGGGTCTGCTTTTTTGGCCTTCTCCACGGGCTTCTCCTCCACCTTCTCGCTCGCCTTCTCCTGCTTGGCAGACGCTTTGTCGTTTAGATTCGTTTCCTTTGGATTCTTCTGCTCTTTGCTTTTACGTCCACGTTTATGTTCCGCCGCCGGCTCTGTGGTATTGTCACGCTTCTTTTTGGTTGTGGACACGCTCTTGACACTCGTCGATTTGGAGTCCTCGGAGGGTGCCAGCGAATTGGTTGCACTGGTGGAGCCGCTTTGCGCGGCGCGACTGCGTCGATATTTGATGACGTCATATTTGTCCATAAATGGCAGCAGCATCTCCAATTCCGCCTGCTCGGCAGCAGCGGCTGCTGCAGCCGCCGATTCCGCTGAGCTCTTCTTGTGCTTGGCACTGCGCGACTTATCCTTATCCCTGTCTTTATCTTTGTCCTTCTCCTTCTCTTTGTCTTTGTCCTGACGGCTTTTCTTCTCCCTCTCCTTCTCCCTTTCCCGCTCCTTTTCCTTTTTCACTGGCGGCGTCTCGATTTTCTTGCCCCGCTTGACGGCCACCGGCGAGGGTGGGCGACGTCGCCGCTCATCTGAGCTGCTGTGGCAGCTGGCGCCCAGCGGCATAAAGTCTGACTCGGAGTCCTGGTCGGACTTGTCGCCCTCGTGGCGTGCGCTCAGCTTGGAGGTCTCAGCGCTGGTCACCTTCTTGACGGTTGTCAGCAGCTCGGAGAGATCATCGTTGAGTGCGCTCTTTGAGTATTTCTTGTGCAGATCCACCTTGAACGGGGACATGCTGCGCGATCTGGACGCATCATCATCATCGTCGTCGTCCGCATCGTCATTGTCCTCGTCATCTTCCTCCAGCTCTGCAGCGGATTCAGCCAGCGCCGCAGCAGCTGTTGGAGGCAACTGTTTCTTTGCATTGATGTCGTACAATAGACTATCTTCATCGTCCTCCAGGTCGGCCAGCTCCCGATCGGCTTTAGCGCGACCGCGTCCAACTCTTTTGCTCTTTGGCTGACGCTTGACGGGCGTTGGGGTCTTCACCTTGGACTCGGCGGGCACCATTTTCTTCTTTTGTGCCGCAATCGTGCGCGCCGTCGGCTTCACCAGAGACTTGACTTTGGCCAAAGCCAGTTCCTCATCGTCGCTAGACTCGGGCTCACTCGGCGGCGGCGGTTCGCTCAGCTCCGACTCTGGCTCCGTTTCGGGCGTTGACTTTTTGCCCGCTTTTTTGGTCTTTTGTGTTTTGGTGTTGGGCTTCGATGAGCTGGTTGCCTGGCCCTGCGACGACTTGCTGCCTTTGGTCTTGCGTCCACGTTTGCCTGAGGAGCCACCAGCAAGCTCTTTGTCCTTGTCCCTGTCCTTGTCTTTTTCCTTAAGTACTTTGTTGCTTTTGCTCTTTTTCATTGCTGGCGGCGGCGGTGGTGGCGGAGGCTCCGGCTCCAGGTCCTCCTCATCGGTGTCCATGTCATCGTTGTGACTGCTTCTTTCCGCTTTGTTTTTGGTTTTCTTTTTACGCCGTTTATCCTTCTCCTTGCGCTTGCGCTTCTGCGCGTGTGGTGCTGTGGCCTCCGCGGGCTCCTCGGTGTCACTGTGGTGCTCCTCCTCGACGCTGCTGTCCTGCAGACGCTTGCTGGACGCAGAGTTCGCCGAGGATTCCTTCTCCTCCTCACCTTTCGCCTTCTTGCTAAAGTACTTCTCGCGAAATACATTCATCTTGGAATCGGCGGCGGGATAACTTAAATTCGGATCATCATCGTCGTCCTCGGACAGATTATCGAAATATTTTTTTGTTGCCTTATCGAAGGCATCCTGCAGATTGTTGACCATTTCCGTATACTCTGTTGGTGGGGTGAGAGATGTGTCAATATACATTTATTTATATAGATATTATTTTAAGGGATAATCAATACCGTTATTGTGGCCATTGTACAGTCGACAATTGTTGACAATCAAGCGAAAATCATTGCGAAATTCGCTAAACTTGTGATACTCTCCACTGTCCAGTTTGTCCTCCATCTTGAGCAGGTCCATGGGCCTAGAAAATGTGAAAAATTGTTGATATATTATTGAGTTTTTGATATACCTGTATCTCACGGTTAAAAGCAGGGTTTGAACCAAGCTGGCTCAAATTTAAGCCTAAGCCAAGCGGCTTCATGGCTTTGATCAACATTTTTCCCTACTAAATAAATGATCAACTTCGTAGCTCTATTTTCACCTTTCTGTCAGTCCGTCAGGACTTGTCAATTAATATATTTAGTTGTATAGGGTTATAATTTACCTTCTAATGATTGAGTAATAGCGCGGCGCAATATCCTCCTCAACGGGATCCATGAAGGGCCATGCATCCCGATGATTTTTGACATAGACGAGCACCTTGTGCATTCCGATTTGTAGTACCTCCTCCGTTTCGGTAAAGCTAAGAATATTCGCATGATTTGAGGAGTTGTACGTTGAATTGTTGTTTGCTTTCGCTGTTGTTGTTGTTGTGATTGTTGTTGGGTTTGTTGTTGTTGTTAGATGGTGTGTTATGGGTCTGGTTAGGTTTGTTGTTGTTGTCGAGGAGTGAGATTTATGTTTATAACTGTTAATATGACTATGAAGGTGGGTGTTGTTGTGCGTGTGATGGGTGTTGTGTGAAGGTGTGTGGGCTACTCCGTGCGACGTTGTTGTTGTTGCGGTTGTTGTTGCTTCCGGCGTTGAGTGGTTGTGATTGTTGTTGTTGTTGTTGTTGTGATTGTGGTGCGACGCGTGCTTATGGTGATGGTGGTGGTGGTTGTTGTTGTTGTTAAAGCTGCTGTTGCTACGGTTGTTACTATTTACATGGCTACATTTTGTTGGTATGTTTTTTTTTTTACGGTTATGATGAACAGTCAATATGTTGTTGGTTGGTTGTTTGGTTGGTTGTTCGTTTTGGTAAGTACAAAAGTTTACAATAACAATGGGTAATAAAATGTTAATCAATTGATATATTATATACAATTTGATGAAATATGATGTGTCGGTTAGTCAAGAACAGTGCAAAGGTAGAAGGAGTCGGTTCTAAAGACATGCAGACAATAACGAAATACAAACTACTTTTACGAGAGAAATTAACAGTACTCCATAAAATAATATTAACTTAAGCTTAGGTACCCTTGCATATTTTTCAATATATTTCCACAGTTTGTCTTTCAATAAAGTTCTGGTTCTTTTTTTCTTCTTTTAGTTTTTTGGCAACTGTATTATACTATATATAAAATAGTCATTTGATGTGAATAGATTATATGGCTGGTAAGTTTGGTATATATATTAAACAAGTTGTTTATACAATATTAACCCCCGCTTGAACCGAACCTTAGAACAGATTTCTTAACTGAAATGCAGTCGAGCTTAAATCTGTTGCCTTAGCTCAAAAAAGATGTTTATTTTAATATTCGTTAGTTTTGGACACTGCAAGGGATATTTTAAGTACTATGAAAATTAAAAACAAAGAAAATTTCAATGAGAAAGATTATAAAGATATATCAAATTTTATTTACAAAATATTCAATTGTTCTATTGGAAATTGTATAAAATGTGAGAGTCAAGCATGGAATCACAGTTGTGGAAGGGCTACGAATCGAACCAAGGCATTGGTTCGAACCATGAACTGCGAATTTTATTTAATCCAATTTATTCAATTTAAATTTTTGAGTAGAACTTTCCTTTGTCAACTATCGAACTTGGTAATCGGATTATCTTTAAGTTTTGCCTGTACCAAATTTTCCCAGTCTATGTTGCACAGAGAGTCGAGTTCTTATAGAACAAACAGGTAATACGGATAGACAAAAGCTGTACAAGAGAAAAATTAGTTTCCGCTGCACTACTTGCCACATATTTATACTAGACTATACAAAAATGATATGTCGGGTTAAAGATAGTTTTTACAGCGTGTTTGCAAATATGAAAAATAGTTTCGGGAGATAGTTGGGTTAGTATTCAATATAAAGAGTGTGTGCTGTGCTATGTTTTGTCTAGTCTAATTGGTTAGTTAGTTGGTGGGACTTACTCATCGGCGCTTTTGTCGGAGTAGGCGCTGCTGTAGCGTTCCGCCTTGCTGGACGAGGAGGCACTGGAGGCGGCCGAGGAGGGCGCTGCAGTCGCCGTCGTTGATTTCTTGCTTTTCGCCGGCGCCTCTGATTTGCTGGCGGCACTGCGTTCCGCTTTGCTGCCGGAGCTGCCGGCGCTCACACTGGCCTTTTGTTTCTTGGACCGTGCCGTCGACTCGGCTGCGGAGTTGCTGTTGCTATGTTGTTGCTGCTGCTGTTGCTGGTGGGCGGCTGCGTTGCCGCCAGTTGGTATGAATATGTTGCCCGTTAGGGAGCTGAGTGAATTGTTGGTTTGCCGGCCGGGCAGCTTCACATTGGCCGCTGGCGCCATCTGCTCCTCGCGCTTGGCAGCCACTGGCTGTGCTGTGTTTGGCTCTGCTGGCTGCAGTTGCTCCTCGCTGTCATGCGCCACAGGCGAGGGCAGGCTCAGGTTCGCAATGCTTGTGGCGACCGCAATGGCCGCCGAATTCGAATCCAGCAATTGCAGCTGTCGGCAAAAGTTCTCCTTATCCTCGGGACTCAGCGACGCGGCGTGCAGCAGCTGCGGCTCGGGCGTCTCTGGGCTCGGCTCCAGCTGTTGTTGCTGCTGCTGCGGCTGCTGCTGCTGGCGACTGTGGCGTCGCTTGTGGCTGCGAGCGGCTGTTGGGCTGTTGCTTTGCTCGTTGTTGTTGTTATTGTTGGTGTCCTCGCAGTGCTCGTCTGTCTCAGACGCATGCTTATGACGCCGCCGATGGTGATGATAATGATGTTGATCTCGTTCCCGATCCCGTTCCCGATCGCGACGCTCGCGTGAGCGTTTCTTTTGCTTCTTGCCAGACTTTTTCTTCTTGTGGTGATGATGATGATGATGGTGATGATGATGGCTCTTGCTCTTGAATTTCGCTGGCGTTTGTGATTTTTCTCTGGGCGGCGGTGGCGGTGAACGAAATTTATCGCCAGCTGCTGTCACAGCGTTCAAATGCTGCTGTTCCTCGTGTTCCTCTTCTTCTTGTTGCTGTTGTTGTTGCGCTAATTGTTGTTGCTGCTGCTCTTGATGTTGTTGTTGTTGTTGTTGTTGTTGTTGCAGTTGCTCTTGATTCGGTTCCTCGTCGTCGTTTTGGTCATCGTCTTCTGGCGAGAGACAAAAGGTTTCCCTGTGGCACAGAAATTCGCTCGAATTAGTTGTTGTTGTACGTCTGAGGGAGCTTGCGTAAGTTGAAATACCGCTAGCCGTTGAAGTCGATTGAGAACTGCAGAGAGAGGTAGTAAAAGAAAGAGAGAGAGAAAAGCAGAAAATAGTTAAGTTTGGCTGACAAAACACCGGAAATGTTACGACAAGCTTAATTAATGTCACACGTACAGTAGAAATCGCTTAAGACTAACGCGCAAATGAAATGTTTATATGAAATGTGAAGTCTAAAGAAAATATAATTGTAAATAACTTTTGATAAGCAAATATCATGGGTTTCTTTTGATAAAAACATAATCTGTTTTGGTTAGGGAATTGTAAATCGTTCGAAAAGCCTTTGAAAATGTTCTTTAATTAAACTAATAAAAAAGACTATCAAATAAAAATGTTAAATTTAGGTAATAAAGTTCTAGTCTTCGAGCGGTTGCTGTATTTTATATGAATTCTAAACGATTTTTACTGTGTTATTATATTGAAAGTCTGCGTTAAATTGTTTGGTATCTAGCTTACTGTTTGATGAAAACTAAATGAATGAGGTGCCACAACAAATGTTAAATTACAATAATAATATACACAAACAAAAAAAGTATAATAAATTGGCAATATATCAAATATAGGAGTATTTAAAAAGCATGCTTACATAATTGTTCATATTGTGTGTTATAGTTTTTTTTTTATTTTTTTGAAAACGAAATCCAACCAATTGTTTGTCGCACACAAAATTAAATTATGGGCAAAACTCAAATTAAGTGCTTGTTCTTCTCCTTCGATATTTGGTCCAGTTTCTCTCAGTCTCTCGCTGGCGGCAGCCTGTGTTAAGCGTCGATGAGAATGTGATATTTTTTGCGCTTTGTATTTCTTTTTCTTTCTGTTTTAATAACAATTCTTCAAACACAAATTGCAAGCAAATTTCGTTTAAGTGAAAACAATTGAAAATTAAAAAGAGTAGAAAAACAAATCAATTTGGTAAATCAAATTAAACAGCGACTTTTTTTTTTTTTTTAAACAAAATATGCTTTAGATAGATGTGCGTGTGCTTGAATTGTTCTGTTTCTAGTTCTTGTTTCTGTTGATGTCTGTGTGTTGTTGTTGTCGTTGTTGTTGTTGTTGTTGTTCTCAATGTGTGATATATGATTGTGAAATGCTGTCCGCTCTCTCTTTCTGGCTCTCTGATTATAATACTGGACGTGCTAACCGTCTGCGTGAGCGCTGCTGAACCGTCGGCGGCGCCAAATGAGCTGAATATTGTCGCTCACGACGTTCACGTTCGCGTTCGCGTTCACGTTCGCGTTCACGTTCACGTTCGCGCTTAACACGCTCCTCCTCCTGGCGGGCCTTGAGCTCGGCGAGATTACGTATGCGACTGGAGTTGCGCACTTGCAGCAATCTGTGTTATGAATACAAAATTGGAATTATTAGATGGGGTATATAATTGCACATTGCATATATCTAAAATAAGAAGGCTGCCAAATCTGCCTTATCTCGAGTCTTTCTATCGTATAGCTTCTATATGTAGCCCTTATATGTATATATAAATATGAATGTCAGCTATAAAGTTCAACTTATATACAGATTTCTTACCTCAACAATTTAAGCGAAAAAGCACCTTCTGCTAGCACTTCTTACAAACATTCTGTTCTTGACCTTTTCTTCCTATGTTAGCTATATGTTATTGAGGTATGTTCTAGCCTACTCTGACATGCCGCTCTAAATAGCGTTTCTTATGACAGTTTCCAGTTAATGAGCGATAAGCTTGTAGCAAGAGGACAGTTTTATGTCTGTTGCATTAAAAAGGTATTTTACAAGAATCTGTATACTCATTGATACGGCATGTCTTCTACAACGTATTACATGATGCGCAACACAACTTTAACCTACTGCCAAAGATATAGTAGAAGTATTCGAATTTTCTTGGATATCCCAGTTGGATATCAAGCATTTAACTGAATACACCAAAGCTATTTACTTTCCTTACATAAAGAACTTCATCTTAAGGAGTAAACTTAAAAATAAAGTCGAGATCTACATGGACAACTGTTAGTTGCAGCTATAGTCACTTACTTTCTGCGTCTCAGGCGTTCACGTTCGCGAAAGAGCTGCGGCAGCTTGGGCAGAAAGTTCTCATCCAGTATTTGAAAGAGTTCACGCTCTTTACCATTCGTTGAGGTCTTGAATTTGGCTGCCAAATTCTGCCAATCCTCCTCGGTGAAGCAAATGACCTGCCAGACGGTACTGTTGCCGCCTAGGATCGTGTTGCCACCAGAGCCGGCGCCACTACTGGAGAGCGCAGCAGCAGCAGCAGCGGCTGATTTGGCCGAACCGGAAGCAGTGGCCGTTGTTGTCGCCTTATCCTCGCGATAGAGTCGCGTACCGTAGAAATACCAATATCCCGAATTTTTGGCGTCGTAGCCGAGCGGCTCAACGCGCAAACTGTCCGCCTCTAGGTTGCTTAGTATGACCTGCACATCGACAGAGTCCAGGCGAAAATGGCACAGATCGTGCAGAATTTGTAGACGCTTGCGCACCGGCAGCGATTGAAAGTCAATGTCCGTATCAAAGTGATTCTCTGTCTGATGCAGGCGACACTGTTGGCGCAGGAAACGGCGCAAAAACATCTGATAATTGCTGTGTGTTATCTCATTGGCTACCGACTGTAGCGCATCGCAGCCGGTCAGCAGGCGTACAATTAATTCGGGCACTAAGGCAACTTGATCCTCATCGCTGGTACCATCGGAGAGCAGCGCCGATTCGAGATCCTGCAAAACACAGACTCCATATAATACAAATCAATCAAACGTGATTATAAAGAACAGACCTCTATATCAATGTCGGGCAAATCGAAGGCGGAACTAAACAATGAACAGAAATGCGAAATACACGGTATCTCCCACCATGATTGTATGTCTGAAGAGGAAATCTGATTTATTATAAAAATTCGATAGATTGGACAATCTGCTTACCCAATAGGCCAATGAAAGTAGAAACCATTTATGTATGCTTTGTGTATTAGAAACTTAGCTCTCTGCAAGAATAAATTAAAACAATTCCCTGGGCGTGTTGCTTGTTGCTTTCTGGTCGTTCCCAGTTGTTGCTTGTTTACATTCGCTTGACAAACTCTGTGCAAAAAGATGTAAAAGACAAAGATTAGTCTAAAATAGTTAATGGTTAATAAGATACTATTGATACTGAGATGACGACCCTGTGCAAGGGTATAAGAACAACAACAAAACTCATGTACGCTATCTTAATAGCGGCAAAAATGTAAACGTGTGTGCAACATGTGCGTGTGTGTGTGTGTGCGAGTTTTTGCGTGTGTGTTGTTATTGTCGAATTGTTTGAGATACACAAACAAACACGAGCTTATCAATTTTCAAAAGCGCGCGCGAAGTAAATTGCGATACACGCACGCACACACACATTTACAGAGCACATCCACACTGTTGCCTTTGGCGAGAGTAAGAAAGTACACGCGCACCCCTTTCGCGCGCTTAATTTTAAGAAGAGAAAATCAAAACAGATGGCCAATAAACTAGCCCACAAACAAACGCGTTGCCTCCCGCATGGGCGGGAGTGGGACGGCTATAGGCAGCCAGTGTTGCGTAGCGCTAGTTGTGCTATTCACTTTTTTCCACAGCACTGTTGATTTCTTGGCTGGTCGATGATTTCGTACCCCCGCCACCGCTGCGCCGTTATTTGGCCTGATGTCTGCACTTTTTGTCTTTTTATAATTAATATGCCATTTCTACGAACACACACGCACACACTGGCAGCACATTTGATAAATGTTTCAACAAATTAGGCGCGATTTTGGCGTATCTGATGCCACAGCAGCGCCCTTCGAGCATGCGCCGCCTGCGACAGTGTCTTGTTGCGATGCTCCGTTGCTGCCTCTGGCTGTGTGTATATATTTTTTCATTTGCGCTTTCCTTTTGCCGTAACAGTGAAGCACGCAATTGGTTGATGACAACTGCTTTGAAATTAATATTGTGTTACATTTTTCAGCAGTTGTATACACTTAAGGGGCTTAACAACTGAGCGCTAACGTTTCGGTTTTTACTTAATTTGCCTTATTTTCCACATATAAATATAATTAATGGACGAATCAACCTTACCGAACGACAGAATTTAAGCAATGCGGCTCAAACTGTGAACAATGTTACAATAGAAGAGCCAATATTGCCCAAACTGTGGAACTGTTATGCTCTCCATAGGGCTGTTACATGCTATCGATATTAGTGGTGTGATTTCGTATCGACTTATCGTTTCGAATGTGATATTTTATTTTAATTTTTATAATATAAAAATTTAACGAAAAACTTTCTTACAGTGGTAATTTTGAACGTGTTTTCTTTGGCTTGCATAATTAATTCGTATTCAATCAAGTCTACTATTATATGCAAACGGCCTGCATTCACTTGTTAGCTGGAGGAGTTTGCTGTTAAATAAATTTGAATTCTTTTTATATGCGAGCATGACTAACTTCTTTCAATTTTCGCAAGGTGTCGCCACAATATTCATAATACCATATAGCTCTTGTGCCGCAAATAACATGCAACACTGTGCAACGAATAACAACAACAAGTAACTTTTCGTTAAAAGTGCAACAAAAAGTGTTAGTTAACATACTCCATTAACAGCCTGGTCCCGTTCAAGATGGGGTATATTATTAAATGGCGTTTCTCTTTGCTTTCTTAAAATGCAAGGTCGGTTATTTTGTGCTTTGTTGGTAGTTTGTTTTTGTCAACTGTAAATTTAGACTCAAATATAAATATATTTTCAAAATTTAAATATATGGACCAAAGAAATTGTTATTTTTTTTTTTTCGATTTTTCGCTTATTTTTTTTCTCGATTGCAAATCGACATCAAAGTTGCAACTTGGTCAATTAACGATAATTCATTTAGTGCACAAGTTGCGGGCAATTTATACTCGATTCGTTGTGTTTGAAATTGAGCTGAAAACGCGCAGCAACGTAAAAAAAAGAAAATAGAAAATGCCTGCACGTGTAAATGCGGTCTTTTATGGGCTCCTGCCCGCCTGCTGTCCATAATCGGGTGTAGTTGCTGTTATATGGTTTTTGATTTTGTTTTTGTTGTTCTCATTGAGCTTACGAACTGTTCTTGCGCAAGGCAAACATACGCTGCTGCTGCTGTTGTTGTTGCTGTTGTTGTTGCAGCTGCTGCTGTAGCTGCTGCTGCTGCTGTCGGCGCAGACGCTGTTGTTGTTGTTCCTGTGGCTGCTGCTGTTGAGCATTTTTCAAGTGTACATTTTTGGGAGATTTTGCTTTTGCCGCCATCTGCTGCTGCAGCTGTTGTTGTTGTTGCTGCTGCTGCTGCAGCTGTTTTTTGTTGTCCTTTCGCAACACTACGCCCTGATGCTCCATGCTTGGCCCCTTCAGACGCTGATCCGCAGTCAGCAAAAATCCCGTTAGCTTGCCATCCCATATTATCAGCCGGATGGGCACCACGGACAGCAGCTGCAGCTTATATGGCGTCTGCTTCATGTTGCGCTCGGCGACCAGTATAAAATTGGGTGCATTGTGCGTATCGATGAGGACACGTTGCATCTTATAGTTAATGGCAATGACATGACCCGACTCCAGGGTAACCACATTCATCATGTGCTGGAAGATCTCCATGACAACGGCCCGCATATAAATCACCTGCCGATTGCTCACATAGCGCTTGAAGAACAAATTGCTGGAATCATCGCCCGCCTGTTTGGCATTATATTTACGCTCATTGGCCACTTTGGTCAGATGATGCAGCTCATCCGGACTGCGCTCCGGTGCGGCGCAGTAGTTCAAGCCGGCGGCGAGCAGACTGCAAAAGAAGGCAGCAAGTGTGAGTTGGAAGAGTTATGTATAATGGAGTAATTCATACCGATGCACCATAACATCCGGATAACGTCGAATGGGACTGGTGAAGTGTGTATAGATGGGTATGGACAGGGCGTAATGCCACAGATCAGACGGTTCCGTCTTGCCATCGCTGCAGAAGTAACTGTAAGCGAGAGAGAGAGAAAGATATATAGATATATAACAAGTGGGAGTGCACAGCCAGCAGATACCCTGTACTCATCTGCGTACTGTCAAGATTTGTTTTACGATCTTTTTTTAGAATAAAACTTCTGATATTTGGATGCCTGGAGGGTATGAATATGCCTTAAGTTAAGGCTATAACTTATCATATGGGGGAGGCTCCCAAAAACTGAAAATCGATATTTATCGATTTCGAAAAAACATGGTTTATCGATCATTTAAAGTAAACTAAACTTGTTGTCCCTGTCCCTTGTAAACCAAACTACCCTTTCTTTTGACGAATTGACAGATAGTACAGGGTATACTATATATGCCAATTGGCTAGGCTTTTGGATCTACATACGTGGCGCGCGCCATGGGTTTCATCAGCAGCTGACTTAGGCAGGCGGACATGGCAATGGGATCGGCGGCCTCGCTGCACAACCGTTGCATGCTGGCCTGCAGGGCCTTCGAGGAGCTATAGTCCAGATCGAAGCCCTGGGAGAGCAGCTTCTCGCGTAACGATTTAAGAGATTTGGTCAGCGGCGGCGGATGATTGCGCAGCACCGCAATTTTTGGATAGGCATCGTGTATGAATTTAGCCACCGCTTGATTGGCCAGCAGCATGAACTCCTCGATCATGTGATTCGCCTCGCGTTGCTTCTCGACCTCAAAGCCCATGGGCTCGCCGGTCAGCGGATCGAGGCTAAAGCGCACCTTGGCATTGTTGATGGTCAGGGCGCCATTGTCGAAACGTTTGCCGCGCATGTTGCACGCAATGCCGTGCAGCCAGGTGACACGCTTGACGATATCGTTGACCGTGAAGCCATTCAGGATGTTGGGAAAGTCGACGTCGGTGAAACGCTCGCGGGGATTGTCAATTATCTTCTGGGCATGCTCGTAGGCAAACTGTGTGCACGAGTTCATGATGGAGCGCGTAAACTGCGGCTTGTCCAGCTGATTGCCATCTCCATCCATGCGCCAGAAAACGGAAAACGAGAACTTATCCTCGCCAGGCAGCAGCGAGCACCGGAAGCAGAGCGTCTGCGGCAGCATGTGAATCACTTCGTTGGCCAAATAAATTGATGTCGAGCGCTCCTTAACAATGTTGTCCAGCTCGCTGTTCTCCTGCAAATAGTGCGAGACATCCGAGATGTGAACCCCGACCTCAAACACATTCTCGCCCAGCTGCTCAATGGAGAGCGCATCGTCCAGATCGCGCGCCGTCAACGGATCAATCGTGAAGACACAGCTCTTGCGCATATCCCGACGATTCACCAAATCTTGGGGAGTTACAGGCGGCGCTGATTGTGCGTACATCTCGTTGAATCGCTCCTCGAAGGGCACCACGTCCCGCAGACTATTATGGAATAGTATGGCCTTCAGTTCGTCGTCCAGATTGCCAACACGGCCGACGGGCTGCACCAGCTCCGCAATGCAATGGCCATTGCAATCCGTTTCCAGGATGTGCGCCAGATAGAGCAGGCCGCACACCTCGTCCGGCTGCTTGTTTCCGATGTGTACCGCGCAGCTGGCCTGCGGTATGTACACCATGGGCATGCGTAAATCGAATGGTCGAAATTTGTAAAACAGCTCCTCGTCACAGAGCTTGGTGGGATTCGTAAATGATATGTTGCCCACAATTTGTCGCAGTTCCGTTTGCTTCACAATGGCAATGACAAACGCTTTAGGGCAATTGTCCGAGGCTATCACGGCCACATTGTCATCATCCGAGTCCTGCGATTCTGTCTCCTCCGAGAGCTCCTCATCCTCACCTGAAATGGGGATAGTATTAACAGCTGTCGAAGTAGATTGATTGATTGAATGACTGACTGATTTACTGCCTTGATGATTGATGGATTGAGCAATAGACTCACTGATTGACTGACTGTCATATAAATTGACTGATGATTGGAATAAAATATATGATTGAAGGACAGATTGATTGATTAAATGACTGATTGACTGTTTAGATGATTTATTGATGGAAGTTGATTGACTGACGTTGTTGATCGACTGACTCACGACTGATTGCTAGATTTATTAACTGATGGGCCGACTGCTCGACTGAATGAATGACTGGATAGCTTGACTGACTGATTGATTGAGTGACTGGATGACTTATTGACTGACTAATTGATTGAATGACTGGATGGCTTGGTAATTGGCTGACTGCTGTTAGGAATGAAATATACAAGCCAAGAACTGATTGACCGACTGACTAAATGATTGACTGACTAATCCACAATCGTGGCAAAACGACCTTTCTAAAAAATCAATTCAGACGCGATTTACGCTCTCGATTAAAAACATTTTAACCCAAGTTCAGAGATTTGGATGAAAACTGATTGTAAATTGAATAAGGAGCACATTGGCCGGGCAAAGCCAATTAACCTTGACTTACCCAGAGACAGTGAGGCCTTGCCGCCAATAATGCCGCCCGCTGCGGAATCCATTGTCTTGGTAACGACAGCGCCCACATTCAAGACAAAGGCGCGCACGGTGTCGCCCTCGAAAGCATAACGTCGTGCGACTGGCAACAGAACGATGCCATCTCGTTCCAGGGCCTCGCGATCCGTGGACATGGTGATAAAGGCCTGGCGATTGTTCTTGCGATTCACGCGTATCTCCTCCTCGACAATGCGTCCATAACCGGCTTGGACAAGGCGCCTGGCGTGCGACTCCAAGTCCCCAAAATCGCCCTTGAAGTTCAGCTCCGCCGGCAGCAGTTGCTCGGCGCCCACATGCTGCTGGACGATCTTGTTGATATATTGACGCATTGCCTCCAGCTCGGTCTTTAGGGAACGGGGCGTGTTCTTGTCGTTGCGCTTCTTGCGGTTGCGATTGCGCTTGCGCGGCGATTGCCCGCCAGGGTTCTCCTGCTGCTGCAGAGTGGTTGCCGCGGCTGCACTGCTGCTGCTGGTGCTGGTGCTGGACAGATCAGAGTCGCGGCGTGTGCGCAAGATCTCGCCGAGACGCTTTTGCGTCATGGTCTGGCCTTGAGCCGGCGGCTGTGGCTGGGCCTGTCTGGGAGCGCGCATTATGCCAGAGAGTGTAGTCGGCAGCTGCTGCTGCTGCTGCTGCGGGTGACCCGACGGATCCATGCCGCCATCAATGCGGCCGTGCTGCGGCACCGCTCGCAGTGCAGGACCTATATAAGGTCTTGGCGGCCTGCAGACATTCGACAGATTTAGCCACTCCAGCTGGCCAAGAACCTCGCTCTGCTTGATGAGCTGCTGGGCATAGGCTCGCACATCCGGGTTAACAGTTATCAGCTTATAGACCAGATCCTTGAGAGCATCCACCTCGCCGTTAAGAGCTTGCCGTGACTTGCGTTTCTTCTTCAACTCCTGCTGCTGCTGCAGCGGCTGCTGTTGTTGTTGTTGCAGCTGCTGTTGCTGTTGCAGCTGCTGTTGCTGCTGCAGATGCTGCTGCTGTTGCAGTTGCTGCTGTTGCAGATGCTGCTGTTGCTGCAGATGCTGCTGTTGCTGCTGCTGCTGCAGATGCGGCTGCTGTTGAGGCGGCGACGCGGTAGCTGTTGTTGCATTCAGCTGGGCGGCAAACTGCAGCTGCATGTGAACCGGCATAAAAGATTGCATGGGGTATGGATAGGATGCCATCGGCACCGACATGGGCAAAGCTGCGGCAGGCAAATGGTGCTGCTGCTGCTGCTGATGTTGCTGTTGCAGCTGACGATGTTGGACAGTGGCACTGACTGTGGCAGTGGCGGTGGCAGATGCTGTGGCAGCAGCATTTAGCACTGGCATTGAACGCTGCTGCGGCAGCGACTGCAACTGCAACTGCGACTGCGAGACATAGTTGCGCATAAATTGATTGGCCTTTTGCTCGATGATCGGATAGTCCGTGGTTGACGGCAATTTGGCAGACATCTCCTTTTGCGTTTGCTGCAGGCGCGTCGCCAGACGCTGCGAACGCTGGCGCAATAGCTCAATGGCATTGGGATAATCCGTTTCAGTATCATGTGGCATTTTGCGTATCGATGATTGCAGCGGAGGACCCGTTACAGCACTTTCTAAGCTCCCTACGCTCGACGTTTTTGACATGTTTAAAACAGTTATTGTTGCTGCACCAAAACGGTTTTGTTAAAAAATACTTGTTTTTGTTTATCTTGCAGCGTATTTCACATGCTATGACAACAAACACATTCGATTGAGTAAAGTGGCCCGCCCACCGCATAGGGTGGCGCACGTGCTTTGCTCACTTTGCACAAAACGTCACAAATTTACTACGATATGGAAATAAGCTGCTAAGCGAACATTAACTGACAGTAAATTTCAAATGAGTGTTGAAATTGAGGTCTAACATGAGTGGGAACAAGAAAACAACATTTCTGATACTCTGATAAATATAAATGTTGTATTCTTTATTGTTGTTTAACATAAACAATAAGTACAAAAAATTTTATTCCATTTATGACGTCACGAGTTAACTCTCAGTTTGGGCTTTTAGTGTGCGAAAACCGACAATCGCACTAAATATTGCGATGCTTATCGAATAGCTAAACACATGCGCTAGACCTATCGATATGCGTCATCGCAAGGCAATCATGTGTCAGTAGTGTTGTAAAACCTTCGCGCCATTTTTCACATATCTTTCACCTCTTGCATTTTCCGTAGAAATTTGTTTAATTTCTTTGTTTTCGAAATGGTTTTTTAATTTTTAAAGAACGGAGAAATAAACAAACAGTGGTAAAGCGTGGCAAAATGCTAGCGTGAGCGCGTGCTCTTGTTTTGTGTGTGTGCTGCATATGTATGTGTGTGCGTGTGCAAGTATAAGAAAAGTCCAACCAAGGTACACAATTTATTGTTTATTTATGTATGTAGCTTGCTTCGCCCAGTTTGTTGCAATCTTATAAGTTTGGCTTTGTATTTAAATTGCTTGCTAATTGTACACGAACACGCACAGAGTACCATCTACACACAGAAACACACACACCACACTGACACACATACAGACCTTAAACTATGTACGAATGTAAAAAAAAAGAGAAGCGCCACAAAAATGACTGATGTAAATTGTTTTACAAGTGAGCTTACAACAACAACAACAGCAATAGCAACTTTAACCACGCCCACAAAAAATGTGCTGGACCAATCGCCCACATCGCCGTTTATACTAAGAGCACCGCCCAGCGCCAAATCCAAATTAATTTTACAGAACATGGAGGAAGTGCTGAATACGGTGAAGCAAAAGCATCGCGAGAAGCACAAGCGAAAGCGCGAGGAGAAACGACGCGCCGCAATGCTGGCGGAAGCGAATACTGCGGAACAAACAACATCAACAACAACAACAACCAACGGGCGCCACGTGCTGCGCGAGAAAACGTCGCGGGAGAATGGCATTGGCCACACCAAGCGCAAATCCCACGCAAGTCCTCTAAAGAGTAGCACTCCCCACGCCACGGAGCAACAGTCGTCCATTATGAAGCACTTTGCCAAGGCTGCAGCGCCCTCAAAATCCGCCACCAATGTGTTCGAGCTAATGATGAATGCGCGCAATCGCTCCCTGGGCACCAATGCCAATGGCCAGGCAGCTGGTGAGCCAGCTGAGGCGGAGCCCACAGCCACGCCGCCGGAGAGCAAACGCAAGCAGCTGCTGCAGGAGTGGAACGAACGCAAGGGCGGCGCCAAGCGTCGCCTGGCCGAGGAGGCACGTGAAGAGTACATTGAACACCAAATGGAGCAGCGCGCCAAGCGGTAAGCTATTCCATGCCTTAAGCTTGAATCCATTTAATCCTTGTCTCAATTGCAGCTTGAAGAAAATGCTCATGCAGCCGGCGGCGCCGAGTGGGCCAAAGGAGTCGAGTGGCCAGGAGGCGCAGCCAGTTAAACGGTTGCGTGGACGTCCACGCACGCGGCGATCCAGCGCGGATGTGGATGCGCAGTTGCCGGTTAGTCCGCCCAGCGTCGATACGGAGACTGTGCAGTTGCTGGCAAAGCTCTGCTCGCCCACCAAGAAGCGCGACAGTCTGCTGGGCTATTTTGCCAAGCTGGAGTCGCCACAAAATGTAGCCGAATCAGCCGCAAAGCAGGAAGTGGAAACACTGGAAACACCCAAGAGGCGGCCGCGTGCCAAGAAATCCATGTCCACTACGCCGGCCAGCGTAGCCGAAACGACGTCAACAACTCCGTCGGGTCGACCACGACGCTCGTGTGCGACAAAAGCGCGCTACGACTATGACCTGGAGCCGAGTCCCACCAAGGCGAAGCAAGCGACGGCGGCGGCGGCAGCTGATGACTCCATAGAGATCATTGACTTGGACACGAGCAATACGGCGGCAACGCCCAAGAAGCTGGCGCCTTTGTTCGTACGGCAACTGCCCAAGCCCAGTCCAGATCCGACAGCGTTGCGTGCACGCCAGGAATTCCTGCACTCCGGCGTGCCGGAGAAACTCAAGCAGGAGCAGCAGCGCCAGCGTTGCTTTGAGCAATATTACGAGGAAAGCTACGAGCTCTTTCCGCGCATAGCACACGTAGGCGGCACGCGTCTTGAGGCGAGCCTCAGCGTGCCTCTGCAGCTGCGAGAGGAGGAGCAGCAGCAGCAGCCGGCAATAGTACGTAAAACCAGCACGGGCAGCATAACCGGCTGCACTGCAGCGGACTTTGTGCCGGGCAAGACGAAGAAGAGCGTGTCCAGTTGGACGCCGCTGCCGCAGCTGGACAATAAGCGCACGTTGGTCAAGAACTGGAAGAGCGCCTTCGAACGTTTTCCCACCTTCAAGTGCTACAATCAAATGCGCGAAAAGTACAGACATTTCAGCGCCATAGACGCGGCGCAGGACACACAGCCGATGGGTGAATCGTTTGTGGTGACACGGCGCACACGACGCTCGCTGGAGCAGCAGCAGGAGCAGCAGCGCGAGCAGGCCGAGGAGCACTTTCGGCCACCGGCATTGGCGCCGAATGGCGAGCTGCTCTTCACGGAGAAGTACAAGCCGCTGTTGTTCGAGCAGGTGCTGGTCAATCTGACGCCCGTGCAGGAGCTGCGCGACTTTCTGGCCAATTGGCATGGTGCTGGCGCTGGCCAGCGCAACTCCCAAACGCTTGACGACAGCTCCTCCATGGACTTCGGCAACGATTCCAGCTCAATGGGCGCCAGCTGCAATACGATGGTCCTGCTGGGTCCCTGTTCCAGCGGCAAAACCAATGCCGTCTTCGCCTTAGCCAACGACATGAACTTTAATGTGCTGGAGATAAATGCGGGCATGCGGCGGACGGGCAAAAAGCTGATACAGGAACTGCAGGAGGCCACGCAGTCGCATCAGATACGCAAGGAGGCCAAGGCGGGCGGACAGCTGCTTCAGAAGCTGCAAATGAACGGGCTGAAAGCGAAGCGCATCCAGGGCGACGAGGATGTGCGCAAATCTCTCATCTTGATCGAGGATGCGGACATTGTTTTCGATAATATCGATGCTGGGTTTACGGACGCCATCTACACGCTCGCTGCCAGCTCCAAGCGACCCGTCATCATAGTCGCCACCGATCCCAACTGTTCCCATTTGCAGCGTTTAATGCAACAGAATACGATTAAATTTCAGGCGCCGAATGCGCTAAATATCTCACGTTTTCTGGCCGTGCTCTCGCTCATGGAGAACTGTCCCATCGAGCTGGACGAACTGATATCCCTCTATCTGTACAATCACCAAAATCTCCGCAAGACCCTCATGGAGCTGCAGTTCTTCATACAGAGCGGTGGCGATGGACAGCGTAGCCGAAGCAACGCCCAACTCCCCCCCGCCAGCCCGCCCAGTCGCTCGCCGCGCCTGTCCACGCTAGCTGGCGTCCACATCCATCAGCAGCTGTTCGAGTTCTATACGACGGCACAGAATGTGCGGCATTTTGTGCCGTTTCCCGTTGATTTTCGCCTGCTGCGCCTCAATCTGAACGAGCTGCTGCGCCATTCGACGCGGCTGCAGTCGCCGCTGTCGCCGGGTGCGTCCGTTTCCAGACGCAGCGCCAAACGCAAGTCGTGTTCACCAAAGAAGGCGTGGCTCAGCACAGCCACGCACAACAGAAGCGAACCGCTCCAAACGCTGGCCACCTTCTATGAGCATCTGTCGACGGCCTCTCTGCTGGACGCCTCCGGCCTGGAGCAGGGCAATGATCGACTGCAGCCGCATCTGGCCGAGCAGCTGGCGCACACGTTGGTCGAGTGCGCGGTCAGCACTTGCCTGGCATCCAAAAACTATGCCTACAATCTGTTTGACAAGCCGACGCAGCGGTGAGTACTGAACAAACACCTAATTACACTATGCTACACAGCTGGGCAAGACTTAGTTACACTATGCTACACAGCTGGGCAAGACTTAATTACACTATGTTACACAGTTGGGCAATACCTTATTACACTATGCTACACAGCAGAGCTATAATGGTTTTTTTTTTTTGCCAATGTAAAGGAGACAGCTCCGACCTGATCTCGATTTTAAGTATATACTCTTATATATATATATATATTCTCTTATATCATCTCCGAGCCCATATAGTATATACATATATATTCTTGCTCGATATAATCATGTCCGTTTGTCCGTCTGCTTAAGATATAATATGAAATATATATATATATTCTCCTATGCCATACTCAGAACGAATCTAGAATTTATTTTGCATATCTTGTCCCTTTGTCATAATATAGATAATAAACTCTTTTATGCCCAATCAAAAATTATGAATCCTAGACGTACCAAACTTGTTATTTAGCTACTCACAGAGTAATATAGATTACAAATATTTCACTTTTATTGAAACCTCCCTTGATTCCCCCCGAAATTGTAAAAAGAAAAATTGATAATGCTATAAACTTGGAATTTGGTATATAAAAACTTTTATATGCCTTACATAAGCCCTGAAATTTTGATAAAGATCGGACCATAAGCACCGAAGTTATCACGAGCGGGTGATGGAACAAGGAAGAAGCAGCGAAGCTCTTTTATTTTCTTTTTTTTTTTAATTTGTTTAAAATGTTAACACAATTTTGGTTTACACCAAATTCCACATGCCCCTCTTCCAACCACAATTCAAAAGTGAAAAGTGTATGTGACATATTTTTTTTCTCATTATTTTCTGCTTTTGGAGGCACCAAAATCTACCAAAAACAAAGTAAGGTTGTACTCTGAACTTTATTTCTATTATTTTATTCAATTGAAATCTTATGCCTTTTCAGTCTTAATCTGGTGGATCAATTGGGGAGCAGTTGTCGGAGCAGCTGCGCCCGCGCCCTGGACTACGAGCCGGCCATGCGGGCGATTTGTCGCAGCGAGAAGCAACGTGCCGGATTGGAGCGTCGCTCGAGTCGTTTCTATCACTATTTGCGGAATCATGCGGTGAACAGTGTGACCAGCTTTTCGACGGAACTGTATGAGGCTGCCTGCCAGGTGCTGCAGGACGAGCCGGAGCAGGAGCAGCCGCAGCAGCCGCAGCCGGGCACGCCCCAAAATGTAGTCGAATAATAGTGCAAATTCTATGCTGGGAGCCGGGTTGGAGTTCATTTGGTGACACGCCCCCCGTCCGTCCCGCCCCACGATAAGTGGGAAATGGAAAATTTATTTCACATTGCGTTACGCAACAAAACGTTGATCTTCTTCTTATTCTAGACGATATTAGTTAATGACTATGTTTGCGCCGGAAAAGTGGCTGCGCCTTTGCTTCAGTTCTAGACAACTACAATAATTATACACTAAACGACCTGAGCTATGTTAATAAAAACAAAACGAAAACAACTACAATTATATGGAATGGAAATGGAAACTGCGCTCAGCAGCAGCACAGGAAACTGCTCGACTTCTCCGCCTGCTGCGGCTGCTGTTGCTTCTGCGTCTGTCCCAGTTCCGCGGATTTGTTGCTGGCTGTTTGCGGTTTGGGCTGCGCATCGATGGCAACTTCGCCGATTTTGTACTGTTTCAGCTGTTGGAGCGCATCTGACGAGTGTCCGGCATTGTTGAACGCCTTGGTCGCATCCTTGCCGGCCACCTCCAGTATGAGCTCCGGGCCACCGGGATGATCCTTAATAAATTTGGTCACATCGTACACATTGCCCTTGTAGATCATCCAGACGGGCTGCCCGTTTTTGCCATTGCGTTCCGCAACCTCCGACTTCTGATAGATCTGTGACATGTTCGCTTCGATTTATGGATGCTTCGTGTGGAGTACTATCTATTATTTATTTATTTTTTGGTTGCGATAAGCGTTTGTCTTCTTTTTAATTGCCAAATGGGTTATTTATGTTCGATGATGACACACACTGCCGAAAAAGCCGGGGGTGGACTTGTCCTCGATATGTGTTACTCTCTGTACTTCGCTCAGACAAATGAATATCGCTTAGTGTATTTATTATATTTATGTATTTATGAGCCCAGAGGGGCAAACGTTTATGGCGGGAGTAGCCCCGTGCGAATCGATAAGAAATACGTGAGTATTTCATGTCGGCCAGACCTAATACCAATTTTGCGTGTCACAACTTGAGCAATATCGAGTGCTTTATGAGTTGCCACAATTCATTAATTCGATTCTAAACAAACGGAAATAGTATAAAGCGAGCATGTTAATCAGTCTTAGATCCCAGCGATCGTTCATATCTATCTATATATACATATGCTTTCACTGCTTGGCAAATGCTGAGCAGATTAGATGACGATGATGACTTTTTAAATTTTGTACGCACATGATAAGATTTAAACAAAAAAATATTAATGCCATATTCTCGATCAGTTTTGTATTTTTGTCTATCTTATCTTTTGCTTAAAGTGATTGAGAATTACAAACAAAGCATGTAAACTGCTTGGCGCTGTGATAAATTTAAGAAAGTGGTTTACAATGTTGGATTAAACAAATACGTGTGATCAGCAAATAAGTTAAGATTGCGAGATCCTTTATAAAGCAATCCTTGCTTGAACTGCTTGACAACAACAAGCATAGCAGGATGCAATTGTCTGTTAATTAGTTATTGCTCTTGTAGCTAATTGATAGCATTAATAAATGTTATCAAAGTGTAACAGAAATCTAAGATATTTCTGATCTTTCCCTGCTTGCGCTCACAGTGTGCGTACTGCTTATTCTGAAGAGTAAGTGAACTGCTTGCTTACTCTGCAATTTTTTGGGTTAATTGTTGTTAGTAGCTACAAAATTAAAAAACCTTTTATAGCTGAACGACTGAAATATGGGTCTAAATTTCCCATTCACATAACTCAGTCAAAACTCAACTGATTTTCGTGAGGATTGGCTTTTTCTTCATGATTTTCCCTCTTAAATAATCTGGCTACATATTGATTAATTATATAGACATGGCCGATTTTTATACTGCTTATTATGGTACGAATTTGGAACTGCTCACTTTGATTTTATAACAAATTGTGCACGGGTGGAACTGCTTCTCATGCAGCTCTTCCACCCATAACTGCTTGTTATTTTGGTAAGATGCTTGGACTGCTTACCCGATTTTATAGTAGCTTCCCATTATGGTAAACTGTTTGAACTGCTTACTTTGATTTTATAGTAACTGTGGACAGCTGGAACTGCTTCGCATGCAGTACTTCCAGCATAACTGCTTGATTTGATGTTAAACTGCTTGAATTGCTATAAAACTGAAAACTTTGGAAATGTCGCTAGTCGAGTGCCCAGCACTGTGCCGCCCGCTGCGCTTGAAAACGAAAGTTTTAAATACGACTTGTGAATTTGTTTCATTTGTTAGATTTCAATGTTATATATATATTCATGAGACAACAACAATAATGAGTAATAATTTTAATATAGTATTATGTATTTCGCTTTTTATATGCTATGTATGCATTCTTCTGCTTGCTTTTGCGTTTATTTTAATGCCCGTTTTTTTGTTTTTAAAAATTTCGCTAGTATTTAGTTGAACTCTTTCGCTTTGCAATGTTACGAGTATTTCTTCTTCTTATTTTTTTTTCGGCTACGGTTTTTATTTTCTTCAAATGAAAGAAACGAATTTGCCCGTTCTTATTGTGTTTGTTTGGTTTGTTTTTTGAAAGAGTTTTGATTTGCTTAAGTTAAATTAAATTGAAATTTTGCGCCCATTCCCATTCCCAACCCAGCTAAATGTTATTTATTTACATTATAGAAATATCAGTCAATGGCATCGAGTGCTACTTAAATGGCTCGTAGGACTTGCTTAGCTGCTTAGTTAGTAAACATTATTATGTAAACATAATTATCTAGTTAATAATGACGTTATGTGCTATGCTTTAATGGATCGTAAGTATTGAAACCATTCAATGAATATACATATACGAGTAACGAGTATTTCGGGCTCTATTCGTAACATTTCGCACATTTGCTTATCATTTGCTGAATTTGACATCAAAACTATGTTATATATATTGCGTTTTGTATATATAATATATATACTTAACTTATGTATATGCTAGAATTATTTTTGTTTCTTTTTTTTTTAGATAGATAATGCCGCTAGTTTGAGTGCTTTGATTGGAATTGCTGGTACTGCATCTAGATTGATTAATTATGTTCTCGGGCCTGTTCTAGATATCGATTCCAGTCGAAAATTCATTTCGAGTGTTTTTATTGCTACCCAATACCAATTGTCAGCTTCAACACTTTCGAACACTTTAAAATGTTGATCGCTATCGATATATATATCGATATCGAATGATTGATCGTTATCGAGAACAGTCCCGTTTGCTCATACATACGTACTTACATACAGCTTTCTCTCTCTCTCTCCCTCTCTCTCTCTCTCTCTCTCTTTCTCTCTCCCTATACATACCCACATATTGTTCGTCTAGGACCAAAGGCAAAAATATATATATACTTATGTATGGTTACATCTTGTTTTTTTTGTTTTCTCTCAGTTTCCTTGAGCTCCCAGCTCTTTGCTCAGTACATTATTTATTTATATATTTTGGAATATCATATTTTTCGAATATATGAAAGTAACGACGCCAATTTATATATATGCATGCTAGAAAACTCTCTATAATATAATAATATTAAAAAAAATTTAAGTTTTTTAGTTTTTTTTTTTTTGCTTTTCAAACGGTCTTTTATATTTCTGCAATTGTTTGCAATTTTGAGATTTGTGCTTAGAATTTACATTGCTGTGTACAAACGTATTATGTACATACATATATATATTTATCTCATTATTATTATTATTATTATTACAATTTAAACTTATAGCGTTAATTTTATTATCGATTTATTTGCGCTATTTGGCTAAACTAAATCAAAAATTTACACCTGCAATTTGCACTTGACGATCTAACCCCAAAAGTAACCCCAATATTCCACTGCCACGCCCCCCTCCCCCCGAAACATGCATTCCATTTACGTGGGGAAGAAGGGGGGGGGGGGGGGGGAATCGAAGAGTTTTATGATGCTTGAACACATAATACGGCAAGGGGAATTCAATTTTCAAACAATAATTCAAATTTCGCTAAGATTTTCCATTTCCATTCAATTTTCCATACTTTAACTATATACAAATTTAACTGGTTAATACATATATATATATATCAATTTGAATTGAACTAAAAAAAACGTTGCGTGTGTGTTCCAGCACATTGGGGCCATCATACAAATACAATATATAACTATATATATATATATATCTATGTATGTTTATATAGAAGTGTGTTTATATAATCATAGGTTGGCTGATTGATTTGGTGGTGGGTAGATAGAGTATAGATAGAATTTGATGTGTGTGTTTGTGTGTGTGTGTGTTAAAAACTATATAGTTATATGTTCAAACTAAAACAAAATACAATATGTACCGTTATGTTCTCTATATATGTGTGTATTATCTGTCTCAATTTTTTTTGTTTTCCTTTTTTTATGTATAAATATTTTAGCATGCGACAAATGGAAATGATCTCTCCAACCGAGGGCTTAGTACAAAACTAAATTGTGTCTGTGTCTCTGCGTGTGTGTGTTTGTGTGTGTGTGTGTGTGTGTGTGTGTGTGTGGGTGTGTTTGTGTGTGTGTGTGTCTCCTTTCATCGTTTACAAATTAAATTCTGACTAATAAACAGTCTTTTCGTGCCAGCGCGAAGTTCTTGGACAGATCGTAAGATCTGTTACGGCTCCCATTATGGAATTATTGCGTCGTCTCATCCTGTTGCTGCTGCTCCTGCTCAGCGAGACTCCCCGTCGCCGTCGCCGCCGCCACCGCCGCCGCTGTGCTGCCAAAGCTGCAGGCGGTGCTCTTAAGTGTCGCCGCATTGGCAATGGGCAGGGCGGTCAGCGGGGCCGCTGCCAGGGATGAGGCCGATGAGGATGGTGAGACGCAGGCGGGCATGCCCGCGGACGAGGCCAGCGATGAGGCGGACGATGACATGGACGCTGATGATGCTAACGATGAGCTGCCCATTGTTGTGGGCGTGGCAACAAGAGTAACTGACGCTGCCCCAGCCGCTGCACCCGAGCCCGTCGCCAGCGACGTGGGCGACTTGGGCGAACTGATGCGTGAGAAGAACTTTGTGATGGCATTCGGTTTGGATTTTGTTGCGCCAGCTGCTGCCAGCGCATAAGCGGCAGGTGAGGAGGCTGAGTTGGAGGCAGCAGCGGCGGCGGCGGCAGCAGCAGCAGCGGCGCAGCTATTAGCTGCTGCCAGGCGATAGCTGGCATTGGCGGCGCATATCTGTTCGGGCACATCGCGTACGGTTTTGTTGGGCGGCGGCTTTGTGTAGGAGCGTGTGATTTCCGATTGCTGTGCAGAGAGAGGGGGGCATTAGATAATTGCGCGGGCTTTGGGTCGAAAGTGTGTCTCACCTGGTAGCTGCTGCGTATTTGCAGATGACGATCCTGTCCGTACTCGCTGTCCGGCAGTGGTACATGATGTGGGCAGCGCGGCGTCCTCTGCTGCTGCAGCTGATATTGGTAATGTTGATGATGATCGGCACTGTGGCTATTCAGCGAGCTGCACGAGGATGTCGATGTGCACGAGTTGCTGCTCAGATCGCTCTTAAAGCTCCCGCTGCCCGTGTTGCCGTACTTCAACGTGGTTGCCTCAATTCCGCCACGCGCCACAAAATTGTTAATACTATGCGTGTTGTTGTTGTTGTTGCCGCTGCCCCCGCTGCTGCTGCTGCTGCTGGTCGGAGTTGTCATGCGTTGTTGTTGCTGTTGGTACAGATAATGTTGTTGTTGCTGCTGCTGCTGCTGTTGTTGTTGTTGGTGCTGTTGTAGTTGATGGTGGGAATGTTGTTGCTTATTGTTGTGATGTTGTTGCTGCTGCTGCTGCTGCTGATTGTTGCTGCTGCTGTTGTTACGAATCACAGTGTCGCCATGCACGGCCAGCAGCTCACGTGCCTGGAGCGCATCAACGCGCATTCTACATCTAAATTGATCCCTGTTCAAAATAGAGAACTCTATTAGACTACTATTAAGTATTACCAGGCTTTTCCCGGCCCATATTGGTGTTCTTCATATATAAAAGAAGTATAAATGCAATTTCCAGCTGGCATACATCTATACCTTCTTTTACATATTCAGTTAAGTTAGCTTTTGGCTAGCTCCTTACCTGTCATCGGGTGGTGTGCTCAATGATGTGCGGGTCGGAACGCCAAGCCGCTCCATTCCCGCGCAGCCGGCCGTCTGTACCGATAGCATCTGCAAGAAAAGATATTAGAAATTCACATTAGCTTTCCATATTTACAAAGGGTATTTATAATATATTCTAACTTTAATTGGAGATTCTGACTGGGATCTAGCAGTACTGCCTGTCCTGACACTGGGCCACCTCCGCGACGGTTTGAAAGCGCGGCGTTAGCAGCCAGCTCTTGAGCACGAGAGGATTGCTCTGTATGCCATCCGATTCCCTCTTAAAGAACTCAATATCAATGCGCATTTGATGAAAGTTTGGCTTGGGCTTGAAGCGCAGATGCCCCGTATAATTGTATTTCTGGCGCATAATAAAGGGCTGCTCCACAAAGAGCAGGGTCTGATGCCACACGGATTTGAGGGGCGAGCTGAGGCAAGGATTGCAGCTCAGCTTATGCGGCTGATGCGAACGACTGAATGCCACATCAAAGTAGAGCACAAAGCACTCGAAATAGCCATCCTGCTGCACCTGCAATCGAATGTCCCGATCTATGCACAAATCCTCGACACGCGCGGTGCGCAAATCCAAGCTGAGCACCTGATGCGCCAGCGTGAGCAGCCGCTCGCCCTGGGTCCGGACAAAGCGCGGCTCGGCCAGCGCATAGCGTCGCATGGCGTTCATATTGAAGCCATAAACATCGAGCCACCAATTGCAGCGCTCGTTCTTGAGCCGCTGCTCCGCTCCGCCCAGCAGATAGAGCGCCGCCAGATCGGGCAGGATGAAGCCGTGCGGCTTGAGCCAGCGATCGCGCGCCTCGATTAGTTCCAACAGCTCCGATTCGTAGAGCAGGCACTGGCCCATCCAGTTGCACACAATGCCATCGACGCGCTGCGGCAGCTTCACATTGGCCACACGTCCGTGCAGTACGGTTATAATGTGCTCCCACTTATTGGCACGCACCACCAGCCGTGCATAGTCCGTCACCTGGGAGTGATCCAGCGCATAGACATGTCCGGCGCCGGCCCGGGCTGCCATCAGCGCCAGCGTGCCCGTGCCGCAGCTCAGGACCAGTATGGTGCGTCCCTCGAAGAGATGGCGATTCTCCTCGATGGCCAGCTGAAAGAAATGCATGTGCTGTTGATCCTTCTGCCGGCTGCGCATATTCTCCAGATGCGCCGCAAAATCATGTCGAAAATCCGCAGATGTCATGCGATCCACCGTCTGCAGCTCGTGCGGCACACAGCGCGGAGGCGTCGGTATGCGCGGACAGGAACGGACGCGACCGGAACCACGACCACGTCCGCGAGGGGTGACGAAGCTGGTGTCGGCTGTCGGCGTTGTTGGGCGGCTCAAAATTCGGATTTGAGGCGCGGCAGCAAATGTGACAACGCATTCCGCATGCGATTTGGTTGCGCCTTCGACCAAATCAGGAATTTTCTCTGTTGCATCGCTGCTGCCATTAGCTATAGCTGCCGCAGGAACTGGAGCTGGAGCAGAAGCTGAAGCTGGAGCTGGCGCTTTCGCCTTGCTCTCACGCGCTTTGGTCTGCTCTCGCTCGACTAGAGTGTGATATCCGCTTAGGGTAAATGTTTTCTGCTTTTTGCGACGGCTGTCATCGTTGCCGGCACGTGCTGGGCTATTTTTTGCATGATGGGACATTGTTTTTATGCATGCAAACAATGCTTTTCAGTTTCAACAGAACCAAAAATTATTTTTTAGAGAAGGCAGATCGCGAGCTCAGAGCTGCTCTCTTGGCGCAAAGAATGTGAATGGTCTTCAATCATATCGATATAAGCAAGGTTGCCACTATTTTGCAACAGATATTCCCTTAATAAAATCCCTTAAGATATTGTACCATTTTTCCCAAAGGAAACGTCTTATAGGCACACATCACATAGGGGTGCAAATTGTACCAATTTCATGGCAGCCTTGTACCACTTTGGTACACACGTAAAAAACGTGATGGCAACGCAAGTGCTCTTATTGGCTAGACAAATTAATCGAACGAGCTTAATAAGTATCGGAGTTGCGCGTGCTTGTTACAAAATTAACAAAGTTTGTTAATTAAGTATTGGGCGGTTATTTTGTGTATATAAAGTAATGTGTGTATATAACTATGTATGGCACGTGCCATACGCACATAGCTCGCGAAATCAAATCAGAAGCTTGGCTCTATGTGAACTTTGTGCAAAAAGAAAGAAATTTGGCCGAGTAACGGTACTGATCAAGCATCCATATATATACAAGCATACATACATACATACATACATATCTATAAACGTGTGTATGTATGTAATATTATGAAGATTGCATATTGAACGTGTCGTTGCCGCTGACATAATTCCGTGTGTCCCACATTATTTTGTGGGGCTGCTGCCCCGCCCCCGTGTGCACCTGGCGATTGATGTGTTCAAGTGAGCGTGACAAATGACAAATCTAGCAAATAATTTTTTGTTGTGTTTTTCGCCGCCAGACGTTGCTGCCTACCAACCCTCCCATTTAAATTAAACAAAATATGCTGGCAAATTTGCGAATTGTTATAAATGCACAGCCATGAATGAACAAACATACATATACATACATATATACATATGTATTTATATATGTGTGTAGGAAATTGGTGTTACATTGTCTTGATCTACATTTTGTGTGAATGGCAATGAACATTCGCTGCGAACAACTTGTATTGGTTCTTTAGGCAAACGATCAAACGGTAAATGTAACGAATGGCTGCAAAAAAGTGATTTACGAAAAAATTAAAGCAAAAATGTAATTGTGTGCGCGCGCGTGTTTTTTTTAAAGCTAATTATTCTATTCGTCGCCGCGTGTGAATGTGTGCGTGTGTGTGTGTGTATGCGTGCAACATATAACGGTAATAATGAAATGTACGCCGCGTCGTCTGTCGAAACGCACATATTTAATAATCAAATTGAATTATTCATTGCCTAACGGCGGCAAATAAAATTCGATTAAAACGCGAGTTACGCGTCGACGTTGACGTCGAAAGCAACGGCAGCAGCAGCAGCAAACGCCGCCTTGGGTTATTAGCGGCAATTGTGTTTCTTATTGCGTTGGCTGCGCCGGCAGCGCCAGTTACGACGCCCACGCAACGCTTTCCTCTTCGTCTCTGTTCTAAATGCCAAGTCACGCATGCACATGTGTGTGTGTGTGTGTGTGCGTGTGAGTCTGAGTGTGAGTGTGTGTATGTCTGCTGATGCTTAGAAGATAGGCAGAAATTGTGATGAAGGCGCTGCTAAAACAAAGCAAACTCACAATAGGGCATTTGCACGAGTGTGTGTGTGTGTGTGTGTGTGTGCGTGTATGTGTATGCTTTCCCATGCTGTTTGTCAACGACAATGCGAATTCACACACACACACACACGCATGCAATATGTATGTGGGCTTGTAATAAATAATGAAGCATGTTTCGAGTTGTCAGCGCAGCGAGCAACAATTTGTCAAAAGTCTTCGCCATCTTCGTTCTTTGTTTCTACTCTGTTCTAAATGTGAAGAGAAGGTATATTAAGGGTACATTAAGAAGGCCTGACTAGATACAGCTGTCGCTGTTATAGAAGTCACAGTTTATAAATCAGCTGGAACCACAGTTTACAGTTACAACTAATGTAGCTGACACTGTTTTTGGAGTCACGGTTTAAGAATCAAGAATCACTTCTTGCCTAGCTAGTGTGTAAGAGTAACAGTTTGAGAGTCATTTACTCCACAATAAGAACTCCTATCCACACATTTGCAGCAGTCACTCTTTTGAGAGTCACAGTTTAGAAATCAATAGGAATCACAGTTTATAGATACTGCTAATGTAGTTGCCACTGTTTTGGGAGTCAGAGTTTATACTTATTGTTTAAGAGGCGCTGGTCTTTACTTAACCCCATTTCGGCTTGTTTTACATTTCACACAGGGTATCATGCTGTCGATTGCAACCCATTGCCACTTCTGTTTAATTGTATTACTGCTGCTTCTCGGCTTGGCCGGCGGCATTGCTTTGGTCATTGCGGTAATGATGTAGCCCAAGATGTGGGGGCGACTGTTGTCAAGGTTTAACCATATGTAAAGTCTTAAAGTCGAAGCTGGCTGGCTTTCAACTTGGCCAAGCTTAAAGTAGGTGCAGTTGTCGGGCTTTCGTTTTCAATTTAAAATATAGATATTTTCGAATAAATTCAATTTACTTTCATCATAATAAAGACATAAAGCAAATGGCGAAACGAATTTGGCCAATGATCAAACAAATTGAAGGCACAAATACAGGCAAAAATGAAGAAGTTTTCCCTCCAGATGTGCCATGCATCCGGCAAATACTTTGCACAATAATGGGCCAGACACGGGCACGTTCCATGTTGTCTCGACATTGCATAACATGGATAACAAGTACAAAAGTGCTCGAGGACAGAGTAGAAGATACTCCGATACCCTGTATTGAGTTTCTTAGATGCAAACGCAAAAATATACGCATATGTTTGAACTTTGAGCTTAGCTTCCATTTATGAAAATCGCAGAGAAGTGGGACAGATAGAGGGAAAAGAGGCAAAAGAGAAAGAGAGAGGTTCAGAATTAGAGAATGAAAAGAAGTCGATAGGGAGTGAGTAAGAAAGAGAAAGAAAGTCTGAGAGGGAGAAGAGAGTAAGAAGGAGAAAGAAAGTCTGAAAACAGGGGAAAGAGAGTCAGAATAAATGGGAAAGAAGACATAAAATAAATCAAAATCAAACAAATACTTTTCAACTTCATTTCCATATGCCCTACTTCACAAAACCAGAGAGTTTTTATGTCTCACTTGAGTCCATGAAATTCGCATAGAAAGGCTCATTTCGATTGCACAACAGTTATACCCCTCATAATACATTTCTGATGGGTATAGGATATAAAAAGCAACGTGAAGAACGCAAAAGGCAAAAGCCAATAGCAGCAGCAAGCAAACCAAATTTCCTACAGTTGTTATATAAGCCCGACGCAAGAGGCACGACACACGACGCACGTCGCACTCCTCGGAGCTGTTGCTTCAAGGACTTTTGCCACCCCAAGACGCCCAACCAGCTACAGCTACTATGAATAGTCTGTCTGTCTGTGCTGCGGGTTTTCGCAGTTTTCTTTTACTTTTTGCGGCAAACGGCAAAATGCAGAAGGAAGAACGGCGCAAAGCGAAAGCGAGCAAAACTTTTGACACGTGTCGTCGACGGCGGCGGCTTCTTCTTCGTTTTGTCTTTGCAGTTGTATTTTGCCCCACTCCTTCTCTCTCTCTCTCTATCGCCACCTCTCTCTCCTTTTCGCTTCTGATTGGAATATGCCACCCACATTTTGGTACTCTACTTACGGGTACAGAATGTTCCGGCTCGGTTGACAAAAGTGTTGCTGCTGATGTTGTTGTTGCTGCTTCTGCTGCTGCTGCTGTTGTTGCGGGTGTTGTTGTTGCTGCTGCTGCTGCCGCTGAATTCGCTTGTGCTGCTGCTGCTGCTGTCTGCGTCAGTGGAAGGGCCAGAGCAAAGGCAGTCTCGTTGCCCGTCGCACTTTTATGCCCAATATTACGACCACAGACGCCGTTGTTGCTGCTGCTGCTGTTGCTGCGCCGTCGCTGCGACGCGCGCTGCTTGTGTCGTATTCGGTGCGTTGTTGTTGCCGCTGCTGACGCCGCTGCCGTGGAGCTGCTGCTGCGTCGCAGTGTAATCACAGTGACCAGCACGCTGCCACACACTAAACACACGGCTACACCAATGGCGATCAACAGAACGTGGCCTGAAAGTAAATTAAAAACAATATAATTGGTAAGTATTATTAAATATTTTTAAAAAATTTGTATTTCCTTATTAGTTATTCTTTTTTTCGGGGGTTCGAACCCTCAGACTACCTTAGACAGCATTGCAACTATTGTAAACTATTGTAAACTTCGTTGATAAGAAAATTGAAAATAGTTGCGGGGTTTGAACTGGTTGCCAGTTCGACGTTCAGACGTCTAAGCCATGCACTCACAATAATTTCATAATTATTGTAAATTACCATTCATTTATAAGGAAATTGAAAAATGTTGTTGGGTTTGAACTGGCGACCTTCTGCTTGTCAGTTCTACGTTCAGATCTAAGCCAAGAACTTCCTAATTATAACAGTATCTTCATAATTATTGTAAACTATCATTCATTCATAAGAAAATTGAAAATAATTGTCGGGTTTGAACTGACGACCACCTGCTTGCCCACAAAGAGTCAAAAGTCATAAGAAACTTTTAATTTCTAAGCTAAAAACTAGCCACATACGCCCACACACACACACACACACACACACACACATCAACACTCATGCAGAATATAAACAAACAGACCGTTACGAAATGTTTTGAAAATTATAAATAAATGCTAAAAATACTGCAAAAATACTTGCCAAATACTGATGTGGCACTAAATGAAACAATGAAAGAGCAACAATAGCAAAACGCAATGCTTTCCATTGTATCAGCTAAAAATACAGACATAAATGTCTAGATATAGAGTACACACACACATACACACACATACATATATATACGTACATATGTAAAGGTATTTATGTATGTAAGTGCGTATGCGTCTAGACTAGATAGCAGACGACTTAAGCGATATCAAGCACACATGCGCAAGCGTCTGGCATTCGTAGATATTCATACTAGCTGTGTGTGTGTGTGTGTGTGAGTGTGTGTGGGCGGGCGGGCAGAGACCGATAAACAAACCAACAAACCGTCGAACCAACTAACCAGCCCCACAGTCAGACATGTTATACTTATGCTGGCCATTCAGCCACATACTCATACATACATATTCACACTTACATACATATACATACATACACATACATACATACACATATGTATGTTTGTGCAGACAGAAAGTGAGACCCGGTAGTAGAACCCATATCTATAGACATGTTCTATGTGCGTTCGCTTGCGCAACACACTATATTTTACAAATAAAAACAAAGACAGTCAGACACCACATTCTAGTATTTTAAATTCAATACAATGGTCACACTGGAAAAGAGAAATGTGCTCTTATAGCGAAATGCATAAAGTAAAATAGAATATAAAGAAGTTGTACACTTCTATCGACATGTTCTTATAACAATTGCCAAAATTGGTAAGAAGAGGCATATTAAAAAAATATATCTTTTAGTATTTTTTAACACTTGCCAAGCCTGTTTGGCCCCTCCAGTATTTAAAACTTACTAGTTGAAACCTTTTTACAGGCATTCGTTAGCTTATCTAGCTACAGATTTTGTTCACATTTGACAGTATTCAAATAGGCCAAAGAATGTTGTTAGTTAGTATTTAAAGTTTACTTTTGGTATTTAAATAATACCTTTTGTTATTTAAAAATACTAATGTATATACACAAAAATGCTATAAATTTGCAACAATTGAGCTTTAAGCAATTTCCACATATATATTTGCCGCAGCTTTTGCACTCGATTTTGCTCGATCAGCATACCAGGCATGGTAAATATTTGTGTAAGGTCTGTCGCGCGGCTGTTTGATCTACAGTTACAATAAAAACTGACAGCAGACCGAGGCCAAACAAACACAAACAAACAAATAGATGAGAAAATGGCTCGCATGACGCAGACAATGTCTGGCTAAAAGTATTATGATTTAGGGGGGGCGACTTTGAGGGGTTTTGTCTGTCTGGGATCGGTCAGGTGAGCTTTTGATCAATGGCTAAGCAAGTCATTGAAAAAAGAAAACAGCGCAATGTTTGCGATTAAATACCAAAACGTCAGACAAAAATTTGCAAAGAAATTAAAAGCAACAACAAAAATGATTAAAATGCAAAAAAAAGTTAATCAACTAAAATTGAAATGTACAACGACTATGTCAACAATGTGTGTGTGTGTGTGTGTGTGTGTGAATAAGTGAGCTGGTGTGCGTGCGCGTGTGTGTTTATGCTGTCTGGCTTCAACTTTACAACACTACAACAACAACAGCAACAACAACAACAACAAGTGGCACTTTAGACTTTTGCGCATTCCCAGCCGCTGTCGCTGCCAGCGTCTCCGCTGACTGCGCTGCCGACAGCCGACAGGTGACTCAACCGGCTCAGGCCTTTTTTTTTTTTTTCTTTTCCATTTTATATATTTTACCTTTTATATTTTTTTAATTGCTCGACGCATTGTTGCTGCAATTTTTATCGCAGCTGACTGATTGAGCGCGTCTGCGCCACAGTCATATCTAAAAAAAAAAAAAGGCCATAAAAAAAAACAAACACGTGCACATTAATGTGCCTTACACAGGCGGGTCACATGCTTCGAGCAACTCATTCGCGCCGGGCAAAGTGCAGCTGACGCATTCTGTGGAGTTACCCGATTGGTTAACCCAACAATTGCACACTTTTTGATAGTTTTCGCTTCATATTTGAAGACTGGTAGTGTTGCAAAACACATGAAAATAGTGTTATGAAGAATAAAAGCATCCAATGCAAGGTGTTTAAATGGAACATGAGAAATAAAGTGTTGACAAAACCCAAAAGCAGTTTTTTGTTCGATTTTAGAGCGTATTTGCATTTGGCAGTGTTAAGAAACAAGTAAAAATAGCATTGTTTAATATAAAATTCGAGTATTGAACGTAAATAATTATTAAATAAATAAACGCAGTGTTGCAAGTGCTTGTAATTGTGATAGACAAGTGGAAACAGTGTTGTGTAAGTGAAAATAACAAATAAATAGTGTTGTGTAAGTGTAAATAACAAGTCGATGTGTGCTAAAACGCAGTTTTTATAGTATCAACAACGAATTCAAATTAATTTCTTAGTCGAGAATAATTTCTATCAAAGAATTCGCTGTAGCTCGTTTAAGCTTTTAACACGCAATAAATTAAAATGACATATTAAGCTAATGTCATTACGAGTCTTAGAATTAATATTTGTTCAATATGTGGACAGCTGTTTGGTTCTAAGAGACCCGCCTCCCCAACCCTCCCTCCCAACGGACTTAGCAGGCAATCAGCTTGTGGTCTGCCTTTGGTTGGCCGCGACTTAAATGGATTTTATGGCTATTTTTAGTTGACGCGCTGATCTCCGAGTGGGCAGGCACACTCGGTGCTCACAGTGGGCAGCCCGTAAACTTGTTTGCAACGCCAATGCACAAAACGCAATCTCCCTCTCTCCAGGCAGGGGGCATGGCCAGGTGCAGTGGGGTGGGTAAACGAGACATGGAAATATCCAAAAACTTGACTTGACAGGTTCCTTGAACTGCGCACACACACAATGACTTGACTGGGCAGATGATAATCGGCCAATTTGGAGGCTGACAATCCAATTGATTAAGTGAAAGGAGCTGCCCCCGAGGTGGGTTTATCCAATATACCATATATATGAGATATATAAAAGAAGTTGAACGAAATAAACTGTCGTGATGAGGCTTTAATGGTAGGGCCTGAGACACTTTTACGTGGAGAAAAATGGAAAATTTGTAGGAAAAACTTCAACACAAAGTCAAAAAGTGAAATTTGAGAACGTGACCTTGCTGGTGTTGGAGCATCGGACTGTGAAGTGGAAAGTCGCCGGCTCAAACTTAACCAAAAAATTGGAATCACTAACATTTTCAACAGTAAACAAGCGACACGGACAACGCCGGGTTATATCTTCGACTATGCTTTATATGCATGTACGTTTCTGCCTGATACCGAATCTTTTGAGCTCGGTGAATTCTTCAAGTTATTAATTTAATGATTATGATGGCAGCGCTAATGACAGTCAAGTGCATTTGTTGTACACAAACCTCCCCCATCTCCCCACCCGCACCCCCCTGGGCCGATATGACGATGATATTGTAT
The DNA here is from genome assembly GCA_035045725.1 of Drosophila ezoana. Lineage (NCBI taxonomy): Eukaryota > Metazoa > Arthropoda > Insecta > Diptera > Drosophilidae > Drosophila > Drosophila ezoana. Next base: position 24,161,687 of record JAWNOU010000177.1, on the reverse strand, counting down.
GATATTTGGTCAGCTGGAGCATTGACACCTTAATTGATGTCAAGGTCTAACCTTGTGTGTCGCTGAATGTGGCAAATGTCGCGCCTGGAACTAAACTGAACTCAAATCAACTCAACTCAACTCAAATCGCCGTTTAAGCATGATAATACAAATATAAATATATATATAACATATATAGCTCGTTAGATGACATTGAACTTGAAGGTATTTGCGCGCTCTTCTGTAGAGAGACACATTTTTTTTTTCATTCTGTTATGAGTTGATTTGATGTATTCATTCCGACTAGCTAAATGTGATGCAATTTGCGTTCGAATACTTTGTAACCACTGCCAATTAAATTGTAGCTACAAATCAGGGCTGAACAAAAGAAGGGGAGGATGGGCTAGGCGCGAGGGTCGCTTGTCTAAGGCCGAGCAGCTGTATCGCGTCACGTACTCGTACTCGACTATGCACATTTTCATCGGACGTCGCGTCTGATAAACATTCAGCGAAAATAAATACTGAACAAAAAATTTCAGCAACTGACGTCAGTCGAGTGCCAGACAGCAGACGGCGATGCAGAATCGTTCAAATGTCTATATAAAATGTGAATAAACACAGCGCAAATATTCGCATAGATCTTCAATTTGCCATAAACGGGCAGAAAGCGTTTGCAATTGTACAGCCCAGTTAGACTTTTAACTGAAATGAATAGAAAAATGTACAGGAAATAACAATGAGAGCTTTAAAAACTGTAATAAAAGTATGCAAATGCCTGAAAATAGAAGGAGACTTTTCATGGCATGCCCTTTCAACATACCAACAACTGATAATTCTAACATCACATGCACTTGGATCTTTTGAAGCGTATGGGAAAAGTACAAAGCTTGCGTAGACGTCATATAATGGCACTTAAAGCTTTAAATCCATGAAAAATGCCTGAAAATAGAAGGAGAGTTTTCATGGCATGCCCTTTTAATATACCAAGTGCTAATAAATCATGCACCACACTTTTGGAACGTATGAGAAAGCTGCGAAGCATGCGTAGACTTAATATAATGGAACTTAAAGTTGTTAAATCCATGAAAACTACGTGAAAATGTAAGCTAACTTTTCAGGGCATGCCATTTTGCCTTACTAACCAGCTGAGATATCACCTAGCACTTGCTCTAAATCGTGTTGGATTATATTTTGCCCTAATTGCTGGGCATGCGATGTGTACTTTTGGTTCGGGGTCTGGCATTTGGCAAACACACAAATTTGGCAAATTCAACATTAAAAACAAGAATATTTTCAATATCAACAGACGTTCAAAGAAAAACAGAATAAAACGAAATGCAAGCGTCAAAGTTGTCTCGCTGCTGACGCCGCTTCCGTTTCCGCCCGGGACTGACAGAGAGAAAGGTAGATAGAGAGATAGAGAGAGAGAGAGAGAGAGATGTATGTATTTATTTACATGTAGAGAGGGAGACGAGACGAAAGCCAACCCTTTAGATGCAGTCGCAGACGCAGGTCGAGCCGCAGACAGAGCAAAGCGTTTGCTGGCAAACATGCAAATGAATGGGGCATAAATGTAAAAGGCGTATGAAAAAAATAAGTAAAATAAAGCAAAGCAAAGCGAAGTCAAACCACAGACGGGCGACAACGGCAGAGATAGAGAGAGAGAGAGAGAGGGAGAGAGAGAGAGCGGGGAGGAATGTATGGAGGCATATTTAGAGGCAGAGCCAGAGGCAGACCTCGCCCAGTCTCAGTCTCGGTCCCAGCCGCAGTCACAGTCTCAGGCAGCGTGTCTGCTATGATGATGAGCTCGTTTTTTTTTTTGCCTGCCATTTGACCTTTAGCGAGTGCATGTGCATTCAAACGAGCACGAACGCAACAAAAAAATATGAAGAAAAAACTATATGTAGAAATAAAAAAAAAAACGGCAGTGTTGGGATTTTTTTGTATATTTATAATCGCCTGCAACGTCATCAAGCACGCCGAGGCGAATGAATTGATTAATGCAAAATGTGTGTGGAAAAATTTTGAGCGCACACGCGGCGTATGCGCAATGCGGACAATGGCGGACAGAAACTGGCTGGTGACATTGCGTATACGACATGTTACACGCTTTTCTTAACTGCAGTCGACACATAATCATTTTTTCTGAGGAAATGTGCGCCCAGCTCATGCAATATATGCATATTTTGTCGTGATCAGCGCAAGCCAAGGGAATATAGATTGCAGGCATTACATAATGTTGGATCGGACCATAATGTCATATAGCTGCCAACATATTCGCATACAATCGGAAGACTATACCATATTGATAATTATATCTAGCATTTGCTAGGGTATATAATCTTCTGCATAATGCATAGACAGCCGCGTTTTTTTTTCCGCTTTTTCTTTTGCATTTATTTTGTTACACAATTTTTATAGAGAAAGCCACATACACAGTTACAACTTGCGTTGGTTTTTGTTGTCATAATTAAGTTCACAGGGTCTGCTAGTCTAGACACGAATTTGCTGGAGAACCAACCCAACCCAACCCAACCCCCACCCACACAGCCATTTCAGTCCCGGCAAATGTCGGGGATGTTGATGACGACGACGATGATGATGATGAAGATGGAAACCCATCAACGTTAAGTTGCGGCTCTATGGCAAAGCTTCCCATCCGCATTCGCATTCGTATTCTCGCCACTCGCAACCCCCTTCCCCCTCGCTCTATGCTAACAGACCCCCCTCCCCTCTCCTTCGTTCCGACTGCAACATTGTGTCATACTTTGTTGATTTTTCGCTCGTTGTTTGTTTGGCGCTTCTGTTTTACTCTTGGACTTGCCCAGGCCCCCGACTGGCCCCGACTTTTGGCCAAGTTGGGGGTTGGGGCTTGATTTTGCTGTTTTGTTTGCTTGGAGCTTGCCTCAACGTAGCTGCATGCAAATATTGACAGAGGCTTCGAAATATTACGAAAAATTGCCTCGGCTATTTGCAATTGTAGAGTGTTGTTTTCTTTTCCTTTTGTTTTCTTCGTGTGTATCTATGGATGTCGTGAAGAAGGGTCTGTTAGCTCTGTTTAGGGGCTACGTTTTGTAAGCTGCAACGGCCAATGACTCATTGACCTCGTTGTTGCCCCCTCCGCCCCTGCCAAAGAACTGCATCTAAGCATCGCCCTGCCACATATGTGGGTCAGCCCGCGCTAAACTAGTTTAATAGAGCGCGGCGGAACAATGCCGCCTGCGACTGCGACTGCCAGCGTATCCATCGCAAAGGAAATGCCGTCTCGCAAAAAAAAAAAAAACAAGTAAGCGGTTCTAGTCGGGAGCTCCCGACCTGGGGATACCCTGAACCCCCTTCTTCCAACACTAGGAGGAGTCTCTAGCTCTTATAGGTACTGAGATCCTTGGGTTCATGCATACGGACGGACGGACGGACAGACGGACATGGCTAGATCGACTCGGCTATTGATGCGGATAAAGAATATATATACTTTATGGGGTCGGAGATGCTTCCTTCTGCCTGTTACATACATTTACATTATACAATATACCCCTTTTACCCATCTTTAATGGGTTCAGGGTATATAAAACCATGTCAACCATGTCTCGAAATTGTTTTAGTTTTTGTTGTTGGCCCGCTTTTTTAGCGCGTGCTCAGCTTTTGGCTTGGCCCGTGCTCAGCGGCTGTTCGTTTCGCTGGAATTGCGCTGCGTATACGTAATATATTACTCATACGCAGACAACAATGCGAAATTGCGTTTTAATTTCCACTTCGATTCTGATTGCACTTTCAACGGGGCCGCCTTCAGTTATCAATGAATTCAGTTGACTCTTTTTCGTATCGTCGTCGCCTCCAAAATAATAATAAATATATAACTAAAATGATAAGCGCCAGCTGAGCTAGAATTTATGGCAAGCCTAGAGCGGCAAAAACCCATATATGAATATAATATTTATCTATTTGTATTTTCATGTAGTGCTTAAAAAAAAAAATCATATTTCGAATTTCGCAATTCGCACTTTCTTTGCACCCAAGCGCATTTTAGCTGTCTGTCTAGCTATCTGTCGCTTCAAGAGCGACAGAAAGAGACAGAGAGAGAGAGCGAGAGAGAGAGAGAGAGAGAGAGAGAGAGGGCATGGCTAGGGGATTGAGGGGGTTGCGGTGGAGGTGGCAGCGCGTGTAGCTAATTTGTTGTCGTGGCATCAAGAGCCGGGTCCCCAAGTTTAGTTTCAGTTCTGCCCGTTGGCATTTTTTTGTGGCCAAACAAAATGATTAGTGAAAAGCTATTAATGGCTTAATTAATATATATTAATTGATTACGTTCGATCTCAGACGTTGGACTGCTGCTATTGCAGTTACGAATATGTACATTCGATATATATTCACCGTGTCTAAAAATAAGTTCAATCGAGACAAACGGGGCAAATAAAAATGCCTCAATTGAGAATCTCAACTAAATTACGCCCCGGCCAAGTCAGAGGGCAATCGGGAATGCCAATCGATCAATCGATAAAGGGCAAAGCGATAGCTACAGTGAACACTCGAAAGAAAGAACGGACCCCACGTGAGATTTGTTTAGATATTGTAAGCTAAAGTTACTTTTAACAGATTTTCTGCTGTTTACTTTTTTCAATATCTTTTATATAGAAATAATATACACTTATAAATCACTGTCCAACACTAGAATATAGTGTTTGTTAATGCCCTCATACGATATGCGATAAAATTACTTTTAAGAGATTTTCTGCTGTTAACTTTTCTTCAATATCTTTTATATAGAAATGATATACACTTATAAATCACTGTACAACACTAGAATATTGTGTTTGTTTCTGCAATTCTTATCAATCGATCATCAATCAATTTTACAGTTGGCGCACACTCGAAGTCATGAGCTTATTTTCTTAACACTTTTCCAACACTGCCTACACTTTTTTGCACCTATCGATAGCTCTGCTCTTCACTGTATTGAGTTTGTAGTGTAGTGCTGTGAATCGTCGACACTCGACTAAAATTGATGTGTCCGAGCGTCAGGGTGCACGGCCGTGCCATATAAATATCGAGCTTGTGTATATGTCGCAAGGCACATGGCAGACAGTTTAGACAGTTTCATTTGATTTGCCAGACATTTATCGGGGGAAGACAATAAATTTTGATTGCAATTTGCAACACTGTCGCTCTCCCGCTCTCTCCCTCTCGCTCCCTCTCTCTTCCTCTGGCGTTTAAATAAATGCCGATTAAAGCGCAGACTAAGTAAACGCCAAAAAAAAAAAAACTTTTAGCCAGACGCCGACTTTGCAGTTTTTACCATTTTTTGTTATGCTTCCTCACTCTCCCTCTCTCTCTCTCTCTCTCTCTCCTTCTCTCTCTCCCTTTTCTCTTGCATTGTGCACTGCACCAAAACACAACAATTGTTGTTGTTTTTGTTTTAGTTCGTTTCGCTCGTTTTTTTTCCACTTGTTTCTCGCCGCTTTTTGCATGACGCGACAATTTGTCTATCTATTTTTAACTATTGCCAGCCCGCTCACGCCCCCTCCCTGCCCTGCCCCCCCCACCCCTCACTTTAGCCATTAAAATTTACTCGTTCCGTTTCGTCCCATGCCATGCCATACCGTCCCGTCATACAGCATAAAAATGTGTGTTTCTTTTTCTTTCGTTTTGTTTTTCGAGGCCTATGCGTGATCCCCGAACCCGCCTACCCAGCGACTATCTCTGCCTGTCTCTCCCCCTCTCTCTCTCTCTCTCTTGCTCTCTCGCTCGCACGCTTGGCAGACATTCAGTGTTCAGGAATTTTATTTTGATATTTACATACATGCATAAGTGTGTATGTGTGTGCGTGTTCTGTTTTATTAGTTTCAGTCGTAGACAATTTGAATTTTAAATTTCTATCTTGTTTTCTTCCTCTTTCTTTTTCATTTGGTAGGTTTGGCCAATGACCGTCAACAAAAATTAATGCGAGCTCATTTTCAGCAAAAGCAAAAAAAAAAAAGAACCTCTTCATTCAATTTCCCCCCCTTTTACCCTTGCCATTACCCCTAGCCCGGCACATGCCGAAATTATATATATATATATTTTTTTTTTTCGTCTGTTGTCAAGCCGCTTCGACGACTTTTAATCAGCAAAAACGCCGAGACGCAGTGTTCCAGACACGCGTATACTATATATATAGTTGCAGACGACATCGAGTGATTATTTCGATTTTATAGATATCGCTCGAAAGGTGCCGCGCACGAACCGTTACGATATGACTTTTGGCCTTGTCTGTCGGTTGACGATTCGCTGGGATTTCCAGTCTGGCTGACTTAATGATATCTCATGTCATTAGCCAGACGATGTGTCTGATGTAATCGAAACTGTCTGGCACTGTCTGGCGACCCCCTTCCACCTCCCCCCCCCCCCCCCCCCTCTAAACCTCTCTCAACCTCTCCCGAAAAGCTGATAAATCAATCGAATTGGCCACGCGCTGCGGCAGCCATTTTTATTACAAGTCCGAATATTGCCTGAAGAGAAATAAACGAGCAAACAAAAGTTACGCAATCAGGCAATTCTATTGACCTACATTTCGTTTTTTGGCAATCAAGGATGTCTGCACACACACACACACACACACACACACACATTTAAATATATGTATGTATGTATATTTGGCAGACAGGCAAGAAGGAAGCACAGGCAAAGGCAAAGCTGGCAAAGCCATTAAAGCAGGAAGTTGCGCATTTTGTGTGCCAAGCCGAAGCCCAAGCGGCAAAAGGACGCACACACAAGCGCACACAGGCACACACAGATACACACACACACACATGCTTATGTGTGCGAAACACGCGAAACGCGAATAAATCATTGATGAGGCAGTCCCGACGCCTGAGCCAAGAGCAAAACGAAGGCATATCCATAATAAACGAGGCGCTGCGACTATGTGTGTGCCTTGGTGTGTGTGTGTGTGTGTGCCTGGCAAATGTAGGCCACAGGCGCGTCTCCCAGTTGGCAGCTTAGCTTGTTGCCAATCGGACAAAGTCTGCTGACAGTCGAGACAAATTTCCGAGAAGAAGCATTGTGCAATAGCGAGAGCAAGGAATATGCAAAAAAAAAATATATACATATGTATATATAAAAAAGACGAAACATTCTTCGTGCAGCTACAGCGAAGAGTTTTTCTCAGTTCGAGACGAAGTAAATACAGTGAACATTGTCATTAAGGACAGCTACTACGAACGGACAAGAGCGAGCGCGAAGCTTTTACTGTATCACATCTAAGGCGTATAACTAATTGCACTTATAGAATAACTTTTCAATATCTAATTGTTTGAATTGTTCCCAAAAAAAAACATATTTTGGAGTGCACGGCATGCTTTTAGAACCTGTTCAGCATGCATTATTTCATGCACTTTGTTACGATTTGGCTTAAACAAATCATTTCACAGTGTTTCCATTTGAAGCAAACAATTTGAAGTGCATGTCATGCTAAAGGCACACATTCTTTCACGCCTTCTCTTCTCTCTCACAATTTCTCTGAGTGTAGCTGTCTGTCTTCGCTGTTTGCTGTGTGATTTATGCGTTGCTTCAGTCTCTGGTCTCTGGTCCCCGGTCCCTGGACCATTATCAAGCGATAACTCGTTTCCGTTTGCCAGCGCCCAGCGCAGCCTTATCACACCGTGCACAGACTGCACTGCACTCTCGGGCACAGTCAACACTCTACGACGCGAACCGCGCGGCCCACACACACGTTGAGTGACGTCGACATTTGTCTTTGCCTCCCGGTGACGACTTTGGGCTTTGGTCATTAATTGCCAAAGTTGCAGCTCAGCAGGGCTGAGCACAGCTGAGCGCTTGGACCGAAGAGCTTACATATACATAAGACAGACAGAGAGAGAGCGGGAGAGAGAGAGAGAGCGAGAGCTAGCTAAATACATAATATACTTAGTCGTAAGTACAGTCTTTATCAACTTGTGTGTCTGCGCCGCGGGCGCAAGTCAAAAAGCATGACCAAAAAGAAATAAAGAATGACAAAAAAAAAAAAAAAAAAACCCATGTCCGTTCTCTGGATGATTTGCTAATCATTGTGACGCCCACACACACACACACACGCACAGCTTGTCTGGCACACACATACATATATATATACGCACACATATATTGTATATATTCTCATGCGATTTTGATTTACATGCGCTGGCGACGAGCGCCCGTCCTTACTTTTTATTACATAATCAACAGCAGACTTCATGTTTCTGTTGTTGTTGTTGTTGTTATTTTTATTGGCGTCTAGCATTCAGTTTTCTATAATTTTATCAATGAACATTCACATATGCCGACCCCTCCCTCTTCCCCCAGCTGTACACATTTTCGTCTGGCTTTGATGTGTGCTCGTATTTTTTGATTTTTTTTCTTTTTTTTGGCTACATCACATTTTACTTTTGCATTATAAAATACGGTCTTAGGTCAGCGGGCGGCTGACTAATGCCTCCGTCTGATCTCTCGCAGCATATTTTCTGTGCTCCGAGCTCTGAGGACGTCACACGACAGACACACGGAGAATCACACAAAGGCCGCATGTCAGACAGAAGGCATGATTAAAAACAAAGCTGGAATGCCCAGTCGGAATCGGTTCGCTCAGTTAGCTCAGTTCCAGCTGCATTTGTTGGGCATATATAATAAAAAGTTGCTCATTTTAAAGGCTTTTTATTAGATGGATTAAGAATTTTATCAATTTTAGCTGCATGGCATGCCAAAGACACTGATTTTGCATGACTTTTTGCATGTCTTACTAGAAATTTGCGGGCACCAAACAATTTTTGCACTACAGAGCATGCCAAAGTAACGTATTATTCACGCATTGTTTCATGTTCTTAGAAAATAAGTTAAATTTATCGCAAATTATTTGTGCTTTATTAAAAAATGACTTTATTTTAGTGCATGGCATGCTAAAATCGCTGATTTTGCATGCATTTTGTAATGCCTTTCAAGAAATTGACAAATTTAAGACTGCAGGGCATGCTAAAGTAACGTATTATTCACGCATTATTTCATGTTGTGCTTACAAATCTCTCACAAATTATTTCTGCTTTTCTAAAAAGTTGTTTCGAGTGCATGGCATGCTTTTAGAACCTGTTCAGCATGCATTAATTCATGCTTTTTGTTAGCTTTTAGCTTAAACAAATCATTTCACAATGCTTTTCCTTCAAATAAACAATTTTCAGTGCATGTCATGCCAAAGGAACCTGTTCTGCGTGCATTCTTTCGCGTCTTTTTTTTTTTCGAAATGAGCTTGCACAAATTACAATTTCACAACTTTGGCATTCAACAAATTAGCGTCTTTTTGTGCGTGTGTGTGTGTGTGTGTGTGTGTGTGTGTGTGTGTGTGTTTGTTTCTTTTGGTAGTGCGTATACGCAATATTGGCAACAGCTGATGCCACAAACGGGATTATCGACGTCGGCAAACAATGGCCAATGCCAGTGGCAATTGGCAATTGGAAATTGGCCGAGAGCTCAAAAGAAATAACAAAAACCGCAACAAAACGAAACGGAATCAAACAAATTTTAGACTTTGACCCAGACATGAGGCCGAGATTATCGTGCCAGCGAGCGAGCGAGTGGGTGTGTGTATGCGTGTGTGTGTGTGTGTGTGTGTGTGTGTGTGTGTGTGTGTGTGTGTGTGTGTGTATAAGTGTGATATTCATTGTAGCTGTCTTTGGGTTCGGGTTTCTATTGCGTTTTGATTTGTTCTGTTTTATTGAAATGTTTAACGAAAATGGTTGAAAATGGTATTCAAATTTTTTATAGTTCCACTCCTCGATCCCGTTAAGTGTTTATATGCTAGATCAGCATTAGCAGACGGATTTTGATATTGATATTCGAAATATATACTCTCCTTTATCTTATGCGGAATGAGTTTCAATTTCTCTTTGCTAAAATCTCCCTTCCTTGAATAATATTGATCAAAATCGTTTTCTAAACATGTTTTTTTAAGCTTAACTCGAGAACTATAAAACTTAGAGACACCAAATTTGGCATGCAAATGCTTCTTAAGTATACACATCCTGATTATTTCCTTTTTTTGGATACATGGCTTTATTCTTTCCAAAATTGCAAGAAATCTCATTGTAAAAGCTCGAGCTTTGCGCTTCGGTATGCACGCCTATTTGATTGCCATAATTAAGCACTGAAAATTTGATTAAGATTGCACTTTAGGAGCCGAAGTTCCTTAAGACTGCATTTCTTATAAATATAGAAGGATAGATGTAAGAAGAAGCACAGTCGCTGTATGTATAGAAGGAGAGTAGAATACAAAAGTAGGGTATCTTCTGGTCGAGCACTCCCCGCAGAGACCACACTCAAATGCTTTGTTTTCTTGAAGTTAGTTGGGTTAGCAACGATTATCGGCGACAATCCTAGACGAAGATATGCCATATAAAGCTGACAGATCCGAAACAATTTCAAGGCTCCTCCCTAATCGCGCATCTGCTGCGCTTATCTGGCATGGCGGCTAGTCATGTGGGCGTCTGATTCAGGTGCTGCTCGTGATATCTGCTCTACAAGTATCTATATACATATATACCAATGTGAATGTGTATGGCTGTATGTGTGTGTGTGTGTGGCTGTGTGTGTGTGTGTGTGCGCGCGTGTGTGTATGCCTCAGTTTGAACTCAATTCCATTCCGCACCCATTGATAAGCCCGGTCAGAAGCAGCCAGCGGCAGCGGCCAGACGCTTGATAAGCGCAACAAAATTAAAGAGAACGCACCATGACAGCAACAATAACAACAGCAACAACAACAACAACAGCAACAATAACAACAACAATGACAACAACAACAATAAGACCTTGGCTTCAACTTCGTCGCGTCAGCTGTTTAATTAGCTTTCGATTAATTTATTGTTGCAATTGTTGTTAATTTAACTTATTGCCACAAAGCCTGTTGCTGCCTGTTGTTTAACTTAATTTTCTTTGGTTTTTATATTTATTATTATTTGACCTTTTTCCTTTCGCTTGGCAAACACATTTTCTTTGCCTTTTGCCCTTCTTGTGTGCTTGTTTATCCTTCGCATTCCACAAATTCAACAGCATAAGAACTTTATAGTTCACACGAAATTAAACAGAGTCTTAAAAAGCCAAGGCAGGCACCGAAGCAAAACTATTTCTGCCTTTTTTAGACCAAATACCAAATACATGCTCTTTTTTATATTTCCATAGAGTGGACTCTACATAAGGGGCTCTCCACAAAAAAGAATCGGCATTTGCAATGCTCCAGCTGGAATCTTAAATTCTAATTTTGAAATTCTTTTTCATTAACTGTAGCTTTCTCACAACATGTAGTCAGAATTGATGAAAACTATAGATGAAAACTATGGATGTAAATTATGGGAAATTTGTAATTTAGGTTTTCGTATGAAATACATATTAATTACAAATCTTTCACTTTATAAATACCTTCCCTTTCCCCATTCTACAGAAATCTATAAAAAATCTTAAGGTTAAAGCCTTGCACTTTGGCATATGCACATATTTGTAGACCATATGAAAGCCCTGAAAAATTCATACTGATCGGACTATAAACACCGAAGTTATTTGGGAGTGCATTTCTTATAGATAGTGCAGGGTAAAGGGAAGAAGCTGCACAGCTAAGTACACATAGCTACGACAAAGATTTATTTATTTTTATTTCGTTTGTCTTTAGAAAGGCCTCGAAAAGGGTTTTCCAAGATATACAATTTTAGAGTAGAAAATATTCCCTAAAACATATAACATTCAGAATACTAGAAACTTGTTAGGGATCGAAAAGCTTAAATTCCCTTTAAATGAGGTATTTCTTATTGATTTTCTCTACGAATTTAAGTATCTATCGACGTAAACTACCTATCTGAGTCTTTATAATCTAATTAGTGAGGCATCTCTCGCTAAAATTAATATGACGATTAGTAATCGAGACTCTGTAAGTCAATTATAGAATCATTATCAAGCTAGAATCAGCATATCAGCTGCTAGATCTAAGTCGTCTGAGTGAGCGAGTCATTCAGACAATTTAATTAATGAAGAATCCGGGTTCGAATCTCAGCCTATGTCTGGGCCAAAGTTCAGTCACAAATGAACAAGTTGTAACAATAGCTCGATAAAGCAGCATCATTAAAAAGTATCTTTCTTTAAAAAAACAGAACATTTTCATGTGAACTAGTTGCTCGTTTGGCTGAGCTAAAAAGCATAGACTCGAGCCGAGAGACAGCTGTGACACCCTACGCACAAGGCTGACGACACCTTCAGCTAGTCGAGGGTCCCCTCTGTCTATCTGTGTGTGCACGTGTGTGCCGTGCGAGCGTATATATATGTACATGCATATGCGGCGACAGTCAAGACGTAGAAGAAGCATATAATATGCTCATAGCCCATAGGCAAAGCTCAGGCAGGCCAGAGACAGAAGCCGAAGCCGAGACAGAGGCAGGGACAGAGACAGGGACAGAGACAGAGGCAGAGCCACTTCCTCAGCTCTGGCTTACGCATGGGTTCATTGCACGGAAGTGATTTGCCTAGAGAAACAGAGAGGGGGACAGTGAGAGAGAGAGAGAGAAAGAGAGCTGTGAGCTGCGACTTGGGGGTTTTGCTGGGTCGTTCTTTTCCCCTTTCTCTCTCTCTCTCTTTCTCTTTCATTCTAACTAGTTGCTGTTCTTTGATTTATGTGCGGAAATTCAAAATGTGGCATTGTTTTTGTGCCTGCTCAAAAGAACTAGCAATGACAAAGAACTGGTAACTGGGTGAAAAGAACTAGGACTAGATGAACTAGTATTCAATGGAACTAGCAAAGAAAGAGAGCTGGCTAGTGGGAAAAGCATAAGAACTTAACACTTAGGAGATATTGCAATGACAAGGAATGTAAAACTGGGTAAAAAGAACTAGAGATAGATAAATAAAAAGAACTAGCAATGGCAAAAAAAAAACTGGGAGCTTGTTAAAAGGAAACAAACCAAGAATACTCAAAAGAGTTAGAACTAGATAAAAAGAAGGGGAGCTGGTTAAAATGAACTAGAACTAAAAGCCTCAAAAGCACTATCAATAGGAAAGAGCTAGGTATATAGGTTATCTAAAAAGAAAGGGAACTGGTTAAAAATAAATATAAATATTTTTGATTCAAAAGAACTTGTATTAGAAAATAGCTTGGTATAGCGTAAAAAAAAACTAGAACTAGAAACCTAAGGAGAACGGGAGCCTGTTAAAGAGAACTAGAACCAGAAGACTAGAAAGAACTAGCAATAGAAAATGAGCTGGAAATTGGGAAATGGACTAAAACTAGAATCCTAAAAAGAACTGGCAATGACAAAGAGCTGGAAATGGGGTGAAATGGACTAGGTTTAGAATGCTCAAAAGAACTAGCAACAAAAGCTGCTGCTTATAAGGGAAAAAAGAGCAAGAACTAGGTAAGAAACGGGAGCTGGTTAAAGAGAACTAGAACTAGATGAACCAACTTGTGACTACTTCAATTCTGATTTCCCATTTCTGCCAGTGCACGCAAACCTGAGACAACAACAACAACAACAACAACAACAACAAGTGGCTGTGGCCCAACCACGGCAAATATAGACCAAATATACCATCCCATATAGATAGATTCCGTATAGTCTATATATATTTATGCTCTATATTTCATTGTTGTCATATTTTTCGAACACAACGCCCCCGCAAGCCCAAATTAGCCAAACAAGAAAAAAAACAAAAACAAAAAAGGAAAGGATAGATAAAAACTAACCTCAAGGCAGATTCCAAATATTTTTTTTTTTGGTTTTCGTTATTTATTGCTACATTTTTTATGACAGCCAACAAAAATAACTGAAGGGTTTTAAAGAGCATTCAAAAATTGTGCTCGCACACATCTGAAATCTATCTAAAATATGTTGTACAGTGATCACTCGCAAATGTGCGACGCATTTGTCAAAGATGACAATTTGTCGAGGAAAACAAATACAACTGCTGCAGGCTAGATTGCAGGTGTGTTTGTGTGTTTGTGTGTGTTGACAGGAAGTCGCCGGAATGCGTTTCGTTGAAGAGAATGCGAATAGTCGACTCATATCATAAGTATAATTAGGTAGTTGCCTTCTATTTTTTTAGCCCATTAAATGCCAATTTTTGTTGTTGCTCGGCTACACTGCCGGCCAATAAAATGCACATGGCCTTAAATGCGTCACAGTCTGCAGAGCAAGGAACAACAACAACAACAAAAACAAACAAATAAACAATCGATGTGCTCACCTTTTTCAGTTAATTGTTGCTGCTGCTCGAATTTGCGTTTGTCTTCTTTTTTTGATTTGTTTAATTTATGTTTATATACATCGATTTTGTAGTGAGAATTTGTTTAGGAATTGCGTTAGTTATTGATTAATTACGTATTTTAATTATTGATTTATTGACTTTTTGCTACATTTGACACATTTAAACGCACACACGCACACACATTCATTTGATTTCTTTTGATATTATGCGAATTTATCTAACCACACACTTTACATGCTATGTTATGTGATGTATGTGATGTATGTATGTACATTAACAGGGCTGTTATTGTTGCTGTTGTTGCTGCTGCTGCTGACGTTGTGGTTGAGGTTTTGCTTGTAATATGCAATGTTGCTGTTGCTGCTGCTGCTGCTGTTGTTGTTGTTGTTATTGAAAATATTTTGTTTTTATATTGTAGGAATGATTTGAGTACAGGAACGCTAGCTACATACGCTTGTGTGTGTATGCATGTGTATAACTGTTTATATGTTGTGTTAAGTTATTTATTTGCATAGGCTGATTTTTTTTTTCTATCTCTTTATTTTTGTTGGTTTGTTTGTTGTTTCTATTGTTGCTTGCGGCGTCTGCTTTTTGCTTACAATAGTTAACTTGGTCGGATTTGAATTTAAAAATATATACACATATGCAATTCGTTCTACATATGTGTTAAGATAGATTTGTAGTAGATTTTTGCGTTTTGTTGTTGTATTTTGTAATGCGACGATTTTGCGCGCGGACAACGGCGACAACGAAACGAACTGAGACGCACGCAAAGTTACACTGCGGCCGACTTGAATGTTCCATATGAAAGGTATGGCAATGCTTGAACATTCGACGACGCTGTGCTTGCTTGTGTATGTGTTGTATCTGTGTGTCGTTCGCGCGCTCTCTCTCTCTCTCTCACTCTCTCTCTCGCTCGCTCGCTCGCGCGCTATCTCACTCGCTGTCTGTGTGCGCGCGCTGTAAATCAGACAACAATTGTTTTGCGCTTTTCGCCACAACAACAACAACAGCAACAACAACAACTGCGATGGCGACAGCAGCAAGAACAACAACAACAACAGCAAACACAATAATTATTAAAATAAAACGCAGACGAGCGACAGACAAAACAACAGCGCAGCCGCCGTCGCTAACCGAAAGCTTCACCATTTAGCCGTTCCATTGCCAAAACGTTTCAATGCGCGCGCGCGCTCTCTTACTCTCTCTCACGCTCTCTCACACAGATGCACGCACACCATTAACGCTCAAGTTTGCGACAGGCAAAAACAACAACAACAACAACAGCAGCATCTGCAATAACAACAACAACGTGCAGCCGGTTTTTGATTGTAGTTTCAATAAAAAGGCAAATGCAAAGTGGTTTGGTAAGGAAATATGCCAAAACTTACACCTAAAATATAAACATTATGTTGAAATAGATGTGGAGAGGGGCTGGGTTACATGCCCTACTGTTATGTGAGCGCTGTTAGTTTAATTCCTTTTTCACATTGTTTCCGAGCGCTGCTCAAACCCGCTCACGACTAGGTTTAAGCATTAACTAAATCCGTGGCGTATGGCTCTGTGTTGTTTTTTTTACTCTTGCGATCTCTCTTTTCGCCTAAAAATGAGACAGAAACTACTCTTCTGTTAAAAACGAAACGTTGTGAACGGACGAAAAGCGCGTGCTCTCGCACTTTGCCGAGTCCAGTCTCTCTCTCTCTCTCTCTCGCGCCGTTTCACATTTAACAGCGTAGCTAACATTAAAAGCGCTGCAGCCGCTGCTGCTGCTGCTGTTTAACAGCAGCAAGTGGCTATAGGCTTTAACAGTTGTTCGCCGTTCCATTCCAATTGCGTCTGCTGTGACATTATTCTAAAGCGGACAAACAAACAAACAAACATATGTATTTACTTAATTCATCTGCTAACTGTTGTCTATATATGCAGTACAGCTTGTATGTGCCTGTCTGTGTGTGCCTGCGTGTGTGTGTGCATGATTCGCCCAGACGCTTGTCTAAATACAATTAATGCATGCAGGTGTCACTGTTGTTGTTGTTTTTGTTGCTGCTGCTTCTAGCAAAATGAGTTTCACTGTCATTCCCGCTGCCTTTGCTGTTGCCATCGCCGCCGCTGCCTCTGCCGCCGCCGCCGTCGCCGCTGCTGCTGCCGCTGCTGTCTTGAGCCGCCGTGCAAAGTCCGAGAAATTAAAGTGTCAGACAGCCGCAGCCAGCTGTAGACGGGCGAAGGGCTGTGCGGCTGTGCGGGGGCGGGCTGGGCAAACCGCACGTTAATTAAGTTTATTTATGCAGCAACTTTTTTGTTGCTGCTGCCGCTGCCTCGTTTTTTTTTTGCTTTTGCTTTATTTATATTTTTAATGATATGAATCACATGTGACATTCTCATTTGATTATTGCCCCAATGCAAAAAAAGTAGAAACAAAAAAAAAACCCCGCCCCGCCGCCAGATCACAGTGGGTCGAAGTGTCTGCCGATCGGTACCAGGTCCGGTCGCTTCCCAAGCTGTTTTTTTTTCGCATTTATTTTCTTGGCGGCCTTTTGTTTTCTCTGTCTGCGCTTTGTTGTTGCTGTTGTTGTTTTGGTTTAAAAATAGCCTCAGGCAGCTACTAAAATATATTAGCGCGTCTATAAATTGTTTTTAACGTTTTTGGTTTTTATACCCAGCTACCTTTGAGTGCCCAAAAAGGGTAGTCTAGTGGGGGCAGGAGTTGTGTGTGACAGCTTTGAAAAGTATCTCATAGATACTATCTATGTAGCTCAAGTGAATTCGCAAGCTGAATGCCAAACGTTGCTGTTAAAACTGAGCAGTGTTGTTAACTGTCGAAAGCAGGTAGTTGAATGCAGTGTTGAAAGCAGCTAAACTAGCTTTGTAAACAAAAATAGCTATAAATAGGTTTTCTCAGTACTTTAATTTGTTCAAAATATCTATTGTTTCTGGCTGAAGTTCTCTGAAAATAGCTAGAAATTAGGTGGAAAATAGCTAGAGTTGTCAACATTGAAACTGAGCCGCTTTCTAGGCAGCTAAATAAGCTTTTTAAACACAACTTGACTATAAAGAGGATTCCCAGTACATTAATTTCTTTTTTAATTTAAGATCTTTTTGTCTAACTTTTGATTCTTTCAAATTCCTTCAAATTTCCACTGTTTTCGGTTTACGTTGTCTTTAAATATTCACATTTAGCTAGAAAATAACTGAGTTTCCAACACTGAAATCGGCGGCGTTCTATGTAGCACAGTTTTTTGATAGAATTATTTGTAAAAACCTTTTTTTTTAGTTATGCTCAAAAAAATTTTAAATTTATGAACAATTTTGGGGCAGATGAAGGATTGTTAGCTATTTAAAGATTAATCAGAATAGTTTTAATGATAATCAACTTTTTGAAAACATAAACCTTTAATTTTGAGAATAAACACGAACTCGAAACTTAATTTTTGAGGCACTTAACAAAGGGCGTACTCGAATCAAGTGCTTTCAACTTAAGCCTTTCAGCTAAATCTCTTAATTTCGTTGTTAGATATCTTTTTTATAGAGATATCTCTTCATTTGAGGTTTCATCTTTGTAAGTTGTCTCACCTTGCCGATTTCTGAGAACTGTTCTTTAACAAAACGCCCCTCGACTGGCCCAGCCCCTAAACCACGAAATTGTCACAGTTTCGGCTTGTTTTGTATTATTTGATTTTTTTGCTGTTGCTGCTCCGTGACGACGACGACAACAACAATTGAGACAACTTATCATGAAGTGCTAATTAACATTGTCTGGTCTGGTCTGGTCTGGTCTCGCCATATGCAGTACTTGTCTGGCGACCTACCTGCGGTTACTAAGCTCAACCTGCTGGCCCCAGCCCCATCCACCCCCATCCCCACCCCACTGGCACACAGGCGAAACGCTGCCGTCAGTCGAAATACCAAAAAAAAAAAAACATATATATATACAAAAAAACAACCGCAACTCACCCAAAACTGGCACTTGGTAGCGACGACGTCTGTGTTTGCTTTGGCGCACAATGCGAACGAGCCAAAAAAAAAAAAAAAAAAAAAAAGTACAAAATACAAAAAAAATACACGACAAGTACAGACACTGAGCAAAATAATAGCCAAAGTCGCAAATGTTTTTAAACAGCAATAAAATTGAGCTAAATCATGAAAACTTTGGGAACAATTCTGATTGATTGTAAGAGTTATAAAAATAAGGTTAGGCTGATATAACTATGGTGTCAAATGGCAGAACTATAAAGGATCCAAAGAAGTCTGGAACATATTTGTTAATTTGACTATCAAGCTTAAAAAGATCTTTGGATTAATCCTACTGAAGGGTACATTTGTAAAACTCTTACTTTAAACTGGAGGGTATAAAGTCAAGACTCAAGTGTAAAAATCAGTCAAAACGAGCTAAGCTTAGTAATTAAGTTACTTTTCTACTTATTAAGCCTTGATAAGCTTTAAAGTTCCCTTAAAAGCTTTTAACTTGCATTAAACAAGAGAGCTTTAAGTTACTTTTCGATATTATAAGCTTCCAGGGGCCTTGAAATTTCCTTTATTAGTTTTTATTTCGCATGCGATTTTAAAGCTTCAAGTTAATTTTCGGCTTAGTAAGTTTAACGGGTCTTCAAGTTCCCTAAAAGCGCTTTAAAGTCACATTTAATATTAAGCTTGGAGCTTTATATTTGAGCCTTAGATTTCAAGTCTGCGACGAGCTTTTAATAGATTGTTGTTGCTTAGCTAAGAGCTTCTTTAAGCTCAACTTTAAGCTTACATTAATAAAAGTTCCCCTCAAGTGAATAGTAGGTCAAGCTTTTAAGTCCAACTTAAAGCACACTTTATCTCTCTCCAATGAGGCCTCTATTTTTTGCACCCAATTTTTCTGGCAGTGTACGCAAATATATACATTTTGAAACGCGGCCACAAACGGCGAGACATTTGTTTATGTTGATAATTTAATAAGAGCACCGCTGGAGGCAATGTGTGGCAAGGGGGGAGCACGTGAAAGGGGGCACGGGTCGAGCACAGATGAGCCAGTTGTTGCGGCCGTCACACGTGACGTATGCGCAATGCAACTTTTTGCCTTTCTGCGAGCTGCGAGCCGCGTTTTCTGCTGCACGTTAATTTGTGAGCACTTGCGCGGCATGCCAAGGTCGGGTTTGTTGCTGTCGTTGTCTGCATTTATAAATAAATTCGCTGTGTGGCAAATAAATAATTAAATAGATATGCATACATTGTGGGGCGATCGTTGTAATTAAAGGCGCGCATGTCGTATACGTAATTTCAAAACCACCTCTCCGCCCCAAAAACAAGCCCAACCAACGGGGCAGACCCACAACAACGATCCTCGGGCCAAAGCCAAAGAAATTCAAACGCAGTCAACTTTGTTGTTGACACTTTTGCTGTTAGTCATTATTTGTTGTTGTTGTTGTCGTTGTTGTTGTTGTTGTTGTCGTTGTTGTTGTTGTTGTTGATAAGCAGACTGTGTCGAGACAACAAAAGACGCAGACGATTGCCACTTGCGCACAAATATACAAAGTATGTCCCCACACACACACACACCCAAACACACTCGCACACCCAAACACACACACACACACACACACTCGCACTGATTTGCATGTGCCCCATTGTTGTTGCTCTGATATTTTTAGCCTACCGTCAGCTACTTGAGGCAGCTGCAACTGCTTCGCATGAAAAAAAAAAGAAAGAAAGAAAGAGTAGCCAAATGCCACAATTGCATTCGCATTCGCAATCGCAATCGCAATTGCATTTTGTCGCCAACGGCCCAGACAATGCGTCTAGTCATTCAGTCAGTCAGTCAATCAGTTGATGCACTCGATAAGCCAGCTGCCCTCTCCCTCTCTCTCCCTCTCTCTCTCTCTCTCTCGCTCACATGATGAATGACTTTTGCTGTTGCATTGAGCAATCGCTGAATGCATTGATTAGGGCTCCATTTGTAATGCTGAGCAGTCCAAAAAAAAAACAATCACTCCAAATGAGCAAACAATAGAGAGCAAAATAGAGAGAGAGAGACAGATATGGTCAGTGGAAAGAGAGCGCATGACTTTAGCCATCAATCATAAAAGTTAAGACAGCCATTGTCTGGCTGATAGCAACTGCAACAGGTTTTCCCCTTTAGATACTATGGCATATATAATGTAACTTTTGCTTAAATTTGAAAATTTTTCATACAGAATAAATTAAATAAATATGATACAAATTTCTTTTCTTTTTCAGCACTTGTGATGGATTTCGTCGAAGTACTTTATAACATGGCAGGGTAAGTCAAAAGTTTTAAATATTTTCATGGTATTTCATATTTTTGCCATTTGTTTTTCAACACTTATTTCGCTGCGTGTATTGAGATCTCTATACATTTTCTCAAGCTTCACAGTTCATTTTCCCACACCAAAATTATGCTTAGTTAATTTTCCAACACTTACATCCATTGCGGGCTAATTTTTTAACACTAGAATGATTACTAATTAATTTACCAACACTTACATCTGTTGACATTTTTGAAATTTATGCAATATGCTACACGTCACATATCTATATAAATTTTCATTTGTTCATTAGTTTAACTTTCAAAGCTCAGTTGGCAACACCAACAATATGCTTAGTCCATTAACCAACACTTATCATCGCTGCCAGAGTTGTTGTATTAGATATATTTCATTTATTTTTCATTTTGATTTAAAGTTACGTATTCAATTATCTGAACTCATTTGCTACACCTGCTTTGTTAATTTACCAACACCAAACAGATTTTTAAACTATTTGCCAACACTCGTACGCGCTTCTAGTGTTGTCAACTACCCAATAAATTGTGTTACACTTTTATTGTATTTATATTAACTGCTCGTTTATGCACATTTACCATCCCAGCTCTTAAGCTGCTCCTCTTTTAGTTAATTTACCAACACCTTAACAAACTGTAAGTTAATTTACCAACACTCAAACTGTCGCTTTTAACGGTATCCTTTCAGCTTGTACGTCATTAATTACTTTCTCTTGTACACATTTTCTTACCCATACCTTGGTTAAATCCATTTACTTTGATCTTTCATTGCGAAATTTCGTTAAAGGAAGCATTTAATTATGCCATTTATCCATTGTACAATGGGCACAATGGGCAGCGCCTGCTAATGAATTTTCAATGCGAAGCTCAATGGAGCTCATTAAAGGCCCAATGAAAGCCAACAATGGCCAGCAGCCCAACGGCAAACCCGGCTGCAGTTCTGAGTCATAGCTCATTGAACTTTTGCCGGCAGCCGACAATTGCAGCGGGCAACGGGCAATGGCCACCGTCAGCCACAACATAAAAAATGTCAATCAGCGCCAGCTAACTGATTCCAACCCGATCCCTGTCCCCTCTGTGGTCTACAAAGCTTCGAGTGTGATGACGCCTTAAGCACATTAGAAGCGACGCCAAGTGCTGTCAGCAGCCGGCAGAGTCGTAAATGTGGTAATAATAGTCGTCGCCGTGGGGCCCATATTGGTGGGTGTCGAAAGGCAAGACATAAATGTCGAAACATATGTTTAGACGTTGCTCCTCCTTTGTCCAGCACAGCACAGCACAGTACAGCTCAGGACAGGTCTATTACCAAGTGCTGCTCATCGTATATGCCGGGAATATTAGACACCCAACGCCAATGGCTTTTGTCTCGTTTATGTCTATGTCTGTGTCCATGTGTGTGGTCCAGACGCGGGGCATCTGTTGTAGCTAGCTCGTAAATGGGAAAATATGAAACGCTCAAATGGTTGCCTGGCACTTTACAGTTTGTTGTTCAGTTCATTTTGTCAGTGTTGGAAAACTCACTTAAGTTATTCAGCTTTAAGAACTGACCAGGTAATAAAGCGTCCTTGTGCTTTAAAAGCTCTTTTCACAGATTAAGGTGTTGTTTTGAGAGTAATGATAAATTTGATTATATACAGATTTACCAAATAAGTTTATTTCATTTCTGTGATTAAGTTAAATATCAAGTGTCATGAGCTTTTGTAAGCTTTCTTCAAGCTGTTTGTCTTCTTTTCTAATGACATTGAGTCTCATTAGTCTTCATTTTAAAAGCTCATTGAAGATGCAATTTATTTACCAAGATTTCCTTTTATATTTATGAAATCGTATCTGTAGCTTTATAGAGAGCTTTAATGAGCTTTTGAAAGCTTTTGCTTAATATGTTTTGTATATCAATGAAACTGACTTCTTACAGAAAACACACACGCACACATTGGCATTTTCTGACATTCCGCGATCAATCAAAAAGCTTGCTTCATTTAAAGCAAATGTCATTGTAGCATAACTAGTCGAAAAGCAAGCAATATAAAGCTGATTACATTTAATATGATGACAAATGAATAAGGAGGGAAAGGACAACGGCTGCAGCCAGGGAAAGGCAGCAGCCAGGCAAAGGCAGAAAGCCAACAAGGTAAAGGATACCCAGGACGAGTCAGACAAATCGAAAACTGGGAGAGGGGCGCACAAATAAGGTGCTGAAAGTCAAAGACTTGTGCTAACCATAATAGACAACGTGCTCATTATACAAATTGCAACGAGCCGAAAGACAACCCAAGATGAAGCAACTGTAGGGCCTGAAACCCTTAGCGAAAGAAGGCCTCGGTCTGGTCTGGACTGGTCTCGGTCTGGTCTGGTCTGGTCTCGTCTGGTCGGGATGATGTTGACTTGGTGAATGAAGCGTTGACGGAATGACAGAATTCTTAAGAGAAAACACTCGACACAATTGGACAACGGACACAAACGGACAAAACAACCTGAATTCAAATTCAAATGAAGCTGAAAGCTAAAAAGAATCTATTAAGATGTTATCAGTCGGAGACTGAGGGCTAAGGAATGAAAACTGCATGCGGTGGCAAGTAGAGCGGGAAGAGGGGACGGGGTTAGGGTTGGGGCAAGAAGTGTAATCAGTGCGACGAAAAGCCGTGCAATTGTTGCAGACGTCAATTTGGGTCGGGGCAGCAGACAGAGAGGGGTAGAAGAGTGAAAGAGAGCGAGAGAGAGGAGAGACTGCAGAGCCACAATTGCGGCCATTAGTGCAGAGGCGTGCTGTGAGCAGGGGCAAGGGGGTTTAGAGAGGGAACTGTGACGTATCAACCCTTTTGTTGCAGTAGACATTTTTCGTATGACAACGACAAATATTTGCCGGATAATATGAATAACAAAGCAGGCATAGAACAGGGCGGTCGCTGGAAAGCTGGGAGGGATTGGAGAGTGGGGGGGAGGGCAAAGGGGCTCAGGGCTCAGACTAGGCAGTCAGGCAGCCAACCTACTTAAGCCAAGACCAGGCACAGACCAGACCCGGCACAGACCAGACGCAGACGCAGACCCAGACCCGACCCGACCAGACGTTGACTACAACTTAAACTAAAAGGCCGCCTGGGCAAAGTTGTTGTTGTTGTTGTTGCTTGTTGTCGCCGGTGTCTGAGACGCAGACAACTTCAAAATGGAGCTGGAAACTGTTTTGTGACGGGGAGTAAGCAGGTTGTAGGCTGGAGGAGAGGACCAGAGCGGAGCGTGGCGGAGGAAGCCCAGACGTAGACGAATTGCTGACTGACACAAAAGTGCTTTTGTTGCAAGGTTTAATGAAGAAGCCAGAGGAGAGAGCAGAGAGAAGCGGCTAGCAAGAACAAGAGAGCGACAGAGAGAGAGAGAGAGAGCGAAAGAGAGGGAGAGCGAGAGAGAGGGAGATTTGTGAGCGAAAGAGAGCACAAGGGGAGCAGCTGTGTCTCATCGAATTATCCAACCATTCAATGTCCTGTGAAATGCACTTCAGGGCAGGACAGAAGACTCGGGCCCAGACGTTCGTGACACAAAGCTAAATGCTGCGACACCCGACTTGTAGGCACAGCCCGATGTCCCATAAGCTCGGCCCCTGGCAAGAGCATGTCAAAGTCTGTAGCCCAAAAAACAAACTAAAAACAAAAAAAATAAATAAAAGAAGACAAGAAAGAAAAACAACAAAATGTATGCGCAAGCTTAAGCGACTGCAGCGGCGAGCAAGGCTGCACGACTGAGAGATACCCTTTAGACAACTGCCACAGTATTTATGCCGACATCAGAGCATTTTAGGCAGCGGGTGTGCTTCTTCTTAAGCCCACAATTGTATTAAAACATTTAGACTTAAAGTGAAATATTCCTCTTCTGTGAAACATTCTGCTTCTTAATATCGATATATGTATCGATATCGTCCCATGGCTTATCGATAATATGAAATAAATTAAATCTGCGTATGTGAAATATTTTTCCTCTGATTATCAATATATGTTTCGACAAAATGGCATGGTTTATCGATAATATGAAATAATAAAGTTCTGCGTTTGTCAAATATTCTTTATCTGACTATCGATATGTGTTTCGATAACATGGTTTGGCTAACGTCGTAACGCTTATCGATAATATATAATAAATGAAATCTGCGTAGGCTTTATGGGAAGCTTATTGTGATATTAGATGTGCCTCCTTTATTACCCTTGAAGGCCGAATTTTCCAAAACTTTCGACCCAAATAGTTCTGTGTGGGGCTTGGGCTGTGCGTTTATCATCTATCAGTAAAAGTTCCTTTGTATATATAGAGTCTGTAACTTCATGGATCCTCTTTTAGCCACTCTCAATGTTTACAGGGTATTAAAAACAAAATAAATGCCAAGCCCAAGCGAATGCAGCGCACAGACACCATACACACACACACACACACACACGGGCAAAAAATGCATGCTGCGCTCGTTTAGCCCTTCTCCCTCCCTACCCCCTGCCCCCCGCCCCCCTTACTGCTGGTTTCCAGTTTTTGCCCTGCTGCTGCTCCGGCTGCGGCTGCTGCACTTCAGACGCTGCTTTGTTGCAGCCAAGAGCGCGCCGTCAACGGCGGCGGCCAACAATCGACACACGCAGACAGACAGACAGACGGAGAGAGAGCCAGGGGTGACTGCTGCATATGAGCAGTAGAAGGGGGGAGAGGGGGGGAGATATATATGCAGGCCAGACCGTGGCACAGACAAAACAATATGTTTGTTTGGATTATATCGGAGCTGCGCCGCGCTGCGACACGGACGCGACGCGTTCTTTGTATGCGCAAACAATTGGAGCAGGCGGAAGTTGGATGACGGCGGCGACGGGGCGGGACAGCACTGTGGAAGGGGGAGGGGCAGGGGCAGGGGACTGAGTGCAACCGACGCGACGGTTGTCCCGGGCAACCGCCAGAGGAGTGCCAGAGTCTCGCATGCTGCACTTTCCCCGCCCCACCTGCCCCCGTGGCCATCAAGTGCCCAGTCACGACTGCGTCTGGGCAGAAGCACCTTGAAAGTTTTTCGCCTTACGCGCCTTGATTAACTGTCAGTGCCTGAAAAGTGATTTAATCAAGGATCCAGCTATACAGAACTGGCGGCAACATGTGCACCATATGGCTAACTGACTGACTAACTGACTCTGTGGCTCCAGCTCCAGCTGCAGCTTCGGCTCGGGCCCATCAGACCAACGACCACATCAATCAACTTGAGACTCAAGTGTGCCGGGGCAAGGATGGGGACGGCCCTAGCCCTGTCGAAAAACCACTTGCATCTGGAGTGAAGTTGTAGAGCTCTCCCGGGCAGCATTTAGCTGCCCTCTCGGACTGCAGCTGGGGCATCTCCTCACTTCAACATGTTGCAGCCTGCCCCCATCCAGCGCCTGACATGGCAATCTACGCTTTCAGTGGGGCGTCCACAATTGTCCAGGTGGATCTAAGGGACTAGAGAAATACCACTCGCAGCTAGTTCTGTGTCTGGTGCGAGGTTTGCGCTTAGGAATTCATAAAAATTTAGTTGGGATTTCCATTATTGTTATTACTATAAACATGGACTATGCCTAAGGCAATACTACATCCACCCGAATCTTGGTCTAAATGTAGGAGCTTGCCGACAATTCGCTCCTTAATATACTCAACAATTGTCTTAAATGTTCTGGCCAAGAATAGATCAAGTTCGTTAGATGTGGAAGGGCGAAGGACGCCTTCTGTTAGCTGTTGTCAACTGAGCTCGACTATGTACCGAAGCCTATTTACTTATTATCCTATTAAATAAGCTGTGCGTCCAGGCGCAAAAAGGGAGAGCGACAGCCGAAATAAAGCTTAACGACGAGCGCTCTTATACCTGGGCTAAAGGATACACAAGTGTCTCATTAAAAGAAATAAAGACAAGTCCTTAAAGTCAGTCGACACAAGAAACAGGAGGCACAGAACACAAAACGAAGACGAGAGCCGAAACATGAGCGACTTCAAGGACAACTACGAAAAGAGGAACAACAACAACAACAACAACAACAACGGGAACAGCAAACAACAACTACAACTCCAACAAAGAGTGCCAAAAAATCAACAAAAATGCGCTATTAAGGCAATTTGATGTGGCTACCCCCGGCCCCCTCTTTCAGGAACCACGCGCCTGAATGTCCCCAGCGCGGCGGCGGCATATCGCCCATCATTACAGCGTCTCCGGCTCAGACAGCGTCAGGCAAAGTGGCTCAATGTCAGACACAGACACAGACACACACTCACACACAAACAAACTGATTCAAATGCTCACAAACACACACAAGCAGACTTTGGGCGTGCTCTCTCTCTCTCTCTCTCATTGCCGCTCTCTCTTTACCGCTGCAGCTTAAATGCATGGGCATACAAAGCTCTCTGCCTAAGTCTGCCGCAAAAAGGGATAGCCAATGTCAAGGCAGACGACTGTGCTCTTCCTCTCCCGCTTCCACACTCTTGTTCGTTTGTGTGCGTGTATGTGAGTGTGTGTGTTGTGTGCAGCAGACGCAATGAAACAAAATACCGAAATTCTATGCGTGACCTTGAAAAGTATTCCTTGGTTGCTGTTGTTGTTGTTGTTGTTTTTGCCGGTCTGCGTCGGTGGTTGTTTGTGTAGCTGTTGCGGCTGCGGCTGCTGCTGTCTGGTGTTTGTCGTCGCCGTCGACGTCGTCGTTGATTTTGTTGTTGTTGCCGTCTGCATTTTCCTTGTTGTCTGCGCACAATTTGTGTTGCTGCTTTTTATTGTTGTTGTTTTTGTTGCTGCGTTTTAACTTTTTTTCGTATGTTTGAAGTTGGCTTTTTTTTTATTGAACGCGCCACAAAATTGTAAAGGCAAATGCGACTTTGACGTCGACTGCGAGCCGTCCGCCTCTCACGACTCGTCTCAGTGTGTGTGTGTGTGTGTGTGAGTGTGAGTTGGCTGCAGTTTGACGTCAGACGCCTAGGGACTATGGCGGGGCAGCGCAGTCCAGACATGCAAAATAAAAGAGATGAAAACAAGTACGGAGCAAGCTTCAGTCGAGGGTGCACAGTTCGGAGATACTCTGTAATCATTTTATATATGCATACGTAGCAGACAGAGAGATGAGTGAGGGAGAGAAGGACACAGCAACATAATATTAAGAGGCAGAGCATAGAAAAGAGAAAACGTCATTTATATGCCTTACTTAAGTTCATGAGAATTGCAAAGAAAGGCGATTATAGCTTTTGGTCTTACAGTTGGCTAGCTTAAGTTTGTATATACCCATTAAGCAGGGAAACCTTATAGGCTCGTTTTTATCGCCCCTCGACTGTTCTGAAGAGTTGTAAATCTTTCCAATGCCCCCTTTTATGCATTTGTAATAGCCACAGGGTATAATGAAGATGCGAATCAGAAAAACGTTTCGTTTCGTTTTGTGGGTTGCTTTTTTGGTTTCAATGTGCATTAAAGCAAAGAGTATTTAACTAGCAGACAAACGCAATTAAAATCGGGAATGTTGAATGAAATGAAGTGCAGCAGAGAAGGGAAAGGAAGACGAAGTGAGGGGAACTCGAGATGCGATTTCAAAGGTTCCGCTCTCAAGTTGTGATGTTTATCGACTTGTATTGATGGCAATTGAAGCAGTTATCGATATCCACTGTAGTGCTCGCTTAAAATATCGATTAATAACAATATACTTGGAAATGTATCTGGTAATTGCAATCAATTTCAATTGAGATGGGCCTCTCCTTAGCTCGATGTGCCTGATATGCCTGATATGCAATCATTACGTTTAATAAATGCCAAAAGGTAGTTATTAGTTATGGCAACCAGGCAGCTTCGTCTTAAGCTGTACTTATTCTAATTGGCGACCATTAAGAAAACAGCCGGGGACCTTAAAGGGGGACCTCATCGAGGGACCTCAAAGGGGGGGAAAATTATGAATTGAATGCCGCACAACCTGTTTTTAGTTTTATTTTTATTTTCGGAGTCCTTGTAATGACTTCTCATCTAAATATGGATGGCAGACATGGCGCGCATGCCCAGTAGCCAGCGACGGGGCAACGGATCGAATCGAATCGAATCGGATCGAATCGGTAGGGAATCGGGTTAAAGACATCGCGTCGGCTACTGCGCGGCTGCTTGTTTATAATTAGTATTTTGCGATTGCCAGCCGCTTGATAAGCCATTGTGTGAGACAAAATGCAAGATTTATAGCGACAGGATATTGAGAGATTCTTTGACCAAGCCAAGGCCCTGCCCTGGGTGTGTGCACTACCCGGCCACCTCGCCGGCTACCCCGCCGACAGGCCATGTCTTCGCTTCGAGACAGATGCAACATCCTGTCCATAACTTTTGCTGCTTCTGCTGCTGCGGCTGCGGCTGCTGTCGCTGAAATTGCATTGGCAATGGCGTCTGTCTGACTGTCTGTCTGTCTGCGTACCAGTTGGGGCGTCACTGTTTGCTCCACATGTTGCACGTCCGTGTCTGGCTTCTCTCTCTCCTCCTCTCTATCTGTCTCTCTGCGCTGCTTCGTTTTACAAATGCACATAAATTTTAATGTAATCACATTCGCAGTCCGACTTGGCCCATAGCTTGACCGTCCAGCTCGGACTCTGTGGCTGCTTTCCAGTGTTGGCAAATCTTTGATTGCCAAAAAAGGCTAGTTTTAGCGGTAAAAGTGCTTGAAAGGTTCTGCAACGAATTTGAATCTATTAAAAGCGTGTATTATAATATGGCTGATGTTCCAAAAATTGAATTTTAATGTTGAAAAGTGCTGCATTATTTTACAATTTAGCCTGGCAAGTCCATTAGTAGATGAATATGGGTAATTTACAAACTAAGGTAAAATTTAAGTTGCGCCTACAAATGTAGGCATGTTGATTGATAGTGTTGATTAACGCAGCAAACTTTTACATTTTGAGTATGGAAAGCCAACTAAATAGATATGTATTGTTTATAAACAAATATATGTCAAGTTTAAGTTGTGTCTTCAACAATGTTGCACGAGTATGCTACAAAAATTGAATGTTAGTGTTGGAAAATGTAGCAGATCTACAATTTATAAAGAAAAGGATGCAAAATTTAAGGTGTGCCTGCCAGAATTCGCTGAAAAGTTAAATGACAGTGTTGGTAAACGGAGCATAAGCTTACAAATTAGGCATGCCAAGCCCATCAAATGTATTTTCTTTATTAACAAGTGGATATAATAATGTTCCTTCCATTAAGTTTAAAGAATTCACTAAGAAGTTAAAAAAAAAGTGTTGAAAAACGCAGCACCAATCTTAGATAAGTATTGGGAGTTATCAAGCAGATGGTAAATTAAGGCTGTGCCTCGAATCATGCTGCAAAAAATTATTATAAAATAAAGAAAGCCAAAAAGAAGCTAGAAATGGCGGCCAGATTTGGCGGCCTTCGCAACACTGTCATCTCGGCACTGTCGACTGTGCCTGAGCTGCAACGCATTCAGGGATTTTGCAACATTTCATTCAATTTAATTCGAGTTGAATGCCGTCGTTCGATTGTTGGGGCACCGGCGTTTTGATTTGGCTGCGCCTGTCTGAGCGTCTGCATGCTGCAGTCGTTTGAGACTGATGCAGGAGGAGGGAGGGGGGATTGCGGGGTGTTGCAGGTAGCCAGAGCCAGAGCCTGTCAGTTGCTCTGTCTGGACCGCTGCCTCTTCATCCCAGTGCTCGCTTTTTATTTGCCATTCGCAGTGACAGCTCCAAACGAAGGGTTTGCAGCAGCACCTCTTCCCCACTCTGTGCACTGTTCACATAATTAAGTATTTTATATAGATGTGTGTGTGTGTGTGTGTTTTTTTTGGCCAGCCACTTGGCCAAAAGTTGCTGCCAAAGTTGACGTGTGGAAAAGGCAGGGCAAACTTTTGTGCCAACTCATGGCCAGAACTTGGCAGACAAGTGGCTGAGTGTGCGACACTTTCTAGGACCCATTAAGGACATTGTCGGCAGCTAGTTTCAGCGTGGCGCCAAAAAGTAGGCAGCCCTATCCGACACACACACACACACGCGCACACACACACAGCCCGCTGAGTGCCTTTATTTATGCACTTTGCTGACGCGTCGCCCAAGTCCGGTGTCCTTCGCCTGGCTGAGCTTCAGCCTGACCATGCTAGGGCCACGCCAAAGGCACACACACAAATTTCATTGGCAAACTTTTGGTCCAAAAACAACATTTAGCTCCAGTCCAGAGACTACCCGACTGGGGTAATACCCTGTAAAGCAGCAGCTGTACCTCTAAAGCATACAATTATGTTTTAAGTTATACGAGATCCTACATTTTGAATTTGGGCTGCCTAGCTCTGATAATCTTCGAGATATGCTCTTGAAGTGGACAATCGATATTTATCGATTTGGTTAAGTTAAAATGTAAAAGGATACAAGATTCGGAGGCATATAAAGTATCTTTTAGCCCACATGCCAAATTTATGGTTCCTACTATTAACTTGGAGATGCGTTCAAAAACTTAATCCTGAAATCGATTTTAATACATATATAAAAGAAAGGTGAAAGTTATCGATAAATGTAAATAAGCGAGATATTAAATTTGATTTGAAATGGAGGCCTTCAGGAACTCGAACATTGGGCTTAATTCATTCAGCTATTGATCCGAAATAACGATACACACACTTTACAGGGTATACCGACAACTACGTCACTGGTCAGCACATTTTTGTGTGCCCCATTTTCCCCGCACTTGCCGCAGCCGTCCAAAAGTTGTGCCATTTTTGGCATTGAAAATTTGATTTGGAAAATGTGTGTGGGTCTCCAACTGTCTGTCGTCTGGGCTTTTCTTTTTGCCCTTATTTTTTGCGCTCACTCTCCGCTCCGACAGCTCGACGGGTAGAAATTAATCAAGATATTAACAACCCTGCAAACCAATGAGGCGGCCAAATTTCCCTCTGTCTGTCCGTCTGTCTGGAAAAGGGTTTTTTGGCCAAGGTCAAAATTGAGTTATGAATTATTGAATAAGTTTGACGCATGGAA
Source organism: Drosophila ezoana (assembly GCA_035045725.1). Classification (NCBI taxonomy): domain Eukaryota; kingdom Metazoa; phylum Arthropoda; class Insecta; order Diptera; family Drosophilidae; genus Drosophila; species Drosophila ezoana. The sequence continues at coordinate 24,130,234 of JAWNOU010000177.1, read as the reverse complement.
TTTGAATTAATTTCACGCGCTTAGAGCTGGGCGGGCAACCTGTTGAGAATGTGCGAGGGAGAGTGAGAGAGACGCAGAGAGAGAGAGAGAGAGAGAGGGAGAGAGAGAGAGGACTGTTTGGGATCTGTTCATTAACTGGTTCCTGGAGCTGAACTTTAAAGCAATTCTGCATCAAAGGCAACTCGTCGTCTGGTCCCACTGATTGGTTGCCAGTTAACGCCTTACACACACACACAAACACACCCACACACACACATGTTACACACACACACACACACATGTTACACACATACACACACACACGCACACAATCAATGCTGTGTTGATTATGCAATAATACAAAAAAAAAGAAGAAATTGCAGACACAGCCAGACAAAAACTTCAAAAACCCGTTGCTCCCCCCTCCCCCTATTGTCCCGCCGTCGCGCCTACCTCACCGCCCCCTTATCGGCCGCCCACCCGTCGACCCGAATTGCAGGCGAAACTGTTTGTGATTGTGTCTCGACGAAAAACGCATGAAATGTTCGCCCACTCAAGGGTCGCAGACACACGTGAAAAAGGGGCGGGGGGTGCGGCGGGTAGTCGCATGTGCATCAGACAAAGCGGTGTGAGAAGTCTCAATCTCTCTCTCCCACTCTCTCTCTTCTGCCGCTGTCTGCGCTCACAGCGTGCTCCTTTGTGCAGGCAACAGAAAATAAAGTTTATGACTTTGACTGCCGACGGCGACGCCGCCGCCGCTGCCGCTGCCGCTGCTGCTGCGGCTGTCTGCACCGGCGACGACGTTGGCGGCGTCTATTATTGTCGATTTTGCATTGTTGCTGGGCACTTGAGGCTGCGCACTGTGGGTCAAATCACTCAAAAGTGGGCAAGTCTGGAGCTTGAATGGAATTCTTCTTGGATAGTGCCAACTTGTTAGAGCCGTCTAGCTAGTTTCCACTTGTTACTGGAACTAGTTCATTTGCATAGTTGCTGCGCACAGTGTGGCCAAGTACTCGAAAGTGAAAAAGTTCAAGAGCTTGATAAAAGGCATTGTGTAGTCCTACATTTCTGTTGCTGGTTTTAGGTAGGTTTTCAGATCGAGAACTAGTTCATTTGAACATTAACATATATTTTGTTTCTCAGCTTTCACTTGGCTCATAAAATGAAATTTTGTTCACGCGAAGGTTGTGAATGAATTCCACTGCCCATCATTCAAGTCGTTTTGAATGATGGCATTTTCACAGTCATCATTTACACGTGTGCTACAAATTACCATGTACTTGAGTACAGATATGCAAATTTATATTTATGTTAAAGCACCTCTTCAGGTATATTTGAACTATTAATCAAAATGAAATGAAATGCATTTTCATAATGTTCATCACATGCAGTCGCAGTTGCTTGGCAATATTATCATATAGTTAAAGCAACTCATCCCTTGCCTTTTATATCTGAACTTGTTCAGATATTTTTGCCTCTTCTACAAGTTCAACAAGTTCCTGGTTCTCTTTGGCTATACAAATGAACAAACTAATATACAGCAATTGAATTTGTTTACATGAACTATTTGGCAGCTTTTACTTTTCCAAATGAACTTAGTACTTGTCCCATTTCAATTAGTTCTTACACCTTTCTCTTTTGTCCCCTCAAATGAACTAGCTTCCAAATAGCATTGAAGTTTGTTCACTTGAACTATTTGGCATCTTTTATGTTTAATCAAATGAACAAGTAGTTGCCAGTGGCTTCATTCTAACTAGTTCTTTACTCTTTGACTTTTGCTTCTATGCTTACTAGTTCCTGGTTCTCTTTTGTCTACTGAAATGAACTACTAGAACGAGTTGGTTCATTTGAACTAATTGTCAACTCCAACAGATATATATGTTAAAGGAACTAAGAGTCTGCGGCTCGCTCAATTGTAACTAGTTCCTGAGCCTATTTTGTTGGTCTAACTCCTTCGTTAACTGTAAATAAAACGTATAAAAAGAAGAGTCCGCACTCTGGCGCACTCTAGCGGCGACATGAGCAAACACACACACACACACGCGGACAGAGACACACACACACCGATTGGGCCTCTGCCGCCGGCGGGCACTCTAAATACACGACACGAGACGACAAACAAAGCCAAAAGGCGTTGCGAAACTTTAGCGCGTCATTCATCCTCATCCAGTCCAAATATTGCACCCTCGAGCAAATGCACACACAGACAGAGAAATACACTAACACACACACACACACACATGTACACACTGTTATAGCACGAAAATTAAGTGAAGCGTAAGCTGAAATGCACTCCCACTCGTCAGCCCGTCGCAGCAAATGTCTTCGTCTGCCCGCCCTGCGCCCGACGCACTCCGTCTGGCTCAATGTCTGGCACTTGCCGCATGCGTGTCTGTGTGTCTGTAAGTGTGTGTGCTTGTGTGTGTCTGTGTGTTCGTGTGGTTGTGCTGCTTAACCTTGAAAAACGAACAAGTCCAGTCGCAATCGCAGTCGGCACTCCACCCTGTGCCCCCACCTTGCCTCCCTCCGTTAGCTCGCCCGACTGACAGTTGACTGGCGGCGACGGCGACTGCGACGTCGACGTTAACAGCGGCGAAGCCGGCAATGATTTTCGTCCTCGTCGTAAAATGAATTTTACGAAATATTCGCCGCCTGCTTTTTGATGCTCTGTACGCGATGTGAAGAGAGGCATATTTATTTCATTGATTACGTCACTTTTTGGGTTTGACTTTTATTACATTTATATATTTGGGTATGGTGTGAATATCATTTGACCACGCCCACTAGGGTCGAGCCTAATACGTCAATCTATTTCTTTTACAATCTTCCGTCTAGGAGTCCACAACTTAACTGCTGTAAACAGCGTATTGCACATTCAGTTATGCTCGACTAGTAGTTATTTTTTCCTTGTTTTTTTTGGCCTTTTCTTGTTGTGGACTAACATTTTGAAGAAGGCCACAGAAGAAGAAGCAGCAGCAGCAGCAGCCCAAAAACCAGCGAGGCGCTTGAATTGAATAACATTTTCGGGGGGGCTTTTGCATAAGTGCCACCACCCCTGGAACCAACCCAGCCACCCCCCACCCAAGCCGCCGTAGGCCCTAAAGAGAGTTGTCTGCCAGACGCGGGGCTCGCAGAAAGGGTTGCCCACATTATTATTATGGCAGGCTGGCGGGCTGGCGGGCTTTAGTCCAAGTTAAAATGAATTACAAACACTTTTTGTTGTCCTTGAAAGCGCGCCGAACATAGGCGCTGTCAAAGTGAGGAGGGATGGGTAGGGGAGGCGGTGGAGGAGGGGGGGGGGGGAGGGTAGACAGCTGGTGCGGAAATGTGAAAGGTTGACTGGAACAGAGTCAACTTGTGTAAAAGGTGCCCAGCGCGCGGTTTATTTATGAGTTTCGTCTTGTCTCTCTGTCTGTCTTTCTCTCTCTCTGCCTGTCTGTCTCTCTCTCTCTGTCTCGTCTTTCCGTCTCTTCATCTTTCTGTCTGTCCGCAGGCTCAAGACACTCGCAAACGTCTCTGAATGAGCTTCTATGTTCGACAGTGTTGTCAGCTGTTGCTTTTAGAAGAATGTAGCTAAATGTAATGCTCAAAAGCAGCTAAAAATAGCTAAATTAAATTAGCAGATTGATTCGCAGAATTAAGTGCACAAAACGCTGCCTTTTGTTGAGCCGTTTTCTTTGAAAAAGTTGAAAATATTTCTCAAGTCCCATCATTTTGTACATTTACCCTACTCCTACTCCTGCAGTATTTACAAAATGGCTAAAAAACGCAGCTAGATCCATTTTAAATAGCCCAAAATTACAAGCCTTTCAACAATCAACGGTTGACGACATTTGAACATATCCATAGTTAGCTAGAAAAGAGCCAGAATTGCAGGCAGCTGCAGGTTTCAAAAGTTTTGAGCTGCCAAAATCTGAAAATAGCCCAATTTACAATAGCTATAAAATATCCCAAAAATGCAGGCGGCTGCAAATTTCAACAGTTTCTTGGCAATTATCTCTGAATATAGCCAAATGTAGCCACCAAATAGCCAGATTTGCGAGCAGCTACAAATTTAAAGCGTCGCCTGATAACGAGCTCTTCAAATAGCTAAATTTAGCTGAAAAAGTGCAGAGTTCTACAGTTTCAACTGGCTCGGAAAAGAGCTAAAGTTAGCTAGAAAATAACTAAGTTTAGCAGGAAAATATCTAAAGTTTTTTTCCAGCTGCAAAATTTCCTCAGTTTTTTGCTGACATCTTCTAAACACAGCCAAATTTAGCTCGAAAATATTTCAAGTTTCTTCCTGCTGCAACATTTCCACAGTTTTTTTTGCTGACGACCTCTGAAAATGGCCAAATTCAGCGTGAAAATAGCCGAACTGGCAACATTCATGTGCACACGCTCAGACTGGGGTCCGGAGGCTCGCGTCAGAGCTGTGTCTGGCTGTCGCCGTTGCCTGGCGAATGCATCAATAATGCTGCAGCGCATCAACTTCTTCTTCTTCTTCCTCCTCTCGTTGTTGTTGTTGTTGTTGTAGCTGCAATTGTCTGGCTTGGGGTCCATCTGTGCCGCTTCATTTGGTCGTCGTCGCCGCCGCTCAAATTAATGAAAACTAATGCGACACTGAGAAATTGATGATTGCCGCCGACGTCTGATGGCGGGAATCCCGCTCCCCTCTCTCCACTCTCCACTCCCCTGCTGATGGCGATGGACATTAAAAATGACTGCGTCTGCTCTCGCCATGCACTTTGGGGTCGTTTCGGGCTGCAATCAGCGACAACAACAGACGACGACCAAGCTCCAAGCTCCAAGCTCCAGACTGATTGATGCCGCCAATAAAATTAGCTGCGAATTGTACGCTTTCGATTTTGTATGCCTTTCCGTCCAGCCACATCTGAATGCCCAAGAGTTCTAAAGCACTCGCCGTTAATGTCTAACACTTTTTTGGGCGCTCTTTTTCGTTTCTCAATAATATGCACTTGGCCAAAGGCAAAGAATTTGACGAAAAATCGCCTTAGCTTATTCGAAATGCGGAAATTTATTTTCTTTGGAGAAGTTAGACTGTTTTTATTCCAAGTAGACCCAACGATCATAAATAGATCATAAATTTCTTCCTAATCCAATCTTTCTAACTCTATGAATAGTTTTAACTAACAAAAGCTGTCTTAAAACCCTGGTTAGTTTGTCTGATAATCTGTCTTACTTCATAATTAGCGTGTACTAAGAAAAAGTTAAAGTAACTAAATATTATTTTTGCCATGACAGCCTTTCTAGGCAGATCTAGCTAAAGTTCGAGTATGAAATATAATTTTACTCAATTATTAGTCATAAGCGTGAAATTATTGTGACTTTTGGGTTTCTAGCTCGAAAGATTTGTAAGAAATAGAAGTCTTATAGTTTTCCAGCTTATATGCTTAAGCTAAAAGTGTTTGCTTTAAGTAAATATTATTTGGTTTTTGGATTTCCAGACTTTCAAGGCTTGCTTGGCAGGCTGCTTCCGGCATATTCGTGAACTAAGAAAATGTAGTTATCGCTTTCAGCGAGAGACTTCATTAGTCATTAGCCCAAATAGATGTATATTGTGACTTTGGGCTAATAACTCAATCGAATGATTTGCTTTCGTAACATGAACTACAAGTCTTATAAATTCCAGCCTTTTTGCGTAAGCTTCAAATGTTTCTAACAATTAAATATGCTTTTCTCAAATTTTCAGACTTTCTAGGCATTTGTCTGAGTCTGTTTTCGGCACAAGCGTGCACTAAGAAAAGTTTTAGGAAAGTAAAAATGCTTTTTCCAAATTGTTGGACTTCCTAGTCGCACTGAGAAAAGGTTTTTGTAACTCCCAGGTGAACTCCTTTAATAAACAGCGTGAATTTTAATAAGTACAACAGATTCTTTGAGATCTTTAGGTCTATAACTTAAACTAGTCAAATTTTCGGCACTCTTTCTGGCCGCAACTGAGCTGCTTTTGGCCCTCAAAAAGTATCTAAGTGTTTGGCTAATATGCTCGCTCGTCTGGCTGGTTGCTTATCTGGCCCACAATTATTTGCCGTGGGACAACGAGAGCCTATTTACTGGCATTTTTTTTTGTTCGACATTGCACTGCGCTTTTTATTTGACTTATGACGAGAGCTTTTTTTTGTTATTTCCACTGTTGGTTGTTGTTGCTGGAGTTGTTGTTGGTGTCTCGCTTAACTTTTTCATTGCCAGACGGAGCGCAAACATTTGCGAGTATTAATTAACGCTTTGTTGAAGTTTGCGCTGCCGATGTCGCCCGACATGGCCGACATGGCCGACATGGCGGACATGGTTGGTTGTCTCCACACTCGACTTTTGTCAATTCTGTCGGGTATGTATAAATATTACGTAGCCGCAGCGTTTGCCTTACAAATGCAATATGCAAAGACTTGCTGCTGAGAATTCTCACAACTCGGAGACAGAGGCAGACAGAGGCAGACAGAGGCAGACAGAGAAAGGGCGAGAGAGAGAGAGGGGGCGAGATTTGAGACTTGGCATTTATTCCCGCCGCTCACTCAATTATTCAGGCATAATAAGTAAATTGTTTTAATATGCATAAATATCTTGTATGCCATTTGGCAAACGAGTCAAAAACTGCCAGACAAGCTGCCAGCCGAGAGACACACACGGGACGGGGGATTGGAGGGGGTTGCCGCACAGGCTGGCCTTCAAGGTGTGTTTACATATATTTAACCTTCAAGATCCGCAGACTAAATATGCCAACGGCAAGCCGAGCAGCAAACATATATTTGCCCAACAGCCCAACAGCCCGACTCTCCCGTATACCCTGTACACACAGCAGGCAATGCAGTGTGCTGGGCGCGGCTGCCTGCCACAATGCCCAACCCGGTAGCGCAGTGTAGTCTGCCCCATTTGCCACGGTACTGCCACGAAATTACGTTACGTGTGCGAGAGTCTGTGTCTGTGTCTGTGTGGCAAAGCGGCATTTAGGCCGACACGACGTTGCGACATTGGGCGGCGGCGCAGACGCAAGGGGTGTGGATTGATGGTGGTGTAGGGGTAAGGGGTGGGTGGTGGGAGGGGCTTTAAGTGAAGGGGAACACAAATAAAAGCTCTCAGGCCACAAAACAGCAGACAACTAACTACGCATAAGCGACAACGCAGGATGTGCGTTGCAGGAGCCGTCTGGCTGTTGAGCTTGAGAGGGATTAGCATTCAGTGTGCAAGGATTGAGAGTGTGCATGACTACAAGATACCCTGTATACAAAGAAAGCAAAATCTTGTCTTAAAAGAATTATGCAATCGAGAAACCCAAAAGGGAAGTCAGATTCCAGCAAAAACACAATTTAAAAACACAATTCTTCATTTATCTCAAGACATGTAAGAACTAGGACTTATTTATTTAATTAATCCCCAGGCTCACATATGTGAACCTCGTGAAACTCATGAACCGAACCTTATAAACCGAATCTCATGATCTGAACTTCGTGAACCGAGCCTTATGAATCTTACAAACCAAACCTCGTTATCCCCTAGAATTGAACATCGTCAATCTAACGAACCAAACCTCGTGAAACTCATGATCTGAATCTCATGAACCGAACCTCGTGAACCGAGCCTTTTGAAACTTACGAACCAAAGCGAAGCGAAGCACTTGAAGCACATTTGATTTAAACAAAAATAGTTTAAAGTAGCTCTCATGAATAGAGTTCAGAAAGAGAGCTTCTTTAGGGTCAGCCCAAAACCCTTTAAAGTCACTTCAATGGGTTCAGGGTATAGAAAAAAAAGGTAAAAAAGAAATGTAGGAACACCAGCAGATAAAGCGGGAGCAGCACATTGCGACGCAGGCACGCAAAACGGAAGAGGCTCCTGGGGCAGCTGAGCTGTTTGCAAGGGTAGCTTGTAGGGGGGGCGGGGCGTGGGGCGTGTCCTGTGGGCTATATTATATGCGCAGAGGCAAACATGCACATAAAATAAGCGACGTAATGCGAGCTCAAGGACACGCAGGCATATCAAACAAACAAAAAAAAAGCGAGAAAAAAGAATGTGCTGCCCACGCATATTTGCAGTAGGTTCTGCTGTGCTATGCGGCGTATACGCAATGCTGGCAAAATAAAGCATACGCCGCGTTGCCAGACTGCGATGACGTCGCATTAGGCATCGGAAGTAGGCAACCGAAAGGAAGTGAGACAACATTTGTGCGCACCTCGCAAATACGTGTCGACTGTGTGCCTGTGTGTGTGTGTGTTTGTGTGTGTGTGCGTGTGCGTGGGAGCGTGTGTGCGTGGGAACTTCTATTTATTTAATACACCAAATATGACAGTAAATGTATATGACGACATCTTAGACATTTATGCGCAGTTAAGCCGATTGAAGATTGTGCGATTTCATTTTTAAGGCGTGGCTAACATAAATATTAACAGATGAGGCCCTGCCTCACGTCTGAGTTTGTCGCGTTTTATGTGGACTTTAAGTGCTTGAAATATAATTGGATAATATTGTGATTTAAAACGTTTTTATTTTGTTTGCTTAACTTTTTGCTGAACTTGAACTTTTGCCAAGGTATGATAAGGCTGTTAAAGAGACGCAGTGTCTAAGGAGGTAGAGTTTGGAAGATGACTAAGCCAAAGGCCAGTTAAATTCTATGATCATCTGTGTATTGACATCAGTCTGATTGATTGACTGACGGAATGATGTAGGCTAAGGTCTTGGGTTGTTCAAAATTGTAGATAATTGTGAACTTAGATGAGGTTTGGGAAAGCAGGAACCGCAGGTGAGGCTAAGCGATTGTCATAGTTTGCATGAAAGAACTTTAACATCAAGTAAGAGTGCTTTAGTCGGGAGTGCTCGACTAGAGTATACCCTGAACCATCTTCTACTAACCCCAAAGGCAGCTCGCGCTCGTTTGCTATAAAATGAAAGATACTTGATTCGGTTCGGTGATTTTAACTCCTAAAACCTAAGAGATTTGCTCAAAAAACAGGCTTTCGATAAAGATTCTTATCGATTGCTTGGAAACGGGGCAAGTTATCGATTATTGAAATGAAACTTGTACTGCGCGGGCACTAGAAGGACCTAAATTTACAATTTCAAGACTTTTGATCTCCTAAGCTCAAATTTAACGCTTTCATACATACGTACGGAAAGACAGACAGACGTACGGACAGCCAGACGAACGGACGGACATTAAAGTCAATGGGTTTAACGTGAGCACCTGCCACGATGGCCTAATCTCACGGTTTCTATTATAGAATCAATTTAGGCGTCAATCGGAGCCCTCTCATCAATTTCGAAGGAACCAATAAAAGATACGACTCAGTTATGGATGCTGATCAAGAATATATATACTTTAAGAATGTAAAGATGCTTCATTCTGTCTGGTAAGAAAACGAAGTCGGTTTTGCAAACGTGACGTCACGAGTCTGCGAAAAGGGTCTGATAATTGTGTTGGCATGCGACATTTATAAATTTGCATACGAATTATATTATTAGTATTATATTAATGTTGGCTAAATAAATGCACAGCAGACAGGCAAAATTGTTAGATAAACAATCAGACAGTCAGACTGATAGACAGACAGACAGTCAGTCTGTTTGTCTGGCAGCCAGGGTCAGGTCTATAATAATTGCAATTAGTATTTGTATTTTATTGGTTTATTATGCATTATCAATGGCCGGCAGTTGGATTGGTTGCGACTTTACGATAGGTCGTCTGGCTCTATTGAAAGTGAGTTAAATCAACTGTCGCGACATGCCTGAGCCTTAAGCAATCAGTGAATGGCGCATGCACACAAACATGAGACTCACTCTGCAATTAGCTCTGGCTAATCAACGAGTGTGTGTGCGAGTGTGTGTGAGTGTGTGTGAGTGTGTGCTTTATACTTTATTGCGCCAGTTGAGTCAGTTGCACGCTCAGTTATGCAGTCAGTCAGTCAGTTACTCAATCGATTCGCTGGCCGATGAACTGCGCCGGCCCCAATGGATTTCTGATTGCTAATGTGCGAGTGTGTGTGTGTGTGTGTGTGCTTGTGTGTGTGTGTGTGTGTGTGTGTGTTTGTGTGTGTGTGTGTATTTGTTTGCTCGTCGGGCATGGCTTGCTCTGCTCTGGCCTGGCCTGTGCCGGCCAGCTAATGCGCACGTGTCCCATTCATCAAGCGAGCAGCTGGCTGAGGCGGTGGGTGGGGTTCCATAAATGGGCGGGGAGGGTAGTGTGATCAGTGTTGGCAACTCTGGCGATTTTATAGCTAAATTAGGCCATATTCAAATTGAAACTTACAAGTGTCTGTAGCTCTGGCTATTTTATAGCTAAATTTATATGACTAACCAGCTGAGCACAGTTTAAACTTGAAACTTCCTTTAAAACAAGCTATTTTCTAAAGCTATATTTAGCTATATTTAAAAGTTGTTAGCCGAAAATTGTTGAAATTTGCAGCAGCCAGTAACTCTGGCTACTATCTAGCTAAAGTTAGCTATTTTCAAATGTGTAGCTGTCTGAAATTCCGGCTATTTTATAGCCAAATGTATGATTTTTTCGAGCTAAATAAATCTTACCCTTAAGATTCGTATATTCATGCACATAACTCGGTCACAACTCAACATGAGGCTTGGCTTTTTGTCCATGGTTTTCCCTCTAGATAAATCTGGCATTTAAATCTGACTACATATTTTTTAGTCGAAATTTATGTCAAAAGAATATGGTTCTTTCCCTTATTGTGGACTTAATCTTACGAATTAACCTGCTAACTAATTGAGTTACAATTCAGCTATTTTAAGGTACTTTTGTTCAATTTAGCAACTTTTTCAGAGCGACATTTGTCAACACTGGCTGTGACGCGTGTCTTGGCTCGGCGCTCAGTCGAAAGTCAACTGCAAACTGCACTTGGCACATAATTTGTTCAGTCAAAACCAAATGGCGACGTCTGTTCATGTGGCGCGTCGCCTCCTCTTATCGATCATCGATCGTTGCCCCAAAACGCACGCGCGCTGCGTTTTCGATGCGCGTTCATTGAACGCATTTTTCAGTTTTAATTTGTTGACTGTTGTTGTACCCTTTGCCTGGTCGGGTATTCACATTTTGTAATGCAATGTGTAACGATATGGATATAGATAGAGATAGAGATAGAGATAGATATGGAGATGGAGATGGAGATAGAGATAGAGATAGAGATAGAGATAGAGATAGAGATAGAGATAGAGATAGAGATAGAGATAGAGATAGAGATAGAGATAGAGATAGAGATAGAGATAGAGATAGAGATAGAGATAGAGATAGAGATAGAGATAGAGATAGAGATAGAGATAGAGATAGAGATAGAGATAGAGATAGAGATAGAGATAGAGATAGAGATAGAGATAGAGATAGAGATAGAGATAGAGATAGAGATAGAGATAGAGATAGAGATAGAGATAGAGATAGAGATAGAGATAGAGATAGAGATAGAGATAGAGATAGAGATAGAGATAGAGATAGAGATAGAGATAGAGATAGAGATAGAGATAGAGATAGAGATAGAGATAGATAGAGATAGAGATATATCTGCAAGTGTATATTTTGTTCGGCACTTCAGAGATATTCCTTGCCTCTTTTCTCTGGGTTTTTTATGGTATTTTTTTTTGTGACTGTCTCAGAGATATGCACATAAATACCTTAAATACAACAATAATTTTGAGTTTGCGCTGAGGCAATGACCGAGCTGCGGTCTCGGATCTGGCGCTGCAGCAGACGCAGCGATCAATGCACCTTCGCCCAAAGGTGCAACGCCTTGCGAGACGCGAGTCGCGACGAATCAAGTTGTGTGTGTGTGTGTGTGTGTGTGTGCGCATGCAATGACGCACGAAACGCGATCAGAGCTGAAAGCCAGACTAACGTTTCAAAGGCACATGGTGGAGGGGGGGAAGGTGGGCTGGCAGGCATTCGGGGCAGCAAACTTGACCAACATGAGGCGATGGCTATTTTTAGACCAGCTGCTGCAGCAAAGCTGACTGCAGCTCTGAAACTGAATTTGGCCCAGACAAAGTTGCCAACTTGGCCTCAAAATGCGGCAGCGACGACTTTTCGAGTCAGATTTATGCGTGAAGTGGCAGCCGCGTCTTGCGGCGACTTTGCAGCCAAGTTTAACCCGAGGTCAGCGCTGAATGTGAGCTGTGGCCAAAACAAGAAAAGGGTGGACTGCACCTGGGTGTGGTGCAGGTGGCTTGCTAACCCGTGTAACATGCCAATTTAATAGCACTTTTTTAACGCACACCCACACGCACACACACACACACACACAAGTTGTCTCCGGTGTCCATTTTGGAACCAGTTCGCGGCAGCGGAAGCCTCGCATATCAACCTTTATTTTGTCTTCATCTTGCCTTTGCTTCCTCTTGTTCTGCTTGTTGTTCCAGCTTTCGCGGCAGACAAATTTATGAGCGTTAAGTGAAGGCCAATAAAATTCTTTTTGTCTGGACTCGTTTCGCGTTCCCCCATATACCTGCCTGGTCAGCTTTACCTTTGTACACTTCCCCAACGTCCTCTTCTTTTTATTAAAAACTTTGTGTATATTGAATACATACGCTTGAGTTGAGAACCAGTCAACACTTGGGGAATTACTTTAAAAATATGTTTTCTATTCGGAGATACATTTGGGAATATATTATGAAAAGATAATCCAAATATAAGATGACATCTCGGGCACAACAAAGAAAGTATTTAAAAGGTGCTCATTCTATATCTTTCGTTGGGAAGTGATAAGAACGGGAACTGGAAAAAGCAAGTGGTTTCTTTGTAAGTTAATGTTGCCAGCAAAACGGTTACGAATGCGAGACAGAAAGAAAATAAGAAAGCAAATGCTTTTAGTTAATGTTTTCAGCAAAACGTTTAAGAATGTGAGACACAAAGAAAAGCAGAAAGCAAATACGCTTTAGTTAAAGGTTGCCAGCAAAACGTTTAAGAATGTGAGGCACAAAGGAAAGCAGAAAACAAATACGCCTTAGTTTAAGGTTGCCAGCAAAACGTTTAAGCATTTGAGACGGAAAAGAAAAGAGAAAGCGAAAACAACAAAATGTTTACGAATGTAGCAAGAAAGCAATTTGAAAATGATCCGCGCTCCCTTTCTTTCCTTCTCTCTCTCTTTCTCTCTCTCTTTCTCTCTCTCTCTCTCTCTCTCTCTCTCTCTCTTTCTCTCGCTCTCTCTCTCTCTCTCTCTCTCTCTCTCTCCCTCTTGAATGCTAAGTAAATATATTTAATGAAATGTTAAAACACAAATTGACTAAAAGCCCCGAAAATGTGCATCCATTTTGATAATTATAATATTATTTGTGACAATAATAATATTATTGCGTTTAAATACCGTATAATTGTGATTGGTTATTCAAAAGTTGTATTAATTGCGCCCGCGAATGATAACGAAAAAAGCTTTTAGAAAAGCAATGTTTAATGCTTTGTTTCATATTTGTTTGATCAACATGCTGAGAAAGTTATTTGTGTGCTGTTGCATGGGCTTTCTAACGGTAAGCAAAGGAAAAACTATTTTCCCAGCTGTTTTGGCTTAGAGTTTGTTCGTTTGCAGTGTATTGTGGCACATGTGACATTCACGAATCTAAAATGCAACTTTACGGATAGAAAGATTGGCAATTTCCAGCATTGTCATATCAAGGCTGTGAATCGTACCCACAAGTATATAAACGTATATGCGAACATCTACGCGAAGCCCATAAAAAATGTATCGGTGAGTGCCACGCCCAGTTCCAAGTATAAGAACTTGCCTGCTAAACATTCAAAGCTTGTCAAATAGATCAACATTAGGTCCATGCGCTATAACTCTGGCTATAAGCCTTTTTTCTTTGATGTTACCTTCGATGCCTGCAAGTTTCTCAAAAGGCCGCGACATCCCATTTTAATATTATTTTATAACACCTTGAAAGATCGCTCCAACATGAATCACACGTGTCCCTACAATGTGAGTAGCTTCCTCTCTCTCTCTCTATATATATATACGTCTTATTCATTTATCCTTCTCGATTAGCATGACATTATAGTTGACAAGCTATATACTGGCGATCATGAGTTGGAATTTGCACGATATTTTCCCATACCCATGGGAGATTATGCCATCTATGTCATCTTCTATGTCTACAATGTGGAGGCGTGCACCGTTAATCTTTACCTAAGGATATCCAATTAAATAAAATCAAATTCCAGGTGCAGTTACTCGTTTTTATACGTTCTGACTGACTGACTGACTATTCGTTCATTGTGAAAAATTCCACTAGGGACGGTGGAAAATTGGCGGAAGCCTCTTGTATGCCATAATTCACATCTTTCGCAAATCTTCTTTCCTTCTGAAAGCTGTGCATGCGTTTTTAATGAATACGTTTTTACCGAATTTTGATTAATTCAAACATAGCTTAGAAATGCTTATTCACATTTATCGTAAAATCCACCTAACTCGGTGGAAATGAAACAAACTTAGCTTGATTGACTTTAAACTCAATTTTTAAGAAATGTATTGAAAAAAGTAATAATTACGTTTTAACAAATGTTTGATAAACACGGAAAATGCGTGAAATCCACAATTCACACCTTTCGATCAATTTACTCCACTAAGTGGAATTCACTTCCATTAATTTCTTTTGATTGACTTTTAACTCCTTCTGAAAGCATCTTCTGAAAGTGCATGAAAAATTAGCGGATACGTCTTTTACCGATTTTTGTTAAGCCTAACCCTAGTTTGAAAAATGAATGAAATACATAATTCACACCTTTCGTAAAATCCACCCCACTGAGTGGAAGTGAAATTAATTTCTTCTGATTGACTTTAAACTCATTTTCAAAGCTAAGCATACAAAAATAATGATTACGTCTTTTAGCGATTTTTCATAAACCAAATAGGAGCTCGGAAAATGGCAGGGAAACTGATTTGAAAATTTAATGAAAAGCCGAGAGTAAGATGCTTAAGGACAAGCGTCGCCTGTGTTTGTTTAGCACATTATTAATAATTAAAGCACATTTTGTTTTTCTCTAATGACCTAGAATATGAAAATTGGTTGTGTCCCCAAAGCACCCAGCCCCGCCCTCCCACTCTCTCTGTCTCTCTCTCTCGCTCTCAACTTTCCCTGGAGCATGCTGCCAAGGTTGTCGAGTCATTTAGTCGTCTGCCAAGTGAAACGGCAGCTAATGGCTTGGGTAAATAGTTTACCCTGGACGCCAGCTGATGAGCATAGCTACCTGGCTGCCATCTGCCCACTCTCCCTCTCTCTCTCTCTCTCTCTCTCTCTCTCTCGCTCTCTCTTGCTGTCTGGCACGTGTATTGCGTAAGCAGCAAGCGAGCTTTGTGGCTTTTTCTGTTTAGCCTGTCGGATTATAATGGATATGGCCAGCTGCGGCAATCAGAGCGTCGGTTAGTTAGCCACTTCTTCATGGAGACAGCTATTTATGTTTACCCAAAGTTCTGTTCCTTAATCTTGCTTTGAGTGCACAGAGCCAAAAAGCGTATAATTTCATTAAAGTTTCTGCCAACCTATACTTTTCATTAATTGAGATACGCCGTTCGGCCAGGTGTAAGTTCTACAGGTAAACTAAGGTGTATAGAGATGAGAGCTCTCTTCGGGCTTCTGCTCTTTATAACTTTGGGCAAAGTTAATATTGTTATTAGTTCTCAGTCTCAGAAATGTCCTCCTTGTTTTCCTAAACCCCTTCAATAGTTAAGAAGCGTTTAGCTAATAAATTCTCTAACATATCAATTGAGCCAATTATCTGCTTCGCGTCTGCTACGCCCTTTAACCCATTGACCCCCTGTGCAGACACGCTTGCAATAATTAAGACAATATGCCAAGTGAAGAGCCCTTTGGGTGAAATGAAGCGCAAACTGATTGCATTCGCCGGCCATTGGCTGAAAGGACGTGGATGACATGTTGTAACCATATTGCGGCCGGTGGCATGTTCAACTGTCCCTTATTATCAACTGGCCAACTGGCTCGTTAGACTTGGCCGACACACACACACACACACACACACACACACACACACACACACACAGACAGACACACGCGCTGGCAAGAAGTGCAGGGCGGCAACTACAAAGAAGACAAGAACGCAGACGAGACGACATCGAGGAGGACGTATCTGGTACACTGATAGCAGTCCAGGGCGGCAAACCTCACAGAGGCAAACCTCCTTGCCTTGGTCTCGATTGTGGTGCTGGTGGTGCTGGAGCTGGTGCTGGTGGTGGTGCATTGTGGGTTGAAATCGACACTGACACACGCACAGATGTCGCAAACGCTTTGATGATTTTTTTTTTTTTTTGTTGCTTCACGTTTTTGTGAAGTTTGAGCTTGGGCTTTTGGCGATGCCGCCGCGTTTCGAATTGCAATCGGCCAGGCAAATGAGCAGCGAACCGTTTCCCTTACCTTGCACAGGTGTGTGTGTGTTAATTGCATTAAAATGTTTGTAATTGCAACTGCGACTGCAACTGCGACTGCGACTGCGCGGCATCAGCTCGCCTCCATAGTTATCGCAGCGTGCAAATCTGTGCACATTCAAAAAATACCATAGATGCCGCCTCTCTCATGAAAGACAGCGAATCGTGTCGTAACTATAATTGCCATAATAACATAATATCGGAGCAGTTGTTGCCGCCGAGGCAGCTGAGCATCGATGCGGAATACCAGAGACCAGAGTGCAAAAGGTGTCGTTTATTGTCATGGCAAATGCCGCCAACAACTCAAGTCGCAGTACACTCAACGAAAATGCAGGGCAATTGATTCAATTTCAACTATAGCAAATATTTGTTTAAGTATATCTTATATTAATTAATTTATGCGAGAGTTTTGATATTCAGTTGTTGAGAAGTTGTATTTAGAGGTTTTAAATAGATTCCACCTACTAGTGTGGAAAATGGGTGAGAAAATCTTAAGTGTCACTAGGTGAAATAGTTAATGACGTTTTTATGGACTAATAGTAAACAATTTTTACTTACAATTGTGGACGAAAAGCTTTTTAATGAAATGTAAAAAAAATTGTAGACGAAAAACTTTAAGAAACTTTCCACCTGAAAGAGGGAAACTTTGTGAGAAGCGTTTGAACGATTTTGGAAAAATCCACTCCGCTGAGTGAAAAACATTTAATGAAGTTTACATAGGGGAAAATTTCAAAAATATTGCCACCCACAAGTGTGGAAATTAGATGGAAACGTTTTACGAAACTGAATGTAAATAAATTATGGCGATTTGGAAAATATCCACGAAGTTGAATGAAAAATGGGCAGTAGAGGTTGCAGCGATATTGTCAGATCCACACAATTACACGCGGAAAATGGGTGAAAGGATATTTTTTTGAGATTGAAAGAAAAAATTATTTGTCTTTGGTTGTGTGTCAAGTAGTTGTATCTAGTAGCATAAATATTTGTGCTTGTCAAGCAACATAGTTTTATATTTTTCGATGTTTTTTTTTTTTAAGCAAAATTTAGAGTAGAAATGATTTTAGCATTCGGGTTCGACGGTTTGTTGTTGCTGGCCAAATTATTCAATATAATATAAATTTATATATTTGTTTCTCTCATAAATGGATGATAAGTCGAAGCGTTTGCCGCGTTGGTGGTCGGGTGGTGTTTGTTCGGCAATTGCGGTGACAACAACGCATCCACTCGATTTAGTAAAAGTCCAACTGCAAACACAGACAACAAAGGTGCCCGTCTCGCAGCTGATTGCCAATATATACAAAAGTTCAGGTGAGTGGCAAAGGAAGCGGCGCAACATCATACTTGAGTGAAAAGCTAATTGGCAAGTAACGCCTGATTTAGGTATTGTGGGATTTTACAGTGGCATCTCGGCCGCCTGGTTCCGGCAGCTCACCTACACAACAGCACGCTTTGCGCTCTACGAATATGGCAAGGAATTCGTAGATGCCAACAATATGAGCGCCAAGGTGCAGCTGGCCACATTTGCGGGCATCTTTGGTGGCATTTTGGGCGTGCCGGGAGATGTGGTCACAGTACGGTTGCAGAACGATAGCAAGTTGCCGGTAGAAAAGCGACGCAAGTGAGCAGACAAAAACGTAATACCCTGTACACATTGAGGTCGAGTTGAAAGGGATATAGTCAGACCTTAGGATTGAGCAGCTTCAACAGCTGAGATTATCTAGTTTTTCTCTATAGGTTGTTTCTCTATATTGCCTATTTATGCTTCAAAGTAGTAATACCCTGTAATCCTTTGTTAATTTAGGCTGTATTTCGTACAGATAGTGAGGGACTGAGGAAAGAATTTTGAAGAAACACGGCATAACTCGAGGATAATAAGAGCTAGATATGCCAAGTATCGTATGTAGGTTTCTTATAGTATGCACAGATTAAAAATAATTCCTTTCTAGGATACCTTCCACCGTTAGCCTTATAACTGAAAAGATCCTCATTTTTAAAGATAGGGCCTTGTGCTTGGTATAGACGGAAAACTAGATTGTTTGTAAATACAGCTTGTCTCTAGATTCAGGGTATCTGCCCGTCGTACACACCCGACTAGAACACTCTTGTCCTATTTTTGTGTAAACTAAATCCCCGCCCTACCCCAGCTACAAGCACATTTTCGATGGTCTCTATCGCATCTCTAAGGAGGAGGGTATCCGTAGTCTATTCCGTGGCACGGTGCCAGCTTTGACCCGAGCCGTGCTGCTGACAATTGGCACAAACGCGGCTTACGACCAGGTCAAGCAAGTGCTGCAAGGAAACTTTGACCTGAAGGAGGGAATGCCGCTGCACTTTCTAACCTCAACCGTAGCCGGCATCATAGGCACGCTCATGACGCAGCCGATCGATGTGATGAAGACCACCTACATGAACGCCCCACCAGGCGAATTCAACGGCCTGGCAGCGGTTGCCGTTGCCACCGCGAAACAGGGTCCATTGGCGTTCTACAAGGGTTTTGTGCCGGCGCTGATGCGCGTTAGTCCCAATACGATTATCACCTTTATGCTGTACGAGCAGGCCCGCTTGCGCTTCGGTTACCTGCCGCTGGATGGCAACTAGCCAGGTGGGAAACAAACGGCAGCTGCGCTGTCTGCGGCTTTACATGGCCAACTGGATACAATGGGGCAGCATTAGCTGAAGCTGGACGCAGAAGCTGCCGACAAAACGAGAAGCAAGGTTTGACTTTTCCGCTTGTTTGGACTGTCTGCCCGATTGTCGGTCCGTCCGTCCGTCCGTTCGTCTGTCCGTCCGACCGACCGACTGTCTCGCTAGTTATCTGCCAGCTCTATTTGGTGCAGTTGTCTGTCTGGGGCTTTTCCGCACGCCGCCCAGCCGCTCGCCCGTCTGTCTTGTTTGTCAAAGAGAAACAGTTAAATGCCAGTTTACCAGTTAAATCGGAATCAAAGCGAGAACAATGACACACAGCAGCAGCAGCGGCAGCGGCAGCGGCAGCGACGGCAGCATGAGACCCTCCCCTCGAGACACCAAAAGTGTGGTGGCTGAATGCGACCTGCTCGCCAAATGGCAAGTGAAGTAACTGCAAAAAAAGACCAAAAACAAAAAATAAATCGTCTAGACACAGACTAGACTCCATAAAAATAATTATTATCGGTTGCAATTTCTGTGCCTGTGCCTCGCCGGCCGGTCGGACGGTCGGTCGGTCGGTCGGCTCTCCTGCTCCTCCAGCCCCCGCTCGGCTGGCTCGGCTCGAGGCAGCGTTGCACGTCATTCGCGTCATTCGCGTCATTCGCATCATTCGGTTTCATCTGCTTCGCATTACGATTGCAGTTTTTATCGCTCTCACTTGCATTTGACTCGATTTCTGTTTTTCCTCAGGTTACGTGCTCCTCGAATGTTTCCCGAACGAATCCGAGCGTTGCATCCGCTTCTCAAACTTTTCCGGCCCTACGCCAATGGGCTGATTTTAAACTATTTAACAAAAAAATGGTTCTCAAAGGCTTCACTTTCGGCAGACTATCAAATTGATTGGGACGCTAACCGGCAGGACTTAAACGCCGACTCGCCACTTTAGGGTTTATTTGTTTTGTGATTTTGTCAAAATATGTGTAGCACGACATGTGTATATATATATTTTCTATATGTATATATATACATTACAGATGCCATAAAAATTATTCCATGTCTGGAGCAATAAACATTGGCCTAAATACAGAAATGTGAATTATTTTTTTAAATGCGAAGAGCGGAAGAAATCAAGCAAAAGACATTGTTTTTTAGTCTTCAAAGACACGCTTGATGACCTGTCCAGCTAGACGTCAGGCAAGACGCACTGCATGACATGTCAGCAGCGTTGTCTTCGAATGGTTAAGGTTTATTTTAGATCTATTTTAGTCTTACATGAGTCTTTTGATGACCTGTACAGCCAGACCAGGTAAACCACTGTGCTTGACATGTCAGCAGCGCTGTCTTTGAGCGATTTTATTTTAGGCGTTAACTTGTTGCAGTAAGAGAACTGTTGTTGAGTATGTGTCTGGTAAGAAAACGTCTATCAAGCCGATGCTTATGCCCATAAGAAAGACATGTCGCGACAATTATGTTGAGGACATGTCAGCGATGGCGTCACCGATGAGTCAGAGCTCAAATTTATATTAAGGGCAATGATTCTACAGATTATAAATTTGTCATAGAGTATTAAATTTTCGGTAAACGTAATTAACTGGCGTTTTGAATACAAGCGCAATTATACTTAAAGCGTTAAGTGGGGTTAGGGAAGGGACAGCTCAATAATGGACGCAGGCCAGTTAGGCGCTTGGCTGGTCGCACACACAGAGTAAGGGAGAGGCAGAGGGAGAGGGGGAGAGGGAGAGGGAGAGAGAGTGGACAGGCGGATGGATGTGGATATGTTTGATATGCTGTCGACACGCATCGCTGAGCATGCAACACGCCGGCAACTTTGACAGCGGCAATGGTGCGACAAGAACGACAGCAATGTGGAGCAAGGAAATATGCAACACAGACGCGGACAGGGCAAGTGGCAAGTGGCAGTGGCTGTGGCAGTGGCTGGGGCAGTCACCAGGTAATTGCCACAATTTGCTCGTTGCGTGAATGGACAGAACAAGCAGCAGCAACAGCAGCAGCAGCAGGCCGCAAAAGGAAAGGGCGCAAAAGGACGACAACTTCCGTCAATGTTTGCCCCAGGGCAGCAGCAGTGGCAGTGGCAGGGGCAGGGACAGGGGCAGGGGCAGGCTATGTGGCAGGTTTTATGTATTTTTTATTATTTTTTTCGTTTTGTGTGCTCGCTCTTGCAACGCCTTCTGTCATATTTGAGGTGCGCATAAAGGCACTCAACGCCGCCATAAATCAACTGCCAACTGCACTTCTGATCTAAGGCTGTCAACTGCCGCACCACCCCGCATCGCCCCGCACCATCGGGGCGCAGCGAACCGCCAAAGCGGGCAACGGCGTCGGCAACAACGACAACTCTTTAGGCCATAACTTTACAGACGACAAAACAGACGGTTGATGTGCGCGCCCGGTGTTTCACCTGAGCTTGGGCAGCTGTCAAACCCCCTCCCCCCTCCACTCCACTGCCGCCCTGGGTATGCACCCCTTGCCCGCCCTTATCTTGCTCTTATGTCTAGACTACAGACGTTGTCTGTCGCGGCAGCCGCAGCAACAGGAAACAGCAGACAGCAGACAACTGTGACAGCTCGAAGCAGAGCAGAGCTAAGCAACTGCAACAGTGGCAACAACAACCACAACAACAGCAGCAGCAACAACAACAACAACAATTGTACCTGTGTCCAGCGTGTCTCAAATGAGCCAACAATTCTCAGCTGTCAATAATGTCT
The DNA here is from genome assembly GCA_035045725.1 of Drosophila ezoana. Lineage (NCBI taxonomy): Eukaryota > Metazoa > Arthropoda > Insecta > Diptera > Drosophilidae > Drosophila > Drosophila ezoana. The sequence continues at coordinate 24,108,546 of JAWNOU010000177.1, read as the reverse complement.
GTCATTGCTTTTGTTGTTCAACCTTTCTAAATGTTAGTGCTGGCCGCGTGTCGTGTTTGGCTTGACACGACCCAAGCACGCACGATTTAACACTATGTGTTCGATTTCTTGTTGGGGAAAAAGGGCGGCTTTTGGGTGATATACTCTTAATCTGTATATACCATATGAGGTCCCACATACCAAGTTTTGCATGACTAGCTCTTATAATGTTCAATTCATGCTTAAAAAACCATGTCTGTACATCGATATATATCGATCATATCAAAATGGGATGAAATATCAGCAAAAAATATTATACTAGTATCTAAATTTTAAATTGGTTCCCTTTTTTAATAGATTTAGGCTATTTAAAGATTTCTCTGAAACTATATCCAATCGAATTTTGAATATTACAATAAGCTGTGATGCTGTACTCATTATTTTGACCGTGAGTGTATGTATGCCAGGCCTTGATTATTGATTATTTCTATATCGATAAATACATCGCTCTAGATCTCTAGATTTGCCTAAGAGCATGTTCTAAAACACATTTAGATCACATTTTATCCGATATAAATCGATCATATAAGAACTAACACACACTGGTCCATCTCTAATAACGGCCATATTGTAGTCCTAACTGGGCCTTAGCCCTAACGTCTCGGCTGCCCTTGTTAGTCATTGAGCTGTGCCCAAAAAATGTTGGTTGAATGCATTTTAACTCTCAAAGTTAAATCCTTCGCCCAGCCGGCAAAAGTCCTAATCCTTTCGAAATTGAGTTGTAAAATGACAACTTTGTTGGTCATAAGCGCAAGCCGGAGAGAGGTAGGGGGGGGGGCAAGCTCTGCAATCCAATGCACATGTTTGGGCCTCTAAAAGTCGCCAGCCCTAAGTGGGCAGCGGTTCGGATGTAGGCAGAGGGGGAGGCGCGCGGAGAGGCCATTTGGCGTTCCGCTTAATTATTCAAAACCATGTCATGTCTCTGTATAATTTTATGCATTGGCCAATGCGAGCGCCAGCCGCATGTTGACGATGATGATGACGATGACGATGATGATGACGAGGGGCTGACGCCTACACAGTCAGACGAGACAGACAGACGAATGAATGAACAGATCGAGAGGGGTTTGGAGAGGGAGGAGGGGGCTGCGCACAGACGGAGGCCAGACACAGTCAGACAACGCAGCGACAACTGAAAAAGCAACAACTGCACACACACACACACATACACACAGACACAAACACAGAGTGGGCAACCGCCAGCGTCAGAAGGAGCCACATGTGGCAATCACGAAACTTAGTGCCGTTACACACACGCACACACACACACACATACATATATATAGCTCGACATCTCTGCGGCCAGAGTGAGAGCGTGGCATACCAGACAGTCTGACGCTGTTGGAGCCCACGTAGAGCGCAGCCACTCAGACTGCGACTTGTTGTTGTTGTTGTTGTTGTTGCTGTAGTAGTTGTTGTTGCTGTTGTAGTTGTTGTTGTTGTTGTTGTAGTAGTTGTTGTTGCTGTTGTAGTTGTTGTTGTTGTTGTAGTAGTTGTTGTTGCTGCTCTTGTTGTTGTTGTTGTTGCTGGCCAGGTCTCCGTCTGTCTGGAGGACAGCAGCAACAACGTCGACAACGACAACGACACAGTCTGTGGCAGACCGAGACTATCGAAAACTCGAAATTTATTCGTTGGAAAAAGTTGATTTCAATTTTTTTTCTTCTTTTTCTGCTTTTGTTTCGCTCTCTTTTTATTTTATTTCATATATATATATATCTACTATTTTTTTTTGCCGTCTGTTGTTTTATTTTTCTCTGCCTTCTTCTTGTTATTTTTTGTATTTATGCAGTCAAAAATGAGTTGCAAAAATGCCCACGAAAATTATGTTAACCAGCGGCAGCTGTGTTCGAAAAAAAAACCCACATCTACATCTTCATAGCTGTTTCAGTTCTTTAAGCCCGACAAAAGTGGAAGAAAAGGTTTCATGTATCATATGGAAATTTCGAAAATATGCAAATTTTGAAAGGAATTTAATAGTTTTATATATACTTGGTAAAAACTTCGTTCAAGAGGGGTGTCCATCTCAATAAATAAGTATAGTTGTATTCATTAAGGGTTAAGTTTTGAAAGTGGAGCTTTATAGTGCGATATACGAAGAACCAAAGATGTAGGACAGAAAAGATTTTCGAAAATATGGAAATTTTGAAAGACATCATTTTAATTACAATACAAAGTGAAAACTCTCAGCGATTGGCGTGTAAGTATAAACGTAGTGTATAGATGGGGAATATGTGTGGTATGGTAATATAGGCCTCATTCATAAGGTATTGAGTATGTATAATATTTTCCAACATCTGACCAACCATTATTGGTCTACTATCAAAATAATCTATCGAAACTATATCATAAATATCGGAATCTTAATGAAATCATTGCATTATCAACGTATTCAGAAAATAATGATCGGAATCTTAACTTTGCTGTCTGGTCATATCCTAAATAAAAAATTAGTTTAAATCAAATCAAAGATCTTCCGATCTTTAATTTATGAATACGTCGATAACACAACTATTTCATATAAGATCCCAACTTTTATATAAATGTGGTTATGAGATTGGAACTGAAAAATCTTGAATTTTTTGTGGTTTTGACAGCTCTGATTTGAACCACAATTTGAATGATGAACCGAACCCAAAGGCAGGGCGTTATTTTCAAGTGTGAACCGAACCAGGAATGCATTTTTAAAATGGTTTTCTCTTTGCAGCCCTGGTTAGTTTAATTAAATTAAATATGTTTTTTCTTTTTTTTTTAATATATTACCTACTCACCGTATTTCTGCCAAAAGCTTTTGCTGATCGTTTTTTCCGCTGAATCCGTTACGAAATTCGTATCGAAATGTGAATTCTCTTCGTATATCTCTGTATAGAGTATGAATTCGACTCGTGCTGTTGTTGTTGTTGTTGTTGTTGTTGTTGCTGTTGTCGATGTTGCTGGTTGTTGTTGTTGTTGTTGTTTATGTTGCTGTTGCTGTTGTTGCTGTTGTTGTGGTGTCAAAGGTGATGAGGTGGTCGCTGTTTGGACTATATCACGATTAAAAATTCGATGCGCAGCGTGCAGACTGTTGCGTGTTGTTGTTGCAGTTGTTGTTGTTGCAGTAGCAGTTGTTGTTGTTGTTGTTGTTGTTGTTGTTGCTCTTGGCACATGAGGCGTTGCAATTGTTGCTGTTGCTTTTGCTGTTTTAGTTGCCTGCAACAATGTAGCACGTTGATTAATTTGATATGGCAGAAACATGGACGCGGGCAAACCGTATGCCGTCGCAGGGGCAACGCCGGCAACGCCAACGTCAGTCGAGTGCGACGCGTCGCGACGACGACCAGGAGAAGGGGGCGGAGCGGGCGCGGGCGCGGAATAGACGCGTGTTTGTGTCCCGGTTGTCGCTGTTGTTGTTGGTAATTTATTAGGCAAATTTGCGGCTGGCAGCGAATTATGTTTGGGCAACACTTTCCTCTGGCTGCTGCCGATGCGTTTTATAATTAAATCTAACTTATTATTTGCACTATATACACTGCGCGAAACGCGTAAGCGTGTCGCATCGTACGCACTATATACACTTGACGCGTTTCCACTGGCCGCGTTTCCACTTGCGTCGCTTCCAATATGTTTGCGATATGCTTCCGTTCTCTGGATGCCGCTGCTGCCGTTCTGGCATGTCCGACAGATTTTGTGAAGGATGTTGTTTTGGTTGCTGCTGCTGCTGCTGCTGTTGCTTTTCGGCTCCTGCTGTTCCCGCTCCCTGTTGGGCGCCCAAAAGTATGCAATACTCTGGCTCTGTCTGCTGTGCATGGGCACCGCGAGGGCTTGTCCCGACCACAATATGATTGTTGCCAGAAGCGTCAGATTGAACGCGACCAATTTTGTGCTTGCTGTACAGCGGGCCCCCGCGGCGCCACTGGCTGAATGCGTGGGGGCCACAGCGTCAACTGTATGCGAATTGATAGTTCACTGTACTCGACAACGACCACGACAGTCGAACATCAGCTGAAGCCCCAAGAAAGCCGACAGCAGCTGCTGCAAAATTAAGTAGAAGAAAACCAAGAGATATTAAAAGAGGTTAAAAAGATAGTTGAAAAGTACAAAAGAGTTAAGTAATGCTTAAAAATCATTATAAATAAGATAATTCGTACAAAGGCTTTTCATTAAATATCCCATTTAAATTATATACAAAAGTGAAAACGTTGCATATTCTAACTGGATAAATACCCTGTTTCCACTGGTAGCTTTACAGTATATATGCATACATAGTGAAAACTCTTTTCATAGACTCTTGAGCGGATAAAACCAGCATGACGGTCGCTCAAAAGCGTTTTCACTGTATATAGACTGAAAATTTGCTTCTACGAAGTTTGTCAAACCAAAGCTGATGCCTAAATTGTGACCCTAAATTTGTGATGGAACTTTAAAACTGTGACTCTTAAGTTCGAACTTTAAAACTGTGAATTACAAGCTGAGACTCTAGAATCGTTCATTTAAAAGGTTAACTCCAAGGCAACTTTTAAACTGCGACTTCGAAAGTGAGTATACGTAATATGCATATTTCTCTGTGACTCTCAAACTGTAACTGTAACTTGAGGGACGTGACTAAAATGCTCTTAATATGTAATGCCAAAAAGTGAGGATTAAGGTAATTTTAGTTAACTAATACAAAATATTGGGAGTTTTTAAAAGCCAGCTTATACCTTATACCTAATATGAATTCTTGGCTGTGACTCTCAAACAGTGACTTTACATATGGGAGACTCAAAGATTTAAAAAATAACTCTTGCACTTTTTTTAAAGTGTAGATAAAGTCTTTGTTTTGTTAGAAACAGTTGCCTTTTACAGCATTTTAAAATCCACCCGATATATACGTTATATATATGTTTCGCTGTGACTCTCAAACTGTATGTTGAAAAGCGTGCCATAAAAAGTGACTCTTTAACTTCTGTTAAAATCTGAATAAGAGCATTTATAGCGTTATGATCAGTTGTCTTACAAAAAAGCTGAAGAACGTTTCTACCCTGCGTATACGTAATATGCCTAACAAAATTGCCTAAACACACTCAACTTTTTCTCTCAGTGCACTCTGTTGTGTGGTCGCGCACTTTTAGGTCTATTTTTTTTTTTGTATATATTTTTTTCGCTGCCTTTTGTTGTTGTTTTCGTTTCTGTCGTCTGTCCTTGTTTCAATGTTTCTGTCGCAACATAATTTCCCACTGCCGCCCAGAGCTCCTCCTAATGTGCAGCACTTAGGGGGCGGCAGGCGGAAGGGGGGCGGAAACGCTGGGCGTAGATCAGCAACAGACGCGGGCATAAATAACGCAACATGTGTGTGTGTGTGCGAGCGTGTGTGTGTGTGTGTGTGTGTGCCGGCCCTCTTTGCCAATTGCCGCCAGAGACAAAGGCAAATAGAGTCCACGGCGCACACGTTGCGTATGTGCAATATTTTGAGTAAATTTATGTTGCACTTCGCGCGACTTCAGTTTTATTATCATCCACGTTGTCGTTGCGAAACAATTTGCTTTCCTTCTTTTGCTAAATATACCAACATAAGTATAACAACAAGAAGAAAGGAAAGACAGAGACCGAAAATTAAATACCCTTGTGGAAATGTGAGAAGCTAATAAGCTTAATAGCTGAGTTCTGGTGAAGATATCTTGAAGAAGAGAATACTTTATCATACAAGAAACTTATTTTGCGAATGATTCGTTGTAGAGAACTATCAAGATATAGTAAACCGATGTCTATGAGATATGGCTGATATATAAGTAACATATTGGAACACTTGCAGTGCTTGGTTAAGATTCTTGAAAAGCAAGAAAGATGCCGGAACATAAATTCAGACGGAGTGTCCCTTTGATAACTATATGCTAAGACATGCAAGAAAGCTATATAATATAGTTGTTCGATCCGGCTGACTATTGATATATATATTGTCTGCTGTAAGAAGACAGAAGAGAGATTGGCTTGGAGAGAAAGAGACAGTCGGAGAGAAAAAGAGACGAGGATAACGATTCGTCTATTGATATTGATCAGGAATATGATAAAGTTGCCCGATCCAGCTAACTATTGACATTAACATATATATTGTCTGCAGCAAGAAGACAAATTTGTTATCTTTAAAAATGAGAGATAAGTTAGCAGAGAAAGAGACAGTCGAAGAGAAAGAGTCGAGCATAAGGATTCTTCTATTGATAATCCATAATATATATGCTTTATAGGATCGGAGATATCTGCTTCTATGCGTTGCATATCTTTTGACACAGTTAAAATACCCTCTAGAAGGGTATAACATAAGGCACAGCGCGCCTCCTTTGGCTTTTATGCTTGTGTGTCTTGTCTCTGCCCTGCCACGCCTGTTGCATTGCCTCTGCCGCACATTTGTTATTGTTGCTGTTGTTGTTGTTGCCTGCCTGCCTCTGTATGACGAAAGATTACAAGCGACAACAAAAATAGGCTAAAATTAAAGTAGCTAAATTAATGGCATACTTGCTGTGTGTTTTTTTGCCCCCCTTTTGCCCCACGCGTCACCCCGCCCCGCCCCGCTCTGCCGGCAGAGAGCAGCCAGACAGAGCCAGACAAAGGTGGAATGACTTTTGCCTGGCATTTTGTATTCATGATGCACGATTTAGATATAGACAACAACTCAGACTAGGCCCCGCCAGACCCCGCCCCCCCTCAGACCCAACACCCGCCCACAGTCCCAACCCCTTAAACATCTCGAGAAACCTGAGCTTCTGTTCGGCTCTCTAATTGTCTTTGGAGTCGCGCCCAAAGAGCAGCTGACAGACTGACAATCAGACTGACAGCTAGTCTGACAGACAGTTTGACCGACAGTCAGACAGTCTGACAGTCAGTCGGATGGACAGTTTGACTAGTTGACTGCCGCGTTTAATATGTGGCATGATCATTGCTGGCATTTCGCTTTGTTGCGCCCCAAAATGTGGCAGAGACAGATTATTGCACAGCCAAGCTGGGCAGAGGGAGGGGAGGGGGAGGGGAGTGGAGCGGAGGCCACGTCAACATGCAATTTTAATAAAACGTTAAGTTGATCGGCATTTAAATATGCAGCACAATTTAAGGCCCAAATCGCGGCAGCTTCCAATCCCAACTTTAGCTCCATCTTTTCAGCTAAAAACTTCAGTTCGCTGTTTTATCTTAAAGTTCGCTTTATATACACTGCCAGAGGGTATAACAGTTTTGTCATTAAATAGGAATAGAGTTATTAAATTTAATCTATGTACATATATATGTCTGATCAGTAGCTATTGACTCGATATTGCCATGTTTATCTGTCTATATGTTTCTCTATAAACTTGTTTCTCAATTGTGAAACTCTCGCGATTAAACTTTGCATAAATCCGTCTCTTTCGGCCAGATCTAACTAATGTGTCCTATAGCTTATAGTAAAAACCATTTTTACAAGAAACCCTAAACAACTTTATCAACAAAAGTTATTTTGAATCCAACTAATATATCATAAATGTCCAAAACATTGATAGAAGTAGTATATAGTTATATTATGAGTATATTTTTCAAGATATTCAAAACAAACTCTGCTATCTCATAGATATATATTCCCAAGATATCTTTATCAAATTCTCCTCACATATCTGCAAAGCCTTAAGCCATAAGTCCACAAGGGTATTCATACTTCGGCTTGCCGCAAATAGCTCTGTTCTTTCTTGTTTTTGTTTTCTTATTGAAGTTCCTGCCTTATGAAACAGCAGCAGTCAGCCTCGTCATCATCATCATCATCATCATCAACAGCGAACTCATGATTATCGTCTTCATTATAATCTTCATTTACACTGGCAAATGTTATTGTCTCCTGCGGCCCTCCAACCCAACCGTTTCTACCTCCTCCTCTTCCTCCTTCTCCTCCTCCTCCTCCTCCTTCTCCTCCCCCTTCTCCTTCTCCCCCCACAATTAGGCTGCGCTGAGTGCGGCTACTGTTTCGTTTCGTTTCGTTTCGTTGTTGATCTCCTTTTCGCTTGCTGTTGTTGTTGTTTGGCTTTTGGTGTTTGCTGTTTCTGCTGTCTGTTGTTGTTTTGTGTTTTTTTGTTTTGGCAATTTATTTGATTGCCTCTTCATTTGCCCCCCCTCCCCCCCCTCTCCTCCTCCAGCTTCTGTCTGCCTGTCTTAATGTTGGTTTCTCTCTTCTTTCACGTCACGGGCTCCTGCTTCTGGGATCAACGTTAAGTTGCAATTTATGTGCGATCATAAAAACTCGCTCAGACCCATAATTAATAAGAGTACCCCTCAAAAAAAGTAGAAAGATAAATAAAGCCAAGCCATAAAGTGCTGACAAGTGCTACGAACTCCAAAACTTTTGGCTGCACAGTGTGCCGCAAGCAATTTGCACTGAGATGATTTTATTGCAAGTACTTTCCTTAATTTAAACTTGTCCAACTTGACCGGAAATACCATATTTTTGCCCGTTATAAAAGAAAAACAAGAAAGAATGAAAAAAAAGAGCCTCGCACAACAACAAAAACATTTGGCCATAGGCGTGTTTTAGCCAATTCAGAAAAAACATTCCAGTTTATTTTTAAACAAGTCGCTAAATTCTTTCATTTATTTCGGTAACAAAAATGAAACGGACGCTAACACAGGAATTTGCATGAGTGCAAGGGAGAGGGGCGACAATAAAGGGTAGCCAAAAAAACAAAAAAAAAAACAACAAGAAAAAAAAGGAAATAAGAAATGTGCAATGTGCAGCGGCGATAACAGAATGTTATCGATAACAGCGTGGCATTTGTTAGTTGAATATAGATACCAGATAATAAAAGTTTTGTTTTGTTCGAATACCCTAACTTTGGGCATATGCATTAATTGGCCAGGTGGGCATAAGAAAGCATTTTGGAGCTTATTTGGGAGACCAGAGGCTTTAAATTTTGAAGCTATGCAGTTAAAATTTAGTATGAATATTCCTCTTTATAGAAGAAACTTAATTGATTCCTAAAATATATATTTTTTACTCAAATCTTTCTTTCATAACATCAAAAAACTCTATTATTAAGCTCTGTAGGGGTACTTGGGATATTATGTGAAAGTATCTCAGCTAACGCTGTCAAGACAAAATGTTTTATGTAATCTGACTCAAAGAAATGCTTTAATATCAAAACAGTTTTACTATAAATTTTCTATAGTTTAATTACAATTCTTAATGCATAAAGTAAGGGCAATAATTAAAATAATAAGCATGTCAAGGAAAATAAATATCAAAACTCTCTTACAAAACATAACCTCAGCTAGCTCTAGTCTAGTTATTGTAAAAGCGTGTTTTGCAGTTTGTAAGAGTATTAACACTTCGGCTTGCCGTAGCTAGTCTTATACTCTAGTTGTATTTGTAGTTGTATGCGCATACCAAAGTCGAACGCCAATTTGACATTGAGCAAACGTAAATTCAGTGAATTCCTGCGTAAATCGATGGAAGACCACGAGACCGCAAAGGCCCGCCGCAGGCGCATGCGACAAAAAGGACCGAACCCAAAAGCAAAATAAAGCAGAAAAAAAAAAACAGAAACAAAAAGAAAAGAACAGAAACGAAAAGAAACGAAACGAAACGAAAACCAAGACCGCACCGAACCGTGCCGAACCGAACCGAAACGAAACGAACCGAACCAGGCCCCCGGGGGCCAGTCGAGAGCGCTAATCAAGCCGTTGGGAGAGAGAGCGCCGCCGGAGACGAGGAAGAATTTCACACATGACAGCGAAGAATGCGCCGGGCGGCGGCTCCGATGAGGCGTCTAGTTGGATGCCAATTGGAATTTTCAAATTCAACTGGAACTGCACACACACGCACGCACACGTACAACTGAAATTCACCCAAGACGCACACACGCACAGGCACAGGCACACGCACACCGACACGCTGCAACAGTTAGTTTGCGTGTTTTTTTTTTCGCGAGCGCACAGAAATAAATATTGAAACGAACTGATTATGAATGAGAAATTTATATATATGTATCTATATAGATGTATATATATATGTATATATGTATTTTAGGTATATGTGGGTGTGCGAGTGGGCGTTGGGCGTGGGGCACGCGTTTCGTTTTGTTTCGTTTTGTTGTTTCGTCTACCGTTATTTAGCCCAAATTGCAGTCTGCACTTCGCTGCGCTGCGATCTTTACGCAAACCTGCGCCGTACTGAACACAACTTTTGCAGCTAACATAAAAAGTGCCCGCTTGTCTCCAATATTTCACACGACGGCAACAGCATATAGACATATGTATATCTGTATATATGTATATATATATATACATATACCTAGAACACGATCGGAAGGGGCGGCAAGGGGAGGTGGGTGAAGCCGACGACAACGACAGCGACGGGCGTGCGTCGTGCCTTGCTTTTATTTTGCGTGAACAAAAATTATTTTCGTACTTAAAAATAAATTGAAAAGCATTTTCCTCATCTGTTTTGCCCCCTCTCTCTCTCTCTCTCTCTCTCCCTCTCTCCTTCTCTCACTGTGTGTATTTCTTGCCCTGTCAAACAACAACAGCCACATGAAAATCAAGCGTGAAGCGTGTTACAGCCACGCCTACCAGACGCCGCCCATCCGTGCCGGTCTCGACTAATGCACGGCATAAGGGCTCCTACTCTAACCCCACTTCCCCTCGCATGTTTCACGGGTGGGAGGGGGGAGCCCGTTCATTATGGCTATCAAAGTTTTGTTGTAATATCTCTCCCTCTCTCTCGCTCTCTCGGAGACATCAGTCCAATCCAAAAATACAAAACGCAGACCCAAAAGACAACAGAACATAATTTTTGTGTTCTAGCAGCAGATCTGCCGAGATAAACATCGCATATATTTATATATATATATATATATAGAAAGGCAGAGGGAGGGGGGGGGTTGGGAAGGGAGTCGCTTATGACTCTTGTTGGATTCCAGGCTATTTTCGTGTTGCACAGTCAGGCAAAAAGTCTGCAAAATACGAAAATTCAAAAATGAAGTCACGTGAAAATTTTGTGCATCTGAAATTGCATGAATTAAGCTGAGGAAAAACAAGAGAGAGAGAGAGAGAGAGAGAAAAACCAACTGCAGGACGAAATCCACTCAGACAAAAGTCCTTAGACTTGCAGCCTTTTTGGGCGAAATAGGCAGCCGGGCGCCGCAGGAGCCGACATTGCCGGCGCCTAAACCAAAATCAGGAAGTTGCCACGGCAAAACTGACGCCGGAAGGAGCCAGAGACGCGCCACACGGCGATGAGCAGGAGACGGAGGAGAAGGAGGAGGAGGAGGAGAAGGAGGAGACGGAGGAGAAGGAGGAGAAGGAGGAGGAGGCGGAGCATGATGTTGGCAATGGATGGCCAAGAACAAAGCCCACGTCGAGATGATGCTGATGATGATGATGCTGACGATGATGATGATGATGAGGCTGATGATGATGAGGCTGATGATGATGATGAGGCTGATGAGGCTGATGATGAAGATGGTGTGCAATAATTACAACAAGAAAAGCTGCACTTTATGCAACAACAGCAACAGCAACAAAAAACCAGAAATGCAATCAGCAGAACTGAAACACAACCATTTGAAATGCCTAGCATGGCAAAATATACGACTATTAAATACCCTGTAGTCTGCTTTGGGCGGGACTAAGACTTAGCAGCTGAAGCAATCTAATCCGTTTTAAAGGAAGTTCCACAACTGGGTAGAAATTGGGCTATTCATTTAATATGTCCTTACTTAATATTTCTGACTAAAATATACGAATTATTCTGGAGGAATAGGTAGATATATAGATAGATAGATAGATAGATGGATAGATAGATAGATAGATTGATAGATAGATAGATAGATAGATAGATAGATTGATAGATAGATAGATAGTAAGTAATATAGAAAGATCGAACGAAAGAAAGAAGGTAATAAAGCAAGAAAAAAAGTAAGAGAGAAAGAAAGAAACAAAAGAATGAAAGATGGATATATGGATAGATAAATGGAAAACATAAAATAGAAAAAGGAAAGTTAAGAAAGTTTAAAATATATATGAGGAGTATAACAAGAACCTGACCAAACCAACCAAAGAGATTTTAAGATTGGCCAAGACTTCAAGTGCATGCTGCATGGAAATGAGAGTTCAGGCTTTGCACAGTTATCAATTTAAATGAACTTAGGAGTTTGGCCAAGACCCGATTAAATTCACACCATTTGCCAATTGGCCAATTCGTAAAGTCGAGCGCAAATTGAGGCGACAAAGTTATCTAGCACTTAATGCAATTGGAACAGTGGGCGTTGGCCGGCAACACATCCTTCCGATTGGCGAGAGGGTCAGTGGCGAGGGGCAGGGGCTGGGGGAAGGGGCAGGGACTGCAGCTTGGCTGACCACGTTGACTACGTTGCAACGGTTTATGGTTTCCGCCAGCAAAGTGAGCAATTTTCCGAGTTGGCCAGCTGTCAGTCGACGGTTGTTCGGGGCCCCAGACATGGATGGTTTCTACATGATTAGACGAGGTGGGGCAAGGTGGAGGGGGGCGTGGCACACACACAGAGAGTGAGGTGCAGCTTGGCGCCAGACGACTTCCTTGTGCAACATATTGATTGAAATTTAAAATGCAAATCGTTTAAAGCGTTCAATTTAATTAAATTATTACCACCCAGCATTGTTGTAGCATCTACATCTAAAAAGCGGGGCCAGTTGTGGGGCTTAGCTGAGGCTAAGCATTACAGTGAAGCCCGTTAGACGAACAGCAGCAACAACAACAACAAGAATGACGACAACAACAACAAGAATGACAACAAAAACAACAACAACAATGACACATTATTGCTGACGACAACAAGTCATTTTTTACAATGCCTACACTCAGCGAAAATTAACAAAAGTTTGTGTAGATTTGTCTATCTCAAAATTTGAGCTTAAAATTGAGAAAGTTGTTCTATTATTTAGATAGTCATTTTTTACAATGCCTACACTCAGCGAAAATTAACAAAAGTTTGTGTAGATTTGTCTAGCTCAAAATTTGAGCTTAAGGTTGAGAAAGTTTTTCTATTTTTTAGAGAATTATGAACTGAATTAAAAGATATGAGCTAATTTATCATATATATCTCTATATATAAAACTGTTTGTCCTGACTGGCCCTCAAATCAATCTAAATCTTTGAACATATATAATTCTTGGTCGTAATTTATGTAAAAATGCTACCCTCAAATATCTTATGTAAACATAGGTCAAACTTTCCCATTCATGTCAAAATCTTACACTTAAGATTCGTTTCTAGAAATGGGTTAAAATTTCTCATTCGCATAACTTGGTCAAAACTCGACCGATTTTCAAGAGGTTTGGCCTGGCCTCTAGATCATAACTTGTTCTCAAAATCTGGCAACATTGTTCTTGATCAAAATTCATTTCAAAATGGTATAAAACTTTATATATAAAGTTTCAAGATATTTAAGTGCGATTTATAACATTTATTCTCAACACAAAATGCATTTAATATTCAACCTAGATTCGTACAAAAATTTCATACACAGCTTTTCGCTCAGTGCACTTTTGCGGTCAGTTGCAGTTGCAGCTGGTGCCCAGCCAAGCCCCGCCCCGTCTCCCGCCCTCCAATGCACTTGCAACAAGCGCAACGCTTGTGTCTATCCGCGTGTTGCGGTGCCTTTGGCCCTGCCTCATAATGATGTTGCCTGGGCTAATACTGCTTGCGCCCCCCCCCCCCCCTCTGCAGTTGCCCCCTCCCTCACCTGCCTCATTGTTGGTTTTGTTGGCTTAATTAAATTGTGGTTGCCACTTGCAAACGAAGCGCGTACACAAAATCACACAGAGCACATTGCAACAACAATGCAACAGACACTGTTGCACGTTCCGTTTCGCTTCCCTTTGTTGTTGTTGTTGTGGTTGGGCTTTAACGGTGTGGGGACGGGGCGGGGTGGAAGGTGGAAAGTGGAAAGTGGTTAAAAAGTGCGTGGCTAACAATAACATTAAAATTATAACCGCAATTTTGCACGCACTTCTAAATAAATTGGCAGCCCAACTAACTGCGGAATACCCCTACTTAACTCTTAAAATCATTTGTCAACTCGCATTTAGCAGAGTTCCAAGCAACCAAATTTTAATCTGGCAGTGAGGAAGTGGGGGAGGGGCAAGAAATTTCGAGTTCTTTACACTGAAAACAAATGAAGCTTCAAAATACTTTGCTATTGACATTTTAAGCTTGAGTTAAGTTAAGTTAAGTTAGCTTAAATTAAAGCGTAAACACGAATATCCTATCTTTTATGACCTGAATCTATCGAAAGTGAGTAAAAGAGGGCTAACAGGCAGAAGAAATCACCTCCGTTCCCTTAAAGTATATATATTCTTGATCAGAAAGATATATCCTCGTTCGTTTAACCCTCCGTCCGTCTGTCCGTCTATCCGTTTATACGAACGCGGCGATCTCAGAAGTTCCCTAGAAGAGCTCTCTAGAGTTGAAATTACAAGTTTCATTTCGATAAACGATAACTTGCTCCGTTACCAAGCAATCGATACAAATTGATATCGAAATCCTGTTTTTGATCAAGTATCTTTCAGTTTATAGCTACCGCTTCCCCTTCCCTTCCCTAGCGTGAACGGTCCCCTAGTCCTCTTACTTTCTAATATACTATATTAAGCATTATTTCTTTATTATTTAACACCCCGATTTTAACACATTTTTCGACTTTTTCAGTTTGCAACATCATGTGAATATATTGTGAAAAATTGTTCAAAACTTGGGTAAGTCAATTCCAAACTCTTTTTATGCCAAACTTTGATTACTATTTTCTATCAAAACCTGAATTTAAGCTGTCAAATTCAATTTTCGCTTCTTGTTTGTTGCACTAAAAAGGGCTAAAAAGCCCCAAGCTCTGGTCTACAAATTTTATTAATTTACTAAAATTTTCAAGACTTTTAAGCAATTTAAAGTTCAGCTGTACTTAAATCTAGAACAGAAAAATACTTAAACTAATAATTCCAGCTGATTTGAACTTATTTTCAATTCATTCTTTTTATCGTGTGCTCAAAATTTATTTAAATAGTTTTATTTCCCTCTGTATCAAGCTTTAGTTAAGCTTATTTACTTAACTTAAGCTTTTAGCAGCTGCTTTTAATATTTGATTAAAGTCTTTCTCAATTGCCCGCATTCCGAAACAACTTTTTCGCATAAAAACTGCAACTTTGAACGTCTCGAGTGCGCTTTCAGGAAGCTGCTGCGTATGACACGAGTGTGCATTAGCCCCCCCGCCCCCCACCTCCTCCCCCCCTCCCGCTCTGCCTTGTCAATGCGTGAGCGTCGCGTTTTATTGTTCATTTGTCCTTTGGAAGGACACAATTCAATGGGGTACAAAAAGTGCGCAAATTTGCTGACGCGAAGCACAGTTAAAACCCAGAAAAGCCAACTAGAATTGAGGTAATACCCCAGCCCGGCCCGGGCCGGCCGCGCCCCTCCCTCTCCTGCTCGCTATCAGTTGTCTGTGTTAGAAGCTGCAGCTTCCCCTTTGACCTTAGAATGCCCGTTGCAGCAGCTGCAACTCCCGCTTAATTTGTGGACAAAGGGGCAGCCACAATGCAATTCAATTGTAGAGCTTGGTGGGAACAGGGGCTGGGTGGGAACAGGGGTTGGTGGAGGGAGGGGGAGGGGAATAGGGACTGTTGCTATCACGTTGCCATTTAAGTTGATTTGCTTTTTTTGGGTTTGAGCATAAAATTCAATCAGCTTGAGCTGCATTCAAAAGTTACGAGCTGCCGTCCCCCGACCCCCCTGCCTCCCCTCTGCACCCGGCACTGGCGCAGACAGCCACGTTTGTCCTTAGATTGTCCTCTGCCAGCAGCAGCAGACCTTGTCTCGCCTGTCTAGACCGCTGCAGGGGTCGTCGCTGCAGTCATGGCAACCGCATGCGATTTATGCCACCCCCGCGCCTTCCCTCTTTTCTCCCATCTCTCCTCTCTGGAATTGTTGCCACTTTTATGTGCCACAAGCGACGCGTTAATATTATTAAATGCAAATTAAGCTTTATCTCATTTTGTTCATTAGCGGCCAATTTGCGTGTCCTTGTTTATTGGGCGGCATTTAGATTTGCCACGCCCACGGAACATTTAAGCCATGGGTTGATTAGCCCGGCTGCAATTAACCAAGCAGCCAGACGCACTGCATCATTTGTGGCTGCATTCCAATGCGGCTGCTCCTGCTCCGTCTCCAGTTCCAGCTCCAGCTTCGTCTCCAGCTGGAGGCGTGTTATAACTTCCTGGCAACGGCTAATTTGCAAACCAATTAAATGTCAATTTGAGGCATTGTTCCCATTCGCCGCGTCGTCACAATGTCTGCCGTGTCAGCGCGTTAAACTTTTCGCCCCAGACACAAAAGTGCGACTCGCAACTCGCAACCAAAGGCACAGAATCTATTGTCGCCGCTTCGGCTGCATTGTTGTTCGTATACCCTGTAATCCAAGGGGTAAAACAGGGTATATTGCAGTTGTGCAATTGTTTGTGACAAGCAGAGGAGTCTAGCTTCGTGACAATAAAGAATACTAGCCACAAATCATAAACGTGATCATCTTTGTAAAAAAGTACCTCACTTTTCCACTTTCGATAAATATCGATCTTCAGGTGTGGTATATTGCAGTTGTCATAAAACTTGCAATAAGCAGAAGAGGGCATCATCGTGCCCACAAAATATACTTAAATGCAAATCATAAACGTGATCGTCTTTGCAATGAGGTTCTTCCCCTTTTCTGATATCGATAAATATCGATTTTCATGTAGGATTCATTGCAGTTGCGCCGTGCCTAAAAAGTATATTGAGCTTCTGAACGTGATCATACTTGCCACAAAGTACCTCACTTTTATCCGTAATCGATAAATATCGATTATTAAAAATTAAAATTTTCTTAAGCTAACGCCTTGATTTTTGCTATACACACACATAAAAAGGCCAGGTCTAAGGTCTTAAAAAATCTTGATAATCAAAGAATACACAAAGAAGTTTTTCAAGAATTCTTTTTCAAAAGAAGAACTTTGGTTCTTCCATTCTCTGGTGTATGCTTTCATATATACACCAGAAGTAAGACAGACAGGGTATCCACTAGTCGGACACGCTCGCCTAGAGTGCTCACACTTGTTTTTGCTGGCAGCGCCAAAGTTTTGCCCAGCGTCAAAGTTTTCACTGGCTGTCTAGACGCGACTCGCAGTCGACTCCTTTGTAGACTTCGACTTCGACTTCGACTGCGACTGCGACTTTAGTTGTATTTGGTCGCGTAGTTTGCATAAGTTTCAGCCGCCTATCCGCACCGCTTGCTAAGCCCCCTCCCCCTTCGACCCGCCGTCTCGATCGAGGTTTGAGCCGCGCTGCTTAAGTGCATTTTAATGCCCCAACATGGCCAAAAGGGCGTGATTGAAGTCCAGTACAGACCGTGCATATTGTGGGCGCGAGCTCTTTGTCAATGTATCGCACGTGGCGTATGCGTAACATTTGGTCGACAAAGCCAAGCACGAGTACAGTGAAGTCTCCACATATAAGCTAGGCTTACATGAAGTCAGTCGAAAAATGCTTAGTTCTTAAAACTTTCAACTCTATTAACTACTGAACTCCCATGTTTTGCTACCCAATGTCCAAATGTTTTGCAATTTCTTGCCTTTAAGGCTTTCTTAGCAAGCTTTCTTAGAAAGCTTTGATACAAGAGCTTTTAGATTGCACCCCATAATAATTCCTGTAGCAAATCAATAATTATCGTTTTTTTGCATAAGCCTGTTTTTAACCAGGTTTTAACCGAATTTGTTTTCATATGAAAGCTTTCAATTTAATTTAGTAAGATGTAAGCCTGAAGCTTAATTTGTTCAAGAGTTGTATTCTGCTTAAAGTTCACTTCAGTGCAAAGATGTGAAAGGTTTTGAGATATAAATTTATATAGAAACTGTTTAAGGCAAGCTTTTAAAAGCTTTTAACATTGTAAAAGTTTCAAATTAATTCAGTTTTGGAGCTTTCAAACCTGATTGACGGACAGAGCTTTAAGCCTAAATGATGACTTCTACAGCTTCCATCATTTCAAATTAAGAAAGCACATGAAAGCTTTTAGCTTGAAACTAGCTGACCTACGCTTGATATGCCGTAAGCTTTTCTTTCTTCTCATAGCTTCCATTACTGTGTACTAAAGCTTAAATGCCACTTTAAGCTAATGTCATTGCAGCTCAAGCTTCAATATTTGACGTTGATTTTAAAAGCTAAACAATTTCGATCAGTCACATTATTTATGTCCATTTGGCACTGTGCACATTTTCTATGCAAATGCGGCCGACAAATGCCCAAAAGGCACGCCCACAACCGCAGCAGGAAAACGGATGCCAAAAAAAAAAAAAAAACAGCATTTTTTTTATGCAAATAGAAGAGAAACCCACAGGAGGCAAAGAAAAAAAATGTGCATTGGAATATGGCTGCAGGATACTTTTAGCCACAGACACGGACACCCACACAGTCTGAGGGGGGAAGGGTGGAGGGGCGAGGAGGGTGGAGGGCGGTTGCTGGGGCACCTCATCGGCCGAGCTGGGCAATGAGTTTTTGAGCTAAAAGTTGAATTGTGCAACAAACAGACTCTCGCTTCGTCCCTCTCCCTCCCTCTCCCTCTCGCTCTCTTTCACTCGCTGTGTGTGTTCGATTTCGACTGTCTGTGTGGTATGCACTTGTCTAGACGTTGGCTAGACAGTGTAAAACCAAAAAAAAAAAACAAAAAAAAAAATAACAGAAATACAAGCCAACAACAATTACAGCAAAAATGCCAACGACAAAACGAATCGAAACGAATTGCAGCACATTTGCCATATAGCGAGTGTGCACCGTACCCGTGCCCGATCCGTGCCCGGACAAATTTGGACAAATTTCGCTCACAAAGCCAGAAACTAGCTGAATCGAAGAAAGAACGGCTATTGAATACCCTTCTAGAGATATAGCTAATGGGCTTGCAGATATGTGAGGAGAATAAAGGTTGTAATTCCTGAGTTTTAGAGAGCAGACATTTTTTCCATACCAATACACATGTTTTTCGATCGATTCTTGCTATAGAGCTATATGATATAGCAATTTAATGTGGATAATATATAAGGAGATTAAGGAATCTTATAAATGGTGGGTTTGGTGAAGATATCTTGAAGAACAGCACAATTTTCTATACTAAAACACATTTTTCGACCGATTATTTATATAGAGCTATATGATATAGCACTCCAAAATTAACAATATATGGCTAACACAAAAGTAGCTGAAAAGTTGTTCATACAAGAACTTAATTTTTGGCCAATCATTTCCATGACAGCTATAAGATATAGAGTTCCTATGTTGACAGGATTTTGCATATATACATATAAGGAGCAGATATCTTGTTAAGCCAAAAAGTTGTTCATATAAGTATCTACTATTCGACCGATCGTTCCTAAGGCAGATATATATTATTAGTCCGATCCGGCTGAATCGGACAGTTTTAGTCCCTGCATCAGAAAAACGGATCTATACTTAGTTTCATGACATTAGCTTCTCAGCTGAGAGTCTACTTTGCATGAATCAGACAGACGGACATAGCTAAAGACTAGGTTGTTGAACAAGAATATATATACTTCATGAGTTTGAAGATATCTGCTTCTATGCTCGGGCCTAGATTGGCAATAAACACTTTGTTCATAATTCAATTTTTCATCTGCTAACTTAAGCTCGAAAATAGCTGAATTGGCAACACTGTACAAAGCTAAGTCTGAACAGACATGTGCTTAAAAACTCAGTTTATTAACATGAAGAACAACAGTTTTTCTATTCTTTCGCATTTACAACTTAACTAGAGACTACTGTAGGGCTGTGTCGTGTGTTTTACGCGACGCCAAACTTCTTGCGCTGATAGGGCGGCGGCAGCGGGGCCAGCAGATTCTTGGTCTGCACGCCGATGGTGACCAGCTCCTTGGCGCCGAGGCGGCACACCTGCAACAGATGCTGCAAGAAAAGGAAGGGGTAGATTTAATAGAGCTCGGTTAGATTTGTGCATGGCTCAATTTACCTGACGATTGAATCGCACCTTGAGGCGATAGCTCTTCAGTTTGGTTGTCTCGTGCGCATCGCTGCCCGACTTGCTCAGCCGCTTGGCCTTTGTCTGGGGCGCGTGGAGCGCGAGCTCCTCCTCCGGCTGATAGCTCTCCAGCACATACAGATGCACCTCATCATAGACCATAACTATGTTGGGTTTTTGTGCATCCAGCATTAGGCCGCGAATGCTATGCAAGTGCGCATGGGGCACAAAATGCTCGGCGGTCTCGCAGACAAAGCGACGCTCCTGGAGATCATAGTCCACGATGCGTCCATCCGCATAGGCAACCACCAGACGCGAGCTGCTCTCGTGCATGGCCAGCGCCGTGGTTCCAGCTTTATAGCGCGGCAAATTGAGCAAATGCTTGGCCTTCTTGCCACGCAGCTGCCAAACGGCAATTAAATGATTTGTGGCAGCCACCACCAGATATTTGCCACACGGCGACACCTCCACCAGGCTAATTGGCGACTTAATCTCAGGACTCAAGTCGTGGCTGTATAGGAAATTCACCTGCTGATCCTCCAGGCTAAAACAGCGAAATTGGCGACTGGACGCGTGTATTAGCCACAGCTGCTGCGGCTCCTGCTGCTGCTGCTGCTGCGTCTTGAAGAAGCCAATAAAACTGGCTGGCTCCAGTTCGGCGGGCAAATCCGTTGTCAGACGCTGCAGGCCCAGCGGCTCGCACTGCACCCGACTCAGACGCAGCTCCTGGGCCGTGGAATAGCATATCCAGTTGCCGTCCGGCGAAATGGCCGCAGCCTGTATAAACTTGTGGGCGGCCACGTTTAGCTGCAGCAGCTTCTCGGGCGTATGCTCCAGCTGCAGCTGCTCAGAGCTGCCCAGGCCGAGTTGTTGACGCTCGCCGGGTCGCGGCACGCCTAAGCGCCACAGATCCAAGCTCTGTGGGTAGCGCAGCAGCAGTAAATTGTTGCTTGGCGCCAGACTTGCGGCTTTGCCCTGCAGATAGGGCGCATATTTGGCGACATAGGCGCGCGTCTTGGTGCTGGACGAGATGCACAACAAGCCGTCCTGGCCGCCAGACACAATGCGATCGCCTATGACCAGCAGCGCCTTGACATAATGACTGTGCACCTCGCGCTGCAGAAACTTAATCCAGCGCTCACACACCGAGTCCTCGCGCTTGATTTGCGTTTTGCTCAGGACACGTATCAGGGGTGGTTTCATGCCGCTGCACACCAGACGATCCTCCTCCTCGTTGACCGCCAAGGCGAATACATTGCGATCGAGCACCTTGCACGACTCCAGCTGCGTCGCATTCGCGCCATTCCACACGGTCACATAGCCAGCGGAGTCGCCGGCAATGATCGTATTGTCGCTGAGCACCTGCAGCGAATAGACAATCACATTCCGGTCGGACAGTGTCATCGTGTGCAGTGTATGGCCCTTGGCCACGCTCCAGATGCGCACAGCACCCATTGTGCCGGTCACCAGACGCTTGCCCGGCTTGTCGAACTTACAGCAGAGCACACGTCCATCTTGCTTGCTGAACAACAGCTTGTAGTTTATCTCGTCCTGCTCAATGCTCATGATGTTGATGTGTCCCTCCTCGGAGCCGACAGCCAGCTCCGTTTCAGCGCTGTTCACGTCCAGGCACCACAGTGCATTGCCGGTGGGCGACTGTTCGCGACGTGGTTGCAGCGTATGCAAATCCCATTCGATCAGTTTGCCCGTGAGATCCACCGAGAAGAGGCGCTTGCTCGCCCAGGCCAGGCTCTCCACCTGCGATTCGGGGGTTAGTTGTATGACGCGTTCCAGATATGGCGCGTAGTGCATGTTCCACAGCTCAATGGAGCCATCCTCGCTGAGAATAAAGTGCAAATAATAGTAATTATTATTGTTTTATAAACAAAATTAAATTTTCACTCACCGGCTGAGCGCAAGGCATTTGAGCACTTTGCTGTACGCCAAACAGACTATGCCGCGTGGCGTGATTGTATAGAAGCGTACGTTGTGTACTTGGGCGGTGCCCCCGGATTTATCGGGCACGTCTGCTTTCATTGTAAAACTCGTTGATATTTTGGTTTTACTTTAAAAAATACACATTCGCACGTGCGTCGAGCGCGTTGTAGTACTTGCTGCTATTGGCGTTGCCAGACCGCGTCAATCGCGATGTAAACAATGCCATTCACAGCGCGGGCAAACGATAGTAATTGCTATCGATATGCACAGTGGGTCACAATGCAATTGAAATAGGCGACATATGAATAACTAATTGTGGAAGAAAGTGATTTTTATATATATTTGTGTTTTAAAGTTCAATAATAACAGTAAGATATACTTAAATAAATATAGCGCGTGCAAAGCTATCAATTATTGTTAAGCCAGTGCTGGACCATTCACAATATCAATTGCAATCGATATGTGCAGCAATTCGCAATAAAACTAGCTCACAATTGAACTAAACAATAGAATATGGGGGTGGTTTTTTGCGGTTTTTAGAAAAAATTACCAATTGCTAATTTAATTATATTGATGACAATGTGCCAAGTGTAAATAAGCGAACGAAATTATGCAATAACACTTATTGCAAATTACCACACAGCAGTAACAAGAGCAGCAACAACAACAGCAGCAAAAAACAACAACATGTCCGCTTCATTCTGGAGCTTGTGTCTGGCATTGTTGTTCCTGCTGGTGCTCGGCACACCGGCCATATCCTCGCGTGTCCTAGAGCTGAGCGATCGCTTCATCGATGTCCGTCACGAGGGCCAATGGCTGGTCATGTTCTATGCCCCTTGGTGCGGCTATTGCAAGAAGACGGAGCCGATCTTTGCGCTCATCGCGCAGGCTCTGCACGCGACCAACGTGCGTGTGGGCAGGCTGGATTGCACCAAATATCCGGCGGCGGCCAGAGAATTCAAGGTGCGCGGCTATCCGACCATAATGTTCATCAAGGGCAACATGGAGTTCGTTTACAATGGGGATCGCAGCAAGGACGAGCTGGTCGACTATGCGCTGCGCATGTCCGGGCCGCCGGTGCAGCTGGTCACGCGCACGGATAGCGTCGATATGCTGAAGGGTTCGCACACGATCTTCTTTATGTTTGTCGGGCCGCAGCAGGGCATTGTCTGGGATACATACTATGCCGCCGCCGAGGGCTATCAGGAGCACGGCTTCTTCTATGCGACCAGCGAGGATATTGCCGCACAGCATTTCGATTTTGAGCAATTGCCCGCGGTGATTGTCTACAAGGAGGAACAGCATCATTTCTATCCACACGGTCATGTGGCGCACGAAATGGATCCGAACGATGTCAATGAAACCATTTTCCAGTGGGTCAATGTCGAGCGCTTTACGCTCTTTCCCAAGGTGACACGTTTCAATATCCATCAGCTGCTCAAGACCAAAAAATTCCTGGTGCTCGCCGTCGTCACGGAGGACAAACTAAGCCAGATAGCCACGCATGAGCTGGAGTTTCGCGACATGGTCGAGGGCGTCATACGCAAGCATCGTCCACGCTATCACGATAAATTCCAATTCGGCTGGGTGAGCACATGCCAAACACAATCCTTGTCACAATTCGTTTTCAACTGCTTTGAATCTCCACGCAGATTGGCGAACCCTCGATAGCACATTCCATTATATTGGACCAATTGCCCACGCCCCATTTGATAGCGTTGAACTCGACGACGCAGCATCATTATCTACCCGAGGACGATCCGCTGCAGATGACGCCGCAGGCTCTGCACCTGTTCCTCGAGTCCATCGGCAATGAGAGCGCCACAGCCTACGGAGGCGACACCTATTTCGTGCGCGTCAATCGGGCGCTCTTCGAGCTCAAGCGTTCCCTGCGTGAGATGTGGCGCGGCAATCCCGTGCTGATGACCGTCATCTTTGGCCTGCCGCTTGGCTTTCTATCGCTGATCATGTACTCCATTTTCTGTGGCGACTGCCTGGTCACCGAGGAGGAGCAGGACGAGGATCACGAGAAGAAGGAGTAGAAGCTGCCGCCAAAAAAATTCATTTCAATCTCGTGCTTTTCTCACAATGCACTTTTCGCAATGTACTTTTTGCATAAAGCCAAAATCTAGTCTTAATTTAAACGACATAAACTACATTTTGCTTTAACAAATTCCGATTCGTGATTTCGTTTACGATTTGAATTCATCTTCATCTGTGTGTTATTTTAATTTGTCTGTATGAGAAGAATATTTTGATTTCCGTAATCACGAAGGTTCGTTCCCTAAACTTGGCGACTTGGACAATTTGTTAAGGACTTTGTAGAACCTTTTTACACTTGCTAAAAGTATTTTAACTTTGTCAAGAAGTACTTTATTCTAGATAATTCATGTCTGTCTGTCTATTATGTAAACTTTTCCCTCATGGTTATCTTTATGAAACATGCCAAAGATTCGTCTTTTTGTCAGCCGAATTGAACCATTTTATCACACATTTGTCGTGGGCATTATGAGTAGAGAATTGAGCTTGTATATGAGAAGAATTTAGAATTTTAGAATTACGAGCTTCGCTTTGTTAACATGTGTGATAGCGAAATTTGATCAATATTGGAAGATTATGGGACAATTGGCATCAATATACGTAAAGCTCTTTAGTTTTTCAAGACATTTTTAAGAGCTTGCTTTATTATGAAGAGTAACCAATTGGAAGTAAGACTTCTATAACATAAAGCTCTATTAGAAACTCACGACTGGGAAACAGTGAAGCTTTAATAAGAAGCCTTTTGTTTTCCAAGACTTCTCAACTAATCAGTTCAACTCTTTCATATATCTCTCTAATATAAACTCATAGAAATATATTTCCATATATGGCAAGCACTCAAGATTTGTCTGCAAGCATATATATAATACCCGCGACATCCTGAGACAATTTCACATTTTGTTTAATAAACATTAGTTGATAATTTCGTAGAATCTGTAAAGCACGTTTGTTTCGATTTCTATTCGGTTGTGTACAAAGAAAGCTTAAGTTAGGTTTTAGTTAATCGTGGATCTTCTCAGGCAAAATCAGCAGCCATAGTCCTCATCGTCATCGCTGTCTATGGCCGCACGGCGACGATCGTACTTGACGGTGGATTTACTCTGTGGCATTTGTGCGTTGACGCTCTCCAGGATGCTCACGAATTGGGCGTCGTCCAGTTTGCCGCGCACCTGGCCCATTTGGGCCATGCGTATGACCATGTTTTCAAACATTTGCGCCTTTTCCGGCTTGCTCACTTTCAGTGTGTTGACTGTAAGAGAGGTTGATGTTAGTGGGGTTTGACTGTACAGTGGCTGCAGTTAGTTTACTTACGGCGTGCACGTGCCTGTTGGTCGAGCACTTGGGAGAGAATCGAGTGCTTCATTTCCTCCTGGGCGCGCATCTGCTCCTGTTGGGCCTGTTGTTTTTCGGCATCGCTGCCACCGCCGCCGCCCTGCATGAACAATTACAGAGTATATCGATTAGGGCATACCCTTTCCCGCACAGGTGTGCCGTAGGCATGCCGCCACAATAACAACAATAATGAGTCATACATTGCTCTAGGCCAGCAGAAATTGCTTGCACAGCATTGCGCATTATGGTTTTGCGCTTTGTGCAGCATCACAACTTCATAATTTATTTTTGATTTTATTTAATTTTTTTTTTGTGGCTATTTTTGGCATTTGGCATCGCGCGGCGTTTGCTAAGCACATTGTTTTCTACTTACAAATTGTGCCATACGCTTTGCGCGCAATTCATCCAAATCTCCATCCGCCATGTTTTTAAATTTAATGTATTTAAAATTATATATAGAAAGTTATTTATTATAATAAATAAATAACCACAAACTTCGCCGTTCTCCGGTAGGCAGTGTATCGATACAATCGTCTCACTCTGACAAGCTAAACTAATCTATCGATAGTAGTGCTGTGACAAGTATCGATATATTGCATCGAACACGGTGAATGGTGCACTAAAAAGAAGAAGAAGCTGATACAGATATAAACAAACAGCTGTGCAGACCAACAATTGAATTGGTGCAAGAAAAATTTTATAAATTGTGCATAAGTTTTTATATATTATTAAAATATTGCTGCGAAATGACTTCGCCATTGGAAAATTTGGAAACGCAACTGGAAATGTTTATCGAGAACGTGCGGCAAATACGCATAATTGTAAGCGATTTTCAGCCACAGGGTCAAAACGTATTGAATCAAAAAATGTAAGGAAATTTCGCGATTTGCCTAGATGTTGCTTTTAATACCTATTTGAATTTGGTAAAATACAGCAACAGCTTGGTCACCGGCCTGCAGGAAATTGACAAATTGCGGCCACAGGTGCAGGATGTATATGTGCCCTTTGAGGTGTTCTTTGACTACATTGACCAGGACAAAAACCCCCAGCTGTATACAAAGGACTGTGTGGAAAAGGCGCTGGCCAAGAATGAGGAGGTTAAGGGCAAAATCGAGAGCTTGAAAAAGTTCAAAGCAAATCTGCTACTGGAATTGTACAAGACATTTCCCACCGAGATGAACAACTACAGAGCCTACAGAAAAGACTCGATCTAAGAACTGCAAATTTTAGTTTTGTAAGCCTTAAAGTACTATACACATAAACAACAAAAATAATAAAATATAATTGCTAAACATGTATGTACTTAGAAATATGCGTTTTGTGTCCTTAGAACATTTGAGATCAAACATTTCGTCTAGTCCTAGCTGACTAAATAATATACTTTATTTTGTTTAGTTTAGAAATTGAGTTCGACTTAAATCGAAAGGGGCTGCGGGAAGGACCGGAACTGTGTTCTAAATTCAAAACGAGCATTTAGCAAATTTTTTTCCGAAGGCTCCAGTGGCGCAATTGGTTAGCGCACGGTACTTATAATCAGTAACTGTGTATGAGCAATGCCGGGGTTGTGAGTTCGAGCCTCACCTGGAGCAGCAAGCACAATTTGAGTGTTGCGTATTTTTTTATTTACAAATATTTGAATATATATGTGAATGTATATAAAATCGTTGACAATTGCTTTTTCGCGCTTGCATTAAATTCCAAAGTTTATTTTTATTGTTCAATTGAATATGGCTAGAACTGTTAACTGGGCCGCAGCGTTGCCAGATCGTCGCGCACAGCAGGCCAGCTGTTTATTGTTTTTGAGCGCTTGTGTAATTGATAAGAGCTTTGCATTTTAATATTTATCGCAAAATGCGGCGCACGTTTGCCATTTGCCGAACTGGTTTTAGTGGATTAAGTTATGCAAAAACGTTCAGAACGCATGCTGGAACTTATAGTCTGCCGACAGCGCGTCATGCGTCATCGGCCTGCTGGAATTGCCAAAAGCTGGGCAAGCACATAATATGCGCGGAATGTGGCTGCCTTCAGGATGTGGATAATAGCACGGCAAGTAACTGCGTCAACTCATGGAATGCATATTTAATTGTACAAACTCCCATTAGAACTACTTTAAGCTGCTGAATTTTCCCGTCAAGTTTTCGCTGCAAACCCCGGAGCTGACGCAGCGCTTCCGGCAGCTGCAGGCGCAAGTGCATCCCGATAAATACAGCAACAAGTGAGTTATCGGATTCCTATATTTTTGGCACCCAGCACTAATTGACACCGATTGGCCACCCCATCC
The DNA here is from genome assembly GCA_035045725.1 of Drosophila ezoana. Classification (NCBI taxonomy): domain Eukaryota; kingdom Metazoa; phylum Arthropoda; class Insecta; order Diptera; family Drosophilidae; genus Drosophila; species Drosophila ezoana. The sequence goes on along the minus strand of JAWNOU010000177.1, from coordinate 24,080,922 downwards.
GTAGGAGCAACCGCGAGCAAACCAACTCCGCGGACTGGAGTTCCCTGGTCAACAAGGCATACAAAACGTTGTCGGTGCCATTGGAGCGCGGCCAGTACATGCTGCAGCTGGAGGGCGAGCAGATGCCGCAGGATAATAGCGCGCTTAACGCGACTTTCCTGATGGCCATGATGGAGCGCAACGAGGAGGTGGAGGAGGCGGCAGACAGCGACGCGTTGGACAAGCTAAGTGCGCAGTTGAGCCAGGAACAGGAGGCCAAGGCGCAAAAACTAACGGCACAATTCGAGGCAAACGATTTAGCGGCGGTTAAACAAACGCTTGTGGAAATGAAATATTTGCAGAGCATACAGATCAGCATCAAAAAGAAACAACAACAGCTGATGTCCAGCTGAGCATAAAATATGCAAATCGACTAGTCGATCGTTCATTCGATAGGTACCCAACAGAAGAGCAAGAAGCAGCAGCAGGAAAGGTGGCCACTGTCCACGGCGGGCCCCAAAACTCAAAAAGCTGGCATCACCGTCAAAGACCTTCATACTTGTTTTTTTTTCCAAAACCAACGATCGATTCAAGCGAAAAAATGTAATGTGATTAAAGTTGGCATGTGATTGCACCTGCCGATACGGTTGCTGCTTAATTATTGTTGAAGTAATGACTCGCAGTTGTAAGGTATATGGGCGGGCGGTTATGTGAAAAAGCGCCCCAACTAGTTTTTGCTAGCCTGCTTGATCAGGGGGACTTTAAGCGCACTACGAGGGGGGTTAGGGGAACTTAACTCATTGGCCAAAAAACAGATAAAATTCCCCGTATCGTGCACCCTGTACCGTGGGCAGTGACAAATCGTTGTGCTTGGTGATAATATTATAATCAGCTAACTGTGCGCCCTCCAACGAGCTCACACCCGCACACACTCTCGTAATTTTCACTTACACCTGTCGCTACACACACACACACACACACACACGCACACATGCACACACACACTGGCGCGAGTCATTTGGCAAATATTTCTAGTGCAAATTGAATTTAAATTGAAAACGCTTCTTGTTTCGCAATGTCAGTGCTACTTAGTTCATCGACTGAGCCGCGCGCACAACCGCGAACTAGTCCAAGCAATAACAGCAACAAACTAATTAAATGTTCAAGAGGATGCACATGCTCTGCCTGTGCCTGCTGCTGGTGGCACCTGCCCTTGCCGATGTTAACGGCACAATATCGCCCATCATTGGCGTGCTGGCCCAAGAGGTCTACCCGGATGGTTTGATTTCCAAGCACTTCAATGCGACCAGCTACATTGCCGCCTCGTATGTCAAGTTCGTGGAGGGCGCCGGAGGTCGGGTGGTGCCCATCGGGTGAGTAACAATGTGAGAGACGCCTTATCGGCGGAGACAGCTGCACTAAATCCAGCGTTTTGATAAGGCGTGATTTCGCTTGTCTCAAGCGATCGTTGTCCATGACAAGCAGTTTTGGCTTTGAATAATTTGTTGCCCCTCTTCACATATAGAATCGGACACAATCGCAGCTACTACGAGGAGCTGCTGCAGAAGATCAACGGGTATGTTCGAGGCGAGCTGTGTTCGTGAACTCTTTTAATTTGCATGGATTTCCCCAAATAGTCTACTGCTGCCCGGCGGCGCAACCTTTTTCAATGAGACGAATGGTTATGGCGATGCCGGCGGTCATTTGATAGCGATTGCCAGGGAGCTAAACGACAATGGCACCTACTTCCCGGTTTGGGGCACATGTCTTGGCATGGAACTGCTGGTGCTTAAAATGGCCAACGGCACGGAGACGCGGAGCGATTGTCAGGCCATTAGCATGGCCCTGCCCCTGGAGATGAAGCAGGGTGAGAGGGCGCTAGTCTGAAAAAGGAAATGGGTTATATGGAAATAGAGTATATAACCAACTCTTATTCGTATATCCTAGTTCCGTAACGAGAGAGCGCTTTGGATATTAATGTATTTTGCCTTTCAACTATTTAATAGACTACAGTGAAAGTCGCCTGTTTGGTGGGGCCAGTGAGGAGATCATTACGAAGCTTTCGCAGGAGAATGTTACCTATAACTATCATCGCTATTGCTACACGGAACAGAGCTTTTCGGCCCCAGCTCTGAATAACTCTTGGCGCATTATGTCCCTAAATCATGACGTGAATGGCATTGAGTTTGTGTCCACCATTGAGCACTTGAGCTATCCCTTCTATGGCGTACAGTTTCATCCAGAGAAGGCGCTCTATGAGTTTGTCAGCAAGGATGTGCCGCACTTCTCATCGGCCGTGCAAAGTGCACAGTATTTTGCAGACTTTTTCATTAACGAGGCGCGTCGGAATCCGCATAGCTATAACAATGCCACCGAGCAGGCGCGTTCCCTCATCTATAACTATCAGCCCGAATATACTTCAGTGCTGGGCTCCGGCTATGTGCAGCAATATCTATTTGAGGATCCGGATGTAGCGGGTGACGGCAATGATGATGATGGCCCTTATCCCTACGTTCCTTATCCCAATGACAATGGCGTCGCATCGTGGTCTCTCGGATTCGGGCTAGTTGTCGCATTAGCTTTCAGAGTGTTCGCTGTGATAATGGAGCATAGTTAAGATTAAATGTGTTTAGTTCTTATTTGTCGTATAAACGTATAGAATGTGTGTATAAATGATGAATAGCTTCTTTTTTCAAATTTATATTTAACTTCTTATTTACCAGTCAAAAGTGAACAATAGCTTTTTTTTTAAATTTATATATTTATATATAGGGGCTTTATATATAGGGACTTTATATATAGGGACTTTATATATAGGGGCTTTATATATAGGGGCTTTATATATACATAGGTGGCTTGGTGAAAGAAGCTTTAAAAAGAGAAATGTTTCCCAATCATTTTTTGGCCGATTCTTATAGAGATTTATGATATATCATTAAGATGTTATGAAGATTTGGCTTGTGTGTGAGATTAACAATTGCCGGGTGTGGTAAACTGATCTTCCAGATTGTTAGTTATATCTTACTAAATATATCCAGACTCTAGATACCACTATAAATAACAATTATATCTAACTACCATATGAATAATCAGTTGAAATGTGTTTTTTTGAATAAGTATATTTTGCTTAATCAATCTTTATCTTTCTCGTTAACTTGTCTTTCCTCTTCTTCCTGTGAAAAAAGGCTGGCAAAAACATATCTAATCTGAAATATTGCAATTCTATTCTCGAAATATTCAACTGCAAATTCTTATATTAGATATAGGTCTAACCAAATAAGGTTTCTATTAAGGAATCCACAGTATAAGATTTTAAAATTCTTTATTGTAATCTTTCATTCTTTAAAAGGCCCTCCTAAAAATATGCTCGATATTTTTTAATTTCTCTCGCCAAAATTCAATATGACTTCATTTTTGTATACCCTGCACCCTGCATTGAGGTGTAAAGGATATGATAGTTTTGTGAACATTGTTGCTATAGATGTATTGATTAGTTGCACTGTTTCCATAAAAATTAATAATATTAAAAAAATCGAAAAATATCAATTTCTGACTTCCGATTTTTAAGCAAATTTCGGACCCCTTAAAAGCTAGGAATACCACATTTAGTATATAGACTCTCGGATCGAAAATGTTTCTCTTTTTGGAAAGCTCTTCTTTTTTTTTGTGTTTGTGTGTGTGGGTGTGTGTGTGTGCGTGTGTGTGTGTGTGTGCAGAAAGAGAGTAGAATGCATGTGTCTGCAGATTGGAGCGAGTTCTACCGAGTGCCCCCCGAGTCGGGCATGCCCGCTATCAAGTTGTTCTCATTAAACTGTGTACACAGCTCAGTTTTTCTCAGCATGTCAGCCGGTGCGGACGACAACACATCGAACTGTGGCCCCTGCGTGGGAGTGATGTGCATCGATATAGCCACATCTTTGTCCTTGCTGGCCTGTCCTGGCCGGGACAACGGCTCCGATAAGGCAAAGGCGACAAGGTTATTTGATATATACATACGTTTGGGAAAATTTTGTATCTCTTCACTGTTTCACAATATTGCAGCTATCTAGCAGCTTCCTATGCCAAGTGGGTGGCAGCGGCGGGAGCTCGCGTCGTTCCCATTTGGTGAGTTACCCGACTACGAATACATTTATGTTCATTTCTCACGCACCGACACTCAGTATTGTATTATAGACCTCTATAACAAGATAGCGTTAGGCAAGGCAATGCGTCGACGTGCCGAAGATATCTGTACTTTCTCGTCCAACTCAGAGCTAAGAGCTTTAAACAGGGTATCTTGAAGAGTTAGAAATAGGGTATAGGCGAACTACGTGCGCTTTTAAACGTTCTTAACACACGAAATAATCAATAGATGAGGTCTTATCTACATAAACTTTAGTATATAGAAATTTGAGAAACCTGGTTTTATAAATCATTATCTTTATCACTGTCGAGTATAGATTTGAAAACAAAACACGTACGTTAAAGGAAATTATTATTATAAAATATTACGTAGCCACATTTGGAAACGATTTTATGCTGATGCAAAAATGCGTAATGCATGAAAATGTAAAGCCGAGCAACGAGCCGCGACGGGGAATGGGAAAGGGAAAGGGGCTGGTGTTGCAGCCACGGCAAGGGCAGGAAGAGGAGCAGGGGCAGGGGCAGGGCGATCAGTTGGGGCAGTTGGAAGAACATGCTCCCATAATTGGCATCATGTGCATGGATTTGGCACAATCGCTGAACGCACATTACGACCCTGGTCAGTGGCAGAGTTATTTGCCGGCCTCCTATATCAGGCATCTGGAGGCATCGGGCGCACTGGTCGTACCTATTTGGTGAGTGCGCTCAAATAACATTCAGCAATGTTTATGTTACCTTGAAATGTATGGCACGTATGGGAGAGGGACGGCGCATTGGGGGTACGGGGGGGCTGCTCAGATTTGCAATGCAGCTGGCATTTTGCCCATCACTTTCTATATGCGAACCCAATTGCTTCTGCAAAATTATTTGTATGCCCATTGAAATGGCTAGAAAGGTTATAATGTTTTTGAGCAACTGTATGTAACAGATTCACAATTAGGTTTCCGATCTCTTAAAGTATATATAGCTGAGTCGATTGCAATGTATATTAATCCGTTCGTCTGTCCGTCTGTCTGTCCGTCTATCCGTATGTATGAATGCGTCGATCACAGATTTAGAACTGGAGAAATGTTAAATGAAGGTCACGTGCACACATACACACACATACGCATACACACAGTTATAATTGCAATTGCTCTGTGTGCTGCTATTTTGATGCGGTTATCTTTCGTTAAGTCTCGCTTCTATGGAGCACGGGTGTGAAGCGGTGGCAAGTTGTTCGAACAGTTATAATTGCAATTGCTCTGTGTGCTGCTATTTTGATGCGGTTATCTTTCGTTAAGTCTCGCTTCTATGGAGCACGGGTGTGAAGCGGTGGCAAGTTGTTCGAACCCATTGAAATGGGTAAAAGGGGTATTATGTTTTTGTGCAAAATGCAAATGTATGTAACAGGCAGAAGGAAGCATCTCCGACCCCATAAAGTATATATATTCTTGATCAGCATCAATAGCCGAGTCGATCTAGCCATGTCCGTCTGTCTGTCCGTCCGTCCGTCTGTCCGTATGTATGAACGATGTAGGTGTTCCTAGCTCCTACGCAGATCGAGTTTGTTTCCGATAAACGATAACTTGCCCCGTTTCCAAGTAATCGATAAAAATGTATATCGAAATCCTGTTTTTTAAGCAATTTTGGTAAATAATAAGAGCTAGAGTCACCAAACTTGACATGTAGCTTCTAGAATAGTATATATATATCGAGTATCTTTCATTTTATACCTATCGCCAACTCCCCGCTACTCACTATCTATAAGCGCGCGCTGCATTTGGTGTTGGAATATGAGGGTTCAGGGTATTCCCTCGTCGGGAGCTCCCGACTAGAACCTCTTACTTGTTTATAAATGCTTTTGTATTTGGTGTTGGCAGAGAAAGGTTAATAATATTTGTGTGTTTATTGTCTGGAATTTTTCGATGCACAATTGATTTCTGTGTAGGATTGGCCGTGATCGTGCTTATTATGCGTCAATGCTGGAGCTGGTTAATGGTGTGCTGCTGCCCGGTGGCGCTGTCTATCTAGATGATGAGGACGAGCACGTAGAAAAGGATCCAAATTTGACAAATTTGTATGTGCAGTCTGTTAACTATATTTATGAGCTAGCGCTGAAGTGTAACATGACCGGAATTTACCTTCCCCTATGGGGCACCTGCCTCGGCTTTCAGCTGATGCTGAAAAGTGCGGCAAGGGCGGCAGGTGCGCCAATGATGCGCGGCAAGTGCGGCAAAATATTTGATGCAAAGCCATTGCAACTGGAGCCGGGCTATGAGACATCCCAGATGTTTGGCCAGCTGTCGCCGGAGCAGGCCAAGCAGCTGGAGAGCGTGCCATTTGCCTGTCATCAGCATAAGTATTGCATCACGGAGGAAAGTCTCGAAGCCAGCAAGATGGACGCCGATTGGCATGTGCTGGCCACGCTCACTTCGCAGGAGGGCAAGCGCTTCATAACGCTCATCGAGCATCGTGCTCATCCCTTCTTTGGCTGTCAATTTCATCCGGAGCGAGTCGCCTACGAGCAGCTTTTTGCCCGCAAGGATGCCTGTCGCGATGCCCACACTCGCGAGGGCATCCAGCTGGCCCAGTACTTTGCCGAGGTCTTCGTCGATGCCTGTCGTCGCAACCGGAACAGATTCGACACCGTGAAGGAGCTGTCGCGCCACTTGATCCACAACTGGCAGCCCGTTTTCAGCGGTCAGTTTGATAATACCAATTGGCTGGAGGTCTATCTCTTTCCCAGGGATGTGGACTATGCGCGAGCAGTTGAAAATTTAACTATGAAAATTGATGATAAGTGATGATTATTTTCGGAAACACGAACGACAAACCTGATAAGACTCTTTTGATACCAACATGTGATATGCGATATACATAATATATAACTTACCTATAATCTATATATCTCACCATATATCTTACTATATATCTCACTATATATCTCACTATATATCTAGTATTATATATATTTGCCATATAAACGATCTGACTAAAATGTAATTCTTTGAAATTTTTTATTTTTTTATTTTTTATTGTCTTATTAGTATACTCGTATTCTGGTGCCCTCGAATATCGTATTTAGACATAGTTCAAAATTTCCCAACCCCTATATATACCTCCTATATCCAATAATGGTCAAAACTCAACCTATTTTCAAAAGGTTTGGCTTTTTGTTCATGGTTTGGCCTCTAGATTTTGCATCTAAATCATTATTATTGCATCTAAATTATTATTATTTTTGTTCGAAATGTGAAAATGAAAACATCAAATATCCTAATAGATATAGGCGAAAATTTCCCAACTCCATAACTTTGTCAAATTTCATCAGATTATCATGAGGTTTTTGTTCTTGTTCATGGTTTCGCCTCTAAATCAATTTGGCTTTAACTCACATTATTCTTGCTCGAAATTCATGTTAAAATGGTAGGTTAAAATTGCCCACTAAAGATATCGATCTTTTACCATATAAACTTAACTTTTTATACCATGTCCAGGGTACAGACAGACATTGCAAAATCAAATATACTCTGGCACATTTATAATTTCAAATTATTCTAACTAGAAAAATATGTAGATATCTAACATAAGTCTGTATATTGTATATTCAGTTTGACTTTGATTACGATTAGCTAACTATATGCTAGCTTTTTGAGATTGTTTTCAAGAGTATTTACCATTTGGCAAATCGAATACAGACTGATTTTATGTATGAAAACATACTTTCGAGTACTTTTCCGCTGCTCACATGTAAATTTCGTGTACTTTTCCACTTGGCTCTATTGTGCTCAGGGCGTGGCTGGGAGGCTTGTCGCCTGCTCAACCCCCGCCCCGAAATGGGCCACTGCCGGTCTTTCCATGTTTAGTTGTGTTTCTAATTAGCCCGTTTCTGGTTCGTTCCTGGAGCTTTGCTTTGCTTTGCTTTGCTTCTTATGCGCATTTGTCTGGCACGTGTTGTTGGGCAGCCTTCGGCCGCACCGCCCGTCACACCTGTTGGGGTTAAGGTTCAAATTGACGGGCAGAATAAAATAATTGTCGCCCGTCTGTGGCAACGTGTTATTGTGTTATTGCGCTGCGCCCTATTGTTCTGGCCGTCCGACCGACGATGAGGATGGGGATGAGGACGTGAACGAGACGCCATTGTCCGTTGTCGGACACGTATGTTGCGCTTTTTATATTCCTGCTTCTAAGTGCTGTCTCCACGTTGCCGATAACGCCATCTAGCGGCCAAGTCTGGCGAGCCGGACACGAGAAATCACTCAGGCGTCGCGTGCCCCACCAAAAAAAAACCACATATATTTTTTTGGATGTGGCATTTGAAGCTTCATTTGTTGCGGCCAGTTGGTGTCTTCGTGTGTGTATATGTATGTGTGTGTGTGTGTGCGAGTGTGTGTGTGTGTGTGTGTGTGTGTGTGTGTGTGTGTGTGTGTGTGTGTGTGAGTGTGAGTGTGTATTAGGCACTGCTCATTTAACCCATCTACTTATAGGCAGCCCAACGGCCGGCTTAAATGCCCTTGTGCCCATTTTAAGCACACACACAAGCACGAAAGTAACTGCTGGCATACATGTATATATTTTTAAATACACTCAAAGTAAGCCTCCACAAATACACACGCACTCACACACACACACACATACACAGAGAGAGAGATAGCCTGCAAAAGGCCAAACCTCCGTTTTTAATGACGTCATAGGCGCTAGCTGCAAAAATTTGAGCACATTCTGGAACCCCTTTGCCTACCCCTCAGCACGCTAGCTGCCCTTTAAACCTAGTTGCCGTGCATTGAACTGCGATTCGCTCTCTCTCTCTCTTTCTCACTCTCTCTTTCTCCCTCGCACTTTTGTGCAGCGGCTGCGCTCTCTGCCGCATTTGCAGACTGCAGCTGCAACGGGCAATGAACTGCTTGCTGCAAGGTTATTGCAGTCACACACACACACACACACACACTCGCACACATACTCGCACACACACACACACTTCCGCCGGCACACACTCGCTTAACACTTTAGCCCGGTTATGCGACAATAATAATAAATATGCTGCAGCCTTTTTACCACACCCCCCCGGTCCGCTTTCACGTCCCGCCCCAAAGATCTGGCCACGTTGTCTGCAACTGCTTCACATTGTCGCATTTGGCATTTAACTGCAGTTGAAGGATGCACAAAGTACGTGCATCTGGCCAACTGGCGACTGCTTCTGCCTCTTACGCCTCTTTTCAAGGCTGCGAAGCGGAAGCCAACTGTAAATGGAAACTCTCCAACCCCAAAGTTGATCTCGAATGTTCGTTAGAGCCATGAAATTTTGCTGGCTTAGTAATATATGGAACGCCTTAAAGCCTTTTTTTTTGCAGAAGCCTGTAAATCGAGCCCAGATCTAGATATGTGCGTCTCTTCTCTTTACCTCTAAAGATACATCATGCACACATTTAGCCCCGGCTTTTAAACAAGGTATTAACAAATTGGTATACCAAGTATTTGTTTGCATACACAGATTCAATTTGTACTAAATGCCCTGCCCCATATTTGTAAAATGAGTAAATATGCCAACTCTTGACTAGAAACAGGGCAGCCGGCTGTCAAATATATGTACACATTATTCATTAATCGGCATAATTGTAATTAACGTGTGAGTGCCTCAAGACACGTCAGCAATGTGTGGAGGTGGTGGATGCACTGCGCCGGTCTCTGCGAGCATTTGCGGTTGCCCGGCAAGGCCTGAGAGAGAGAGAGAGAGAAAGAGAGAGAAGCTGCAATTGCTCTGCAGTTTGCTGAATGCGTCGGCATTAAAAAATAAGGAAGAAACACTTCTTGAGGTTGGTCAGGTTAGGGCACAAGCAGCTTCACATTGAGGCTGGTCAGGTTGAGAGATTGAAAGATAAAGCTCAGGTTACTTTCGCAGCTCATTAACAAGTTGGCGTTTTTAATATATATTATAATATATAAGGACGCTGCACTTCGAAAGAATCCGAAAGCCTGAAGTTTTGATAAGTCTGTGGGGAAGAGGGGAGGGGCCTACTGGGACGGCCGTGCGAGATGCAGAAGAAGACAATTCAATAGCCCTACATCAGACAAAGATTCGAACCCGTTTCCTCGTCTATATATCATTTGTCCTTTTACTTAGCTCTTTGCGTGAGCTCCACAAAAAATTCCATTGCCTACTTTTAAGGGCTCGCAGTTTTTCACTTAAATCCCATGCTGTTTATTGTTATTTAACGTTTTGGTGACAAGCCAGTTGGCGGGGTTAAAATTAACCTGACATTTAGTTGTATATGTGTGTGTGTGTGTGACGTCACAAAAACACACACACACGCACATACATAGACCGTTAGAAGGTCAATACGTACGACACAGTACAAAAGCTCCGTGATTTGCAGCCAGCATATTTAGGTTAAGCCCAACTCTCGAGCGGAAATCTCTGCTGGCTTAGTTCGCTGCGGTTCGGCGCCCCTAATGCGCCACGCCCCCCCGCCACTCCCCCACGCAGCCTACTGGTAAAGGGGCACATTAATCAGCGGGCCGAGTGTTAGTTTGTTTTGGGTCAAGTGTGTTGTGGCTTGAGCTGCCGTTTGACCTTTGGCATAGTTGCTGCCATTGCCGGCCGTGTCGCATCCTTTGGCCTCACTGTTTGTTGCAATTGTTCGCGTTCCGCTGGGGCAAGGTTTTGCGATTCTGCATTCAAATTAGTCGCTGGCACTATTTTTAAGCCGAGGCGCCACTTCATAAGCGTGTGCAAAGGACCGTAAAGCATTCGACTTGAGCTGGCCATTGTCTACATTATGCAAGCCACGCGTTCGGTTCGGGCATCGCCTTTCGTTTCGCTGTTTATTAATAAAGGGCTGTGCGGCATGTGGCATGTGGCATGTGGCCGGGCATGTGCAACTAATGCATGTATAAATAAACCATAAACCATTGACAAAGCTGTTGCTGCGGCGTCGCCGTCACATGCACACACATTTATATGTTTATTCAATTATGTATGTGACGTGTACGTGACGTATACGTAATGTATTTTAAGCATTATTACATTTTGTTGTATGTGCGTGTGTGTGTGTTTGAGATGCTCTGCAAGTGTTTCTAGAATGAAACGAGGCTGCGGCTGCGGCTGCGGCTTTGTGGTGCTGGTGGTGCAGCAATGGGTGGTGCAGCATTGCAGTTGAGAAACGTCAATGGAACCGACGACGATGACGACGACGACGACGACGCAGCGGGCAGCCCTGACCCAGTTAGTTGGCTTTCGCCTCTTTCCGTCGCGACACACACACACAAGCACACCCTCACACACACACACACACACCCACACACACACATGTGCCTTTAACGACGTCACGTCTGTTGGAAACCTTCGCCCAGTGTGGTCAACCTGTATACGAGCTTGGCAAATCGTCCCAATATCATTTTGATTAAAAATCGTCGCACAGCCATCAAATGCCAGCTGCTCGCATCGTAACTTGCAACATATTCTGGGCATGTTGCACAGCGCGTATACGCAATAAACGTATTATCGAGCTATCGGGGTAATCAATTTGTGAGCAGCAGTTGCTGCAGCAGCCCATTTGGCGAGCTCAACCCGGACGCGTATCCTTGCACTTTACCTAATTGAAAGCGTGCGTCAGCAATGCAAAGTTCAATGACCTCTGAGGGATAAGTGTACGCTGTGTAGGAGAGCTGGCGAGGTGTGTAAAGCCGGCATTTGTGCTCTGCCCGAGGCACTTTAAGGAAGTTCAGTGGAGCAAGCACCTGCTGTAAAAGCAAACAGACTTATATTTGGGACAGTGACTACATAGCTTGTTTTCTTGTTCTTTTTCGCAAGGCTGCCTGACTAGATGATACCCCTGCATACAGCTTTTAAGTATAGCTATAGGGATTCGTATTGAGTTCTCACTTTAAGACATCCCAGCTTAAGCTATATATCCATATATTTATATCTTCTTACTATGTACATATAGTATATATATTTTTACTTACCCTTCCTTTGTCTGTCTTCTATGTACATTAACCCTCACGGAATCTACCCTCTTCTACTATAAGTCTGACTGCCTTTTAAGCCAATTCCATTTTCCCTTAAATTTGTTGTTGCCATGCCACATTTTGCCTGCCCGCCGCAAAGTGGCCCAAAAAATTACAGCCCAAGTTTTCAAATTTGATAACTACTTGCGTCTTCCTGGAAATCTAAACAAGTTACGGGCACGCCCAGTTTCATGTTTTGTATTCTCCTGCCACGCCCATTTATGGCAATTATAATCAGGCGTAATCAAAGCATTATATGAACATTTGGGCTGAGTTCTTAGAGCCGGGCAGAACGTCACTCGCCGTCGGCAACTTTAGAAATGCGGGCCTTGACTAGGTCTGACCTAGTCCAATACCCTGGTGACCAGTTGTCGGCATGCCGTGCTGGCCTTGAAGAAGGGGGGGGAGCTGGAGGTTGCCTAGAGAGACTCCCGCGGGAAAGCTACAGCTGGAGTCGGAACGGGGTCGAGGTCGCCATGGCTGGGCTTCCGGGCCAATTATGAATGAAATACTTTAAGGACAGCTGCAGTCGCGGCACAATTATCCGAGGTATAGCTCCACGAAAGTGGGTGAGTGCGCCCGGCGTCCGGTGAAGGCCAAACAATGCTGTGCGCGCGCGCCTGTCTGACGTATGACCCGATCAAGGATGCGCCAGCTTCTGGTGCCAGGCTGGGTACGTCATCGAGACAAGGCGCTGCATTGTCCTCCACAGCAAGCGTTAACCTTCGCCCAACTGGGCTAGTTTTCTGAATGAAAGGGTTTTGCAGGGTGGCCCCCCATTTGATCCCCTCTCCTTTCCCCCTCGCCAACTGCTGTTCAAACGGATATTATTAATTAAAGGCGACCCTGCTTAGAGCCTAATCGTGTAATTGTGGCTGATATGGTGTACGTGTCACATAGCTTTTTATAGCCCACTTTGGGACCGAATGCCCCGCCCCTCCATCCCCCCTCTCGCCTCTAGACCCGGACAAGTCACGTAGCTGTGCAGTCCATTAAACGCAATGTCAGCTAATGTGTTCGCAGTGCGCACATTTCTGGGCCGTACGAGTTGCTAAATAATGCCAATTCATGCATTTGAAATAAGAAACAAATGCGAAACATTCATTTTTGGACTAGCCGAAGATTAAATACTCTAGCACAAATACGATGCATATTGTGAGGTCTGATCTGAGCACCCACAACCTCTTTGCTGCCTTTTTTTTGGGGTTGGGTTAATATATTCTCCATAACTTTCGTAAAGGTCAACCGATTCCAATGGAAAACCAAATATATATAACACCAATTAAGCTAAGACTTCGTAGTTTGAAAAATATTCAAGGGTTTTTATTTATTAGTTGTATATACATATATCATTAGTAGAAAGTTTATACGGCACTTATTTATAGTAGTATATATCTTAATATACAAAATAGGTATAATTTTACAAGAAATAATTCTCGTAGATAACACTTTCGGGAAAATCACAGCGAATAATCTTTCTGCCCAGCCCCCTATCTCCACGCTTATCAAGCTCCAGAATCAAGCGATATATAATATAATTTTCCGATACGCCCGGTTCAAACATATTTACAGTTCGCAACAGGGCTATATCCATCTACTGAGACAGATTAAGAATATATGTATATATTTATATTGTTGAAATTTCAATGCCCTCGGCAAGGGTAAACGAAGTAAGACTGTTGCTCGACTGCAAGCTACCCTTTGCTCAGTCGGAAAAATCAGTAGATAATAAAAGATTCTTTTAGATTTGAAGATATTTGAAGATGAATGCATCTACTTCTACTATTTTGCTGGTATGAACGAGAAGAGAAAACTTTGGTTCTTAACTTTCATTGCAGGTGTCAATCAGCTCTAATTTCACACCTGATCAGATAATTTGTTGCCATTTTCATATGCGGAAAGCTTTCACCAATGTGAATTTGCCGCACTTATTAATATTCCCTTTCGTAAGGAAATTTGAAGGGAAATTCGAAAGGGAAATCCACCAGAGATTGCCACATAATCAAAGTTTAATTGGAAAGAAGCCTGATTAAAACATCGAAGACAATCGACTTTATTGCTTTCTTCCTCATTCTTCAACCCAATCCCTTGGGCATAGCCCATTTGAATGCATACTTGCTTAGCTTTAGCTGAGCTGTACGACGATATATTGGGTAAAATGTAGACATTTTGTTTACGCATTGACTTCAATTACCAACACATCGTGCATATTTTATGAGATGCGGCAGGCTAGCTCGAAATAATTTATTATTTACTTAGTTCGTGTCAATCTTGACTGAGGTCCTGAGGGCTCGTCCTCCTCGGCCTGTGTTCATCAGCTCTGGTCGCAGCACGAACATATTTAAGGGCTTTTGTCTGGTATTTGGGTCAAAGTGCGAATTAGCATGCAGGTTGTTGCTTTCCTTCGCTCAACTGGGCGTATACGTAACTTATGCGTCTTGCCTAAATATCTATGGATGTCCTTTGTCCTTTGTCGTTTGTCGTTTCTCGTTTGTCGTGTGTCCTTTGGGCTGTCGTGTCGGCGTGAAGTGGCTTCAATTTTTGGGGCAATAAGCGAAGATTTGATGCTCGCGTGGCAGCTAAAAATAGCGCAAAGGTTCGACAGCAGCACTTGAAATATTCATTAAATGTTTTCTTGTGCTGCTTTATTTTGGCAAGATGCCCGCAGAGTGTGCAGCGTAAATTCAGAAATTCAAAATTAAATTACAGCCGAGTGCCATTAAAAGCAACGGAAACTGCCGTTAAGATAACAAGCATGAGAAGACATCAGCAAAAATGTGCTTCACCCAAAAGAAAAATGAAAGTAAAAACAGAAGCAGCCCAAGAAGATAAAGGTAAACAACATAAACGTAAATATTGAAATAAAGCGGAGAGCAGGGCAGAGGGGCAGAGGGGCTGAGGGACTTAGGGGCTGAGGGGCTGAGAGGGCGGCAAGTGCAAACATATAAAGACATGTGTTGGCAAATGCGCAAATATATCAGTTGAAAACGGAAATATGCCGAGTGAGAAGTCAGCAGCGAGCGCAACAGGAATTTCACGCGCGTGTTTCAATACCCTTACGTGAGTACTATAACTATGTCATGCTATAGGAGACATCTTCTTTCTAGTTCAGCTCACGTTTTTTGTTCAGTTCCTGAACTGAGCTACTAAGAAAAGGAGTAAATATATATACCAAAATGTAGTTGTATTCAGTTCGGTTCAGGTTCTGCAAGCTTTTGATTAATTGTTTCGGTTCAGGATTCAGGTTAATATAGCTAAGGTCATGCTGGACGTTCCAGTTGTGAACACGGTTCAGTTCACGATTTGAACCTGTTGTTTGGTTTTTGAACTAGATATTTTTATACTTAAACTGATTCCGTTTTAAGAAACGCTTCAGGCTTGCCAATTTTCTCATCTTTAAAGCTTGGATTTTGGTTCAGTTCATGTACTAGACTTTTTAACAATATTACCTGTTTTGATTCAAGGTGCAGTTTAGGCTAACTAAAGTCGGAAGTATCAGAAGCGAGCCATTGCGATTTTTAAAGTTCCAATTGGAATGCGCTAAATTCTTAACTCTTCTTTAAGATATAACAATAGAATATCATTAAGCTTTTGTAGGAGAAATCACACAGAAAATTATTATAAATTTTATTATTTGATTTGATTTTGATTTTTTATATTATTTACTTAGTTGCCACAAAAGCAAGGTATTATCAATTCGGCTAGCGGAAGTTGACTTTTGCTAATTGTTTTTTCTTTTTCGGTCTGTTTGCCTTTTGGCTCTTGTGTTTGGCCCTTGTTATGAGCCAAAGAAGATTAATTATGTTGCTGTATTGTTTTGGGTTCTACACCGCATTTTCGCTGTCGCGTGGGACAAATTAACGCGGCCCACATCAAATAAATATGGCTTTTGCCGCGGCCGTCGGGATTCCAATTCTCCGATTCCAACTCCGAAAGTTGGAGAAAAAAATATTGTGCAGCAGGCCCGAAATTAGTCCCGTATTAATGAGCCGCAGTTAGAGCAGGATTATTGGGCGACAATGAAGGTTAAAAATATAAACGGGAGAAATGATAAAAATAGCTGCGGAAAAGTAAGGAAATAGAAAACGCAAACTTAATTAAATATTGGCAGTGGCTGCTGCCAAAAATAAACACAACTTAAAAGGCAACAGCGGGATACAAAGCAGAGATCTCTCTGCCTCTTCTTGTGGCTGGAGATGCCTGCTCCTGTTGCCTTTGGGGCCGTGACTACGTGACTGCGGTTGCCTTTGGGCACGTTGTACGCAATTGTTATTTTCTATTTCACTGAGCCAATGGGTCGTATGCGCAACAGCGCCAGCAGCGGGCGGGCGGGCCATAAAAATCACACATACGACTAGTTGGCCGGATGAGAAAACGTATCCATTCGTATGCTAACATTTGTCGTCTGTCAACGGGAATTAGGTCACTGAATACGTATTTTTAGGCAATTCCATTATCAAAATGACACGCCCACAGGCAACACTTGATGTCTGCCAGCGCCTTTGAAGCATTTCATCAACTATTTTTTTTTGTTGCCACAGCCACAGACATCAACACAGTTGTTGTGTTCTTCAGGCCAGTGTACGTGACTTGACAGCATCCGAAAACTGTTTTGATTGCCTGTCTGACTCGCTAATTTGTTGCCTTGAGAGCATTCAGAGTTTTCCATCAATTGGTTGGATCAGGCGGCGTATACGTTATATTATATAGCTTTGAGTAGCTTGCAATAGTTCAACTAGAGCATTTAAGATTGTTATTAGTATCTCAAAAGAAGGGGGTAATGAGAACAGATGAAAGGGAATCCCATTCTTCCTCATTGTTTACTGATGCCAAAGCTTAAATTGAAATTGTTACCCTGTTCTGATATAGAAAATTTGACACTGATTTTATGATACTTCGCATAACTTCAATATAAAATCAAATTCTAGATAACAGTCAAACAAAAAAGCGAGAAATAGAGTTTTATAACTTGGTGCCATTATTAAGCCTTGAAGTTTTAGGATCAGACTTAAAATAACCAAGTTCTTCAATAATGTTTATTATTTATATGAAAGGCAGTGCAAATGTGAGGTCAGCTTAACACTGTTTACAGAGTATCGCCTAGTTGGGCACTCTTTACCTATTTTGATTTAAATTTTGAATGGAAAATTGAAAGGCAGCATAAATCATAGAAAGCTTAAAGCTGTGCGTTAGATAGACTGATTTGTCATATTTATTAGGTAATTATTTCCATACCAGTTCGTCTGCCAATTCAGTTGGAATAATGTTAATCAAATGCGGCCCAAACGAACGGGCCAGGCCAGGACGGGCCAGTCCAGACTACGTTTACGTCTTGGCTTGGCTTGGCTGGGCTTGTTGTAAATTCAACAAGGGAATCGCATTTCGCACATAAATTTCCATATACATTTTATGGCGTTTGCCTGGCAACGATTTTCATCCTGCAATCGGGTATGAAAAATATTGATGGTTCTTTCAATCGCTGACCTACTTTTTGATGCCTATCCCCCCCGCCCCGCCCCGTCCCGCCCCGCCCCCGTTGCTGACAACAAGTAACAAAAATGTAATCAGGCATCGATTGAGCTTGTCATACGCGGCGTATACGCAATGAAAGGGCTTCGGGTCCTTCTGTTCCTCAGGCATGGCGGTAATTAGCCTTGATTCATTGTAACAGCTATTTTTGGTAACTTTGGCCAACTCGACCAATTCGCAAAGTGGGTCAGTGATCATTATGATGATTATTGTTTTTCACGCAGAAAAGTTGCCAAATAAATATAGATATTTATGCGGAAAGTTGAAGGAAAACGCAAGAGTTTCGGTTTTGGTGTAAATTATTTCATTTTATTGAACATGCTGTGTGAATTAAATATTCAGTTTAGCTGCTTCTATTTCGTAAATAGTTAACTTATGATTAAGTAAATGTCTGTATATGGTATATATATCTCATTATAATCGGCTGTATATGTATATAACTGTATTGCTTATGCCTCGCCTCGCCTTGCCTTGCCTTGTTTGTATGTATTGTATGCACGATATATGTATAATTTATTATATATATATAGTTGAGTTCTTAGATTGTTTGTTCTTTATAAGTACAATATCGGTAAATGTATGTGTATACGGTATATATGCCTGCTATATATTATATAATATAATCAGTTTTGAATTTCAATGTCTGCTTGGTTAGTTTATCGCATATTACATCGGTCTATATATGTATAACTATTATACGTGAAGCCCTACGATTGAAGTGCGTTACGAATTAATTTTGTCTGTTCTCTAAAATTACGAGCAAATATCTTAGCTATCGAAGGAAATAATTCAAGAGTGTACGAATTAGGTATAAACATAGTTGAGTACTTAAATATTAGATATTAACTGCCTGACAAAATTTTTGATCCCATTACGGCAACTAATTGTGTACGTATTTTAGACGAGATTTCTAATTCATAATATTTTCGATTTAAATTTCATTTTTTGTTGTTTTCAATTTTGATCTAAACATGGGATAAAGGCACGAATGTACAATAATAATATTATAATCGAATAGTACTTGAGCGTACTTCAATTAAGAGAAACTTTCTTTTTTCTGAACAATTACCAATCAATACAAAATGTACGCAATATCTTTTAATTAGTTTCTTTTCAAAACTCCCCCCTCGACAGTCTTTTGTTATGGATGTTTAATCAAAAGCCGTGTGTGGAAAAATCGAATATCTAGTTTCTAGTTTCTTATCGCGTGCTTAAGTCTTGGAAATTGTTTGCAAAAATTTGGTTTTTTCTTTTGGTTTTCCATTTTATGAAATGAGCTTTGTGAACTTTCGTGTGGATATGAAAAGATTATTGTATCACAGATCTCGAAATGAATGGGCATGGATTTGGCACTATGAATGGGAACTACTTTTCAACTATATTTCATAACGATATCAAAGGTGTGTGGCTGTGCTTATTTTCGGATTGTTCTGGAATCGCATTTCGAGACTCGCCCGAGGCTTCTCTAGCGTCTGGCGTACTGGCAGCAAACCGAGCTGCGCGGCACCCGCTGCGTCGGCAGGCCGGACATGCCCTTTAGATATGTATAGGATACGGGCTGACGCAGTATGCGCTGCGGCGGCGGCTTCACCTTGCTTTTCGACGATGCGGATGCGGAGGACGTGGATGATGTTGAGCAGGCGCTCGAGCTGCTCGCCGATTTGGAGGCCACCCTGTGATGCTGCTGCTGCTGCTGTCGCTGGTGCAGCTCAACGGTCGATGCCGATTTCAGAGCAGACTTCAATGGCTGCGCCGCCGGCGGCGGTGGCGGCGGCGGCGGAGGGGAGGGGCCGCTGCACGACAGCGAACGTGTTGTCAGCGCGAGACTCTCAAAGGCGCGCCGCAGCGACGATGTCGACCGGCGTTGCAGCCGGGAGAAGCTTGTGCGGCTCAACGATTTGCGCTTGCCCATATTTTGTTGCTGCTGCTGCTGCTGCTGCTGCTGCTCCTCGATGTCAATGGTGCTGCTGGTTTCGCTGGAGGCGCAGGACGTCAGCTCGAGACGCGCAGCGGCCAATCCGCGGCTGGTCGTCAGGGACGATGAATACGAGTCGGTCGATGAACTGTGCGCATCCTCTTCCTGTGCAGCTGCCGCTGCTGTTGTTGTTGTTGTGCCGGCAGCTGCGTCATCGCATGCACCATGAAGTAGGTCATCGCTTGACCTCAGGCCAAACCGACGGCTCAGCAGCTGAAAGAAGCCCATGTTGCGCTCGTAGCGAGGCGTTGGCGAAACGCTCGTCGAGTGCTCCAGCTCCAGCAGCCATTTGTTGGTGCTGCCTGCCGAATTGTTGTTGTTGTTGTTGTTGTTGTGGGGATGACGCTCCTGCTGCAGCTCGTCCGCAAAGCAGACATGTGGCGCGCCCATGGCTGGGGGTGTTTACTGTACTATGACAATATAATACTGGCTGCACTTCCGCCTTGACGCTCTCTCTGTCTCTGTTGTTGCCGGTCTTTGTCTTGCAACTAACTAACACACACACACACGTACACAGATTGTTACTTGGAATTGTTTGTTTGTCGGCTTTTGTCGAACGCTTTGTGTGTACACACTGGCGTGTTGTCCTTACGCGTTTGAGTCGGCAATTTGAATGCCGCTTCCTTTTATAGACTCGCCCGGTTTGCAGACTGTGCTCGCTGCAAAGCGGCGAGAGAGCGTCTCTCTCTCTCTCTCTCTCTCTCTGTGCCCCCTCTCTCTCTCTGTGCCCCCTCTCTCTCCTGCTCCAGTTCCGTTTGCAGCTTTACTACGTTGTGCATTATTTTGGCGCTGTTGCCTAATAATGGTAACAACATTTGAATTGTGGCATTTGTTTACCCGCTTCCCGTGCGTATATCGCAATTTGTTGTTTGCCGCTGTGTTTACACTACCCGCCGCCAGGTGGTGGCACTTTCAATATTTACCCACGTCCTGTGCTGCAATTTAATTGCTTTTCTAGCGCAATTGCACGCGCAAATTGTTGATTCGTCGATTTGTCTCAATTTCCCTTTGGCTTTTGCTAAAAATAAAGCGCTTGAGTTTATTTCTAAACTTTAATTGCTGCCGAGATATCCTTTCGTGGGTGTTTGTTGCAGGTGTGGCTTCTCCTGCTCTTCCGCTTTTCAGAGATGTCGCCAGGAAAATTCATAAGCCGCAATTAAGGCCGTCAAAAATAGATTTTAGCTATTGTCGTTTTGTTTTGTCGTCGTTTTTGTTTGTTGTTGTTGTTTTGACTATTTAATTACGCACAAAATTGATTTTAATGCGCTATAAATAAAACTGACTGCCAATTTTACGGCTCGTTGCGGGCCCCGGGGAAAGGGGGGATTGAGGCTTTTTAATGCTCTGCCAGTGGGGATTTAATGAAGTCCGTTGTTTTAATGGCTCCGTCTAGGGATGGGAAGGATGGGAGGGGGGGAGGGGGAGGGGGGATTCAGGCAGCAGACGCGGGCGATAATTGTTTCTGTCGTGTTGTCGTGTGTTGTTTATCCTCTAATTAAAAGGCGTAATTTTTGCCCTGACGTCAGTCCGTTAACAGATTTGTCAATTAAGAAACCAAAAGCTATAAACACAATTGACGCCCCTGCAGTTGACAATATTTACAAACTATAATTTAAGCTATATATAGGCCATATAGGCACCTACACCCAAACTTTTATTACTAACAACATTTTCTACTCCTCGGACTCTTTTTCAGGTCGCCTACATTAAGTTGAGCCCAGCCACATGAAAGTGGAATATACATTTGGTAAGTGGAATAATATGCACATCATCTATTAAACTTTCATAACATTTCATATGCCTTATAATTTGACGTTGTTTTTTTTAAATCTCTATAGAAAATATTGTTATTTGTCGATTTTCTATCTCGATACTCCTCCATATACAAATACTTAAGCATTTTACATTTTGAATCCTAAAAGTTTTAGGAATATCTGAGAAAAGAAACTATATATTTGCATAAATAGGCACTATCCATATATGTTCTTCTACTGATCATATTGCAAATATATATATAAATAAGTTATAAATTATGCTTAGACAATGCGTTTGCTACTGAATTAATTATCAATTAAAACAAGTGTGCTCTAGTTGGGAGTGACTGACTAGAAGATACCCTGAACCAAATATTTGTGGAATAATTAGAGTAGAATAGTTGTCTCGAGAAGCTAAGTGTGAAGTTGGTTGAAATTCCTCCCACAGTTAACAGTTTTGTCTAGCAAAGTTAGCAACCAAATAATCTGCACTAGCTCCAAGATAGCTTAGCAGAGACAAGCACCCACAGCGAGGTCTGGTTCCAGAAAGTACTGCATATTTTCAGACTGGCGGGCAAAAACGATCAGTGCAAGAAATACATGATGCCCAACGAACTAGAGCGTCCAGTGGGAGAAGATGGGTGAAGATGGGTGAAGTTGGAAAAAGGGCCTATATGGCCCCACGGTGTTATTCGAGAGGTAACTCCTTATTAATGGACTGATATAAGGGGAGCTGGCAAAGGAACGACGAAGGGGTTAACTATGCGCTCAACTAAGCACGCAGCCCAGTGTTAAAAGAAAATAACCAAACGGCCGAGGGACAGCATGTCAGAGCTGCGTATGAATCCTTCTAAGAATTTCAAAGGCCAGAATCAGAATCTGGCTAAGCAAGCACTTTTCGCTAAATCCACTCCATCTGGGGCAATAGGGATCTTACCGATTTTTGGTGCAGTTTTATTTGTCGTAGGAACATAGGAACTTAATCAATACGAATTTGAAAAATTGGCGGAAACGGTTGTGTGCCAACATTTTCAGTTCATCGGGTAGCTTATTTCTAACTAATTGTTAAACATCTTTGTGGAAATTCATTTGATACGTGTTCCACACTTTTCGCAAAACGCCCCAATCTTGGAGAAAGGATAACGGAACAAAACTTGGGCCGGGCAAGGCCGGGTACGCATATCAAATGTAAACCGAATTTTGCATATTGTCATAACAACAACCAACTTAAGCAGCTCCAAGGCTTCTTTCAAAAACAGTCGAGACGGCACTGGGATTAGTTGTGCTTCAACAAAATTTGAATTGCTCGCATTTGCATGCTGCGGACCACTTGCAACGTGCAACGTGCAGCATGCAGCATGCAACAGCAGAAGCCGCAGCCGCAGCGGCAACTGTGTCTGGCGATTAACGTCATAGTTGTAGTCGTTATGCAGACATGATATCGTATGTCAAAACAATAAGGTCGAGTCCTTCGGCAAGTTGAAAAATTGAGGACCTTACCTACATCAGCAGCAAGCGGCGCACAAGGCGACACCCAACTGTTCTCAGGGCACAGTTGACACTGTGCAACGTGTGGCACGACGCAGGACGCAGGCGCACGATTGGCCAACTTCGGCTCGAAGAGCTTTGGCCTCAAAACTTTTTGGCGCAAAGCTCCTAAAAAGGCCGTTAACTGCGAATTTGGAAATCAGAATTCAGTTAAGTTTTGTTTAGATTGATTTTTGCTTTATTCATTGACATCTAATATTATGCTTAAGGTTATATGCTCTAAAAATATAGGGTATTTACTTAGTTGCTAAACATTTAGCTATGAGCTTGTTTTTTCTTTTTCTCTTTTTTTCTCTTGGTTTCGTGTGTGTTTAGTCAAAAAAAGTGTGTGTGGAAATATTTTGTTAGAATTTGAAATAATTAAACATTTTTGGCGACTCAAATTTTTTTTTTTGTACAATTTGGATTCAAAATTGAATATTTCTTCTTAATAGTTTTCATTTTTTTAATAAATTCGTAATTTTGTCTAGTCAAGTGCCCGTTGAAATAAGTGCAAAGTATATTGTAATAAACTTTTCGAGATTTTTTCTTTTTTTTTTTTTTGAGCCTAGCTCCATAAGTTGAGTCAAAGTTTAAAAACTACGTGGGGGAAGATATGTGTGTGTGTGTGTGTAGATAAGGGGGTTTATACTAAATAGAACAAAATTTTAGCTACCGTGTTAACTGAAAGTCCCTATCGATAGGTTAATATTTGGAATACATGGAATTTGTTGTACAATTTTTAGTTCTTACTTTTTTGTAATATTTTTTTTTTTGGCTAACACACATTTATAAAATATGCTTTGCTGCTGCATTTCCAAACGCTCTTTCTAGCCGTTTCTAGCCGTTTCTAGCTGCTGTCGGCTTGTTTTTCTTCTTCTTGTTTTTTTAGGCACTACATCACTTTTCACTATAATCTACCCACCCCATAACCAGACTTTAAAGCCATTAACACCTTTGGCGTTGGCCTTCACCCTTTCACCCTTTCACCCTTCACCCGCAATCGCCGTCTGCTCCATTGTCTTGGGCAATGTCCTCGCCGCGATGACGTCCGCCCGGGCTGTCCGTCCGTCCGCCCGCCTAATACATGCTGTGCTGCAGCGTGTAGGGGCAGCAGACCGCGTAGCTGGGAACCCGCGAGTACAGCCCGGACATGCCCTTCATGTGAACGTACTGCACTGGAGGTCGCAGTATGCTCTGCTGCTTCTTGTCCTTTTTCGACGACTTTGATGAGCTGCTGCTGCTGCTGCTGCTGCTGCTGTTGCTGCTGCTGTTGCTGCTGCTGCTGTTGTTGCTGCAGCTGCTGCTGTTGCTGTTGTTGCTTCTGTTGCTGTTGTGCGGCATCAGCGATTTCTTGCCCCTCATCAGCGCGGACACGTTGCGCTGTCGCCGCGGCGTGCTGCTGCAGGACAAGGAGCGCAGCGATGCCGTTGCCGTTGTGGCCGCCGATGTGGAGAAGTGCTGCAGCATCCGGCTAACCGAGGAGGAGATGGAGATGCGACTCAGATGCAGGCCAGATGTCTTGTTGCTGACGCCAGCCGATGCGGCCGAGGCAGAACGCGGCTCTGGTTCGCTGCCATGTGGCTTAAGGTGCTCCAGATTCTCGTTCTCGTTCTCATTCTCATTCTCGTGCTCATTCTCATTATCATTCTCATCCTCGTCAACGCTGCTGCCGCTGTCGTCGTAATGATGTGGATGCAGTTGATCCATGGCGCTGCCGGGTCGATAGACGGTTTCTACATAGATGTGCCCAGCATTATTATCGTAAAATTCCAGACCAGGCGAACTCGACTCGGAGGTGGTGCGTGAAGTGTGCTCCAGATCGAGACTGGAGCCGCCATTGAGCACCTGGAGGCAATCATTGCGCGAGCCGCTGAGACTGAACAAGTCCGTCGCGGAGCTGCGTATATCATCCTGGCTGCTGTAGACGGTGTCGTTCTGGTGA
Source organism: Drosophila ezoana (assembly GCA_035045725.1). Taxonomy (NCBI): domain Eukaryota; kingdom Metazoa; phylum Arthropoda; class Insecta; order Diptera; family Drosophilidae; genus Drosophila; species Drosophila ezoana. The sequence goes on along the minus strand of JAWNOU010000177.1, from coordinate 24,056,102 downwards.
TGATGATGCTGAAAATGACGGCCCAGATGCCTGCTGAGCAACTGCAGCAGGCTGCGCGATCTGGACAGCTTCTGGCCGCGCGAGCCGCGTTTCGGCTGCTTGGCCTGCTTGTCGCCCAGATCCATGGAGGAGCTGGTGGCGCTATTGCCGCTCGAATTTGAGTTGGAGCTCGACTTGGAGCAATTGTTGGGTGACAGCGTATCCATTACGTTTCTCTCACTTGTATGAATTTCAACAAACTTCAACTGTTTTCTTCTTAAAGTCTTTTTCAATTTTTTCTGAATTTCACTTCAAGTCCGCTTGTTTGGGTTTTAGTTGCAACGCGTGTCGCGACGTGTCCTGGCATTAACTGCTGGGGCAGGCGTTGTTGCTGCCGCTTTTATAGCTGCACTCAATGTCGTCTGATGCTCGAAAGCTTCGCGTTTAACCTTCGTGCGTGCACACAGCTCGCCGCCGCCCGCTGCCGGCCATATCCCGACGAGGACGAGGACACTTCGTGCGCTGCCTGCCACAGCTCGAGCAGCAGCAGCAGCAGCAGTGCCCCTTCAGCTGTCTTGGCAGCCACAACGTGAGCGGCAGCATCTCTTATCCCAGTTTCCAATATTTACGTAAACTCCGCACAACTTGTTGCCTGCTGCCAGAGAATGTTTCGAATGCCTGCCCCAATCGACAACGTGATTGCTGACACCTGCTGTTGCCCCTGCTCCTGTTTTTTTTTGCTAAAGAAAATGAAACGACGCTGCAATTTTGAGCTTTCACCCTTTGACTGCCTGTGTGATTGAGAACGTGACTTTTGCACGTCATCCGCCTGCCTTCGCCTTCACCTGGCACCGAGGCGGCAGCTGCCATGGCACACGTGAAAAACGCCGCACCACATACTTGCCACCGAAACCCGTTAGCTGCGAGTGCACAAATTGCCGCTGTGGCATGGCACCTGCATGACCCAGATTGGGGTTTATCTAGGGTCCATCCCCGATTGGTTTATTTTCCATTTCGACTATATTTGATTGGGACTCTGCTCGATAAATTATGATTCTGATATAAGTTGCGCGGATTTTCTTATGCAGCCGTATAACTTTCGTATTGAAGTTTAAAGGCTTTTAAAATATAATTTAATTGTTTAACAAAATAATTGGTATTGGCCGATACACCTACATACATACACATATGTAAATACATTAAAGTACACATTCGCTTTTTGTCTCTAGCTTAGGCTCACATCTGAGTAAATAGACTTATCTGGAACGTTGATCTAATGTGATCCCAACGATATTTGTAGGGCACCCAAATGTGTGTATATATAACAATTCGCAAAGCTCTACCCTGATATAAAATGATCTACCCTGCTATTGCTGAAGATATTCAAAAGTGAAATTTTAATTATCTGTGTACTATATGAGACATCCAACAAACTTTTTAATGCGTATAAACTCATTTCTTGGCTAATGGCTAGCAGATTTTTTGTAATTTACTTCTAAAACACGTTTTCTTTCGCTTAGCTCCAGTTGCATTCAGCACGTTGCAGGCACACGTCCCACTCACCTTGGCTGCAGCATATGCTGCTGCTGCTGATGCTGATGATGCTGCTGCTGCTGATGCTGATGATGCTGTTTCTGTTGCTGATGGGCAAAGACAGCGGCAGTTCATTTCGAGAACCCATAAATAGTCTCAATTGACGCAATTGTCTTGTAACTCAACTTTGCCTTACCTAAGTCCTAATTTTGTCCTTAGGTCCTGTTTTGGAGCATTGCCAAGAGCTTAGAGCTGGGCAGAGCGCAGCACACGACTGCGATATACTCTGTTTAGGCTGTGACTACTGGAAAAGAGCCTTTTGAACTACGAGAGCGCAAGTTAGTGTGGCAAATATTACCTAGTAGAAAGGTTGTTAGGTAGGCAGGCTATCAAGCTCTCACTATAAGAAGAAATATCTGGTAAAACAGAAACTTTTTCTATAGAACAACTGACTTTTGGAGCGATTCTTTTTAAAAAGCTATAAGATATTGTACTCTGATGCTGATAAGATTTTGCTCATATATAAGTAGCATAGTGCAACTTCTAAATGACAAGTTGGGTCAAGAACTTAGCCTCAGAACGATCGACTATGACAGCTTTTTGATATAGTGTTCCGATCCGGCTAATTTCGACTACAACAGGAAGCCGGACGATAGCCTTGCTACTGAGAATTTATATACTTTATGGACCACAAGACTTCTCCTACTATGCTTTACACCTTACGTCTCAAGTCTATAATACCCAATGAAAGCGTATACATATAGACTATGTTGCTAGTGACGCAAAGCCAAGGTCAATCGAATCCGGCGGAAAATGTCTGGCAATGTCACGTAGCAGCGATTGGGTCACCTGTTGCTATTTTAGCTACCAGGAATACCACTCCGTGTGGAGCTCAACATTGGTTGGCTTTCGGCAAGAAGAGGTAAGCGCCAGGCGCCCCATTGCTTTGCCCCTTGGCAAATTGAAGTACAAGGCATTACGAACCTATTTGTTTTGTGTTTATTAGATTGGCCAATTTCACAGTAGCTGCCGCCGTGGCAGTCGAAAGGATTTGCCAACCGCTGTGCGTGCTGGCCATCAGAGCAGAAACGGGGTTAGCGACAAGGCCCCAATGCCAATGTCGAGTGCCGCTCCGAAGCGCTGTCCGGGCGAGTACGTGGCCGGATAGGGCTGGGCGTACGGATAGCCCGAGGGGTATCTGCTGTAGGCGCCATCATGGTGCACTGGTCCAGCTATGCCATAATAGTTGTTGTAGTACGTCTCTCCCGGCAGATAGGTACTCGTATACGGTCTCTGGGCCTGCACGCCCAGGCCGAATGAGACAAGCGGCTTGGCCTTGGCGCTGGCCAAGATTAGCAGCAGCAACAACTGCAAATGTTTATTGAAAGTGTATTGAAATCCAATTCAGCTGAGCCGGGGATTTGCCTACCCAAACATAATTGCGCATTTTCCTTGCACTTGTTTCCTTGCGGCTTTTCTATGGAAATTCAAGACGACAGTTCGTGTCCACTCGCTGCCCGCGACTTGTGTGCTTTGCTCTCAGCTGCACTCCTTTCATTCCTTTTATACCTGGGCTACCTGGTTGGGCTGTGGGCCGTTTCTGGTTTGCAGCTCTGTAAACTTGATTGTACATTTGTGTATGCTCTTAATTTACTTAGCTTGTTGTTGTCGTCCATCGGGAATTTTCTGCAGGTTCTGTTCTTCTTCATCTTCATCTTGTTGTGGCAGCCACGCCCAACTTTAAGTTAAACTCGTTTAGCTATGTGAAACTGATACCGCGAACTTGTTCTATCTGCTAATAACTGAAATTAACAATTTCTTAATGCTTTGCATAGGGTTTGTCTGGACTCGACTCGACGACTCAAGCGCTCATGTTTCATAAGCAACTGTCATGTCTAGTATTTAGAAATAGACGACAGGTAAATGCCCTGTGAACTTATAACTGTTACTTTACAGAGTATTTGCAGTAGTTGAAGGGGTTTGATTAATACATATAATATATTTTTTAGCCTCATTAAAGTGCTTTACACCAGAGAAAGTAAAAGTGCAGCAGGGCTTAGAGTTCCTTAAAAAGATTCCTTATACGATTACTTAAGAAACTTATCCAAAAAAAGAAACCAATTCTCTGCAGTCCTTCTTCTTATACTTATTATATCTTAAAAGCTTGAAAAGGGCTTTTAAATATTTGAAATACGGTAGCGACAAATCTGGACCAGAAACTATAGCAAAAATAGCAGATATATTGCTATCTTTAAGCAAAACTATTTCCAGCCAGAAAATTCCGTTCCGTTCTCCTCAAACAACCTCAAAGAGCTTTCAAATATAGCTAGATCCTTTTGCTCCTGCTAATTACTTGGGGCAGTGTATTAAAACCAATCAAACATTAATTAATTGCGATTGCGATTATTTGGCCTGGTTGGTTGTCTGGTTTCCGTGTACAATTTGCGTACGCATTTGTGTTTGTCACCTGGACACCCACGAATCCATGTGACCAGCGTCGGGTCACGTTTTTCAACGTGCTCAAAACGCAAAAGTTTCCATTGCAAAAAAAGGAAAAATAAAAAATAAAAAGTTGTAGCAGCAGCGTTTGTAGCTTTCCGCCGGATTCGTTTGGACCGGCAACAGTTGTTGCCATTGCTACGGCTTCCATGTGCAGTCCCGTTGGGCTCTGACGTGTGCCACGCCCCAATTTGCCGCCCACGAAAGGGTTACAGATTTATTTTAAACGCTGCTCTGGACTTGGGTTCAAGGTGCCACGTCCGAGCGGTTAGGTCATCCGATATGGCTAAAACTACGGTCCATTGTGGATGATCTGGTCGTGAATTGTTTACGCTTACGGCGGGGCCAATAGCTGGGCGCAGTTCAATAGACCAGAGTGCAGACACTTTTGGTAGGGAAATTGTTGTGACGCCCTTTTGGACCACATTGGACAATGTGAACTGTTTTCTGGCCAGGTTAACGCTTGCAAACAATTGAGATTGAGGCTGACAAACTTTATTCAAATTTCAGGCATAATTATTTCCCCTTAGAACAGATACTCATAGGTCAGGGGCTTGTAGTCGCTGCGATACTGCTGCTGGTAGGAGTTGGGCGTCTCCACGCTGTGGTACACATGCGACTGGCTGGCCGGTTGGATCAGCCGGGTGTAGGCCAGCGGCAGGATGGCGCCGGTGTGGCGTGCATAGGCCAAGCCGGGTGAGGTGTAGTAGCTGGTATACCCGGGCGTATAGAGTATCTCGTGGCACAGCACAAGGCTGACCAGGCAGGCAAAGATGATGAGCTGCAAGCAAATAGTTGTGTTAGAGTATCTCAGGGAATCTTCTGGGCAGTCCCAGCTCCAACACTTACCAGCTTCATGGTCTTCCAGTGGAGCACAAACTGAATACCATTCGCAGCCCGGGGCCGCCTTTTATAGGCTGTGTCCGATCTCCTAGCTGCTGCCTGGCCAAGGTCAAAGGCATTTGCTGCAGCGGCAATTTGAAAGAAGCCCTTAACTCAGTTTGAATGCAGCTTGCAATTGCAATTGCACTTCACAGATCGATTGACTACAGTCCAAAGAATACAATCAAAAGAATCCAGGCTCCAGAAAGCACAACAAGTCAGAATGTGGCAGGCGTAAAAGGGGCAAGACTGCATAGTACTCTGTGGTTAAGTTTATTTCACTTTAAGTTTTTATTGCAACATTTCCTTGCGTTAAGTTTGCGGCACATTTATACACTTCTGGGGGTTTGAACTCGGCATTTCAATTTGTTTTAAATCAAATCAAAACAAAAATGGAATTATTTCTTTAAAATTCTAGCAATATTTGTGAACCAGAAGCTGCGAACCTAAATGTGGAAGGTCAGGTTCACAAAGAATGGGTTCGAACCGTCAACCGAACCACCGATAAAGATGTTATTTATTGGGCTTGGCATATGCACACTTTATAGATAATGCTAGCATCAATTGCTCAAGTCGCATATACCCTGCTCTCTTCTGGCTATAGAGTATAACGAGCTGCTCGCCTGTCTCCAGATCCAGATTGAGCGCTGATCGTCGTGCGCGTCTGACAAGATAAGCCCAAACGAGCTGCCACATAAATAGAGGTTGCATGCAACATATGCTGCGGCACAGGCTCCCCCTCCTACTCCTCCTCCTCCGCCTGCTTCCTCAATCAGCACTCGAAGGTGGATTGCCAGCTCCTCCAATCTCTCGTTCTAGAGTTCTTCACATGGTGAATGGTAAATATTTTTCCTTTTGCCATTTGCTGTTTACATCTTTGGGCCATTTGCACTTTGTTTTGCAGTTGTCGTTGGCCAAAATAAACAATTAAGTGAGAGGAGTCGGGAATGGGGGAGGCTGTCAGCACTTCCGGTATTTCGCTTTGATAGATTTCAAGGTCAGCGCCGTGGGCGTATTTACATTGCTGCCCTTGAATTTGGACGCAATTTCTGCGAAGTTTGCCAAGTGCGCAGCGCTTTGTTTTGCATTTTTGGTCCTTTGGCATTAGGCCCAAAAACAAACTCCTACGCAAACGGCAATTAATGCTGAATGCCCATTGTACATAATACTTATTATTCAATATATCTGCGTAGTATTTCCTATTTTGTCCAGTTCCGGTTAGCACTTGTTGTTGTTTTCGTTTATTGATAGGAAGCAATTGCGTAGCTGTTTAGCTTAGTTTTGTGGTCTAAATCTGATCAGATATCTGGTTGAATTTGTATTTCGTTATCTAAATACAAAAACAATCATTTTAGTAAATGTCTATTGAATATGTATTATAGTTAAGGAATATTCCACTTTTGGAATACCTCTTACCCTTGCTTCCAAAAGAATTAAAAGAATCTCATTCTTATAGCTCTCTAATTTGGTACACGCTTTTGTATGCCATATTCAAATTCTGAAAATCATATAATATTCTGACAAATCGAAGTTAATCAAAAATGCATTTATGAGGGGCAAAAGGGTAGAAGAAGGGTGTACAAAAACCAGCTGCCTCTGTCTATGAATGTATTTAAATATCTTTATTAATTCCGTATTAAAATTAATAATTCATATGTGAAAATCAGATATTTTTCCCAAAGGGAAAATTTTCCTGTTTTCACCACTCTTGTTTTGATTGCATTATTCATTTTTGATCCCCCCATACCCCCCCCCCCCCCCCCCCCCCCAACTTTTACACCACTCTAAATTTTTTTCCTCCCCCCCCCCCCCCCTCTCTCTCCCCCTTATCCCCCCTAACCTCTTCTTTTTAATTTATGCTCTCAAAATTACATTCTCTGAATATTCAAATGAATTCGCACAATTCCGGTCCCTATTTTTTTCGAGTGCACTTGCTGTACGCGTTTTTTAAAGCCGCAGCTCGAGAAGCGAAGCGAACGAGTGGCAAGTTGGGCTGGCGGTTAAAGAGTTGGTAATTCAAGCCGAGAACTCAGTCATTCACTTGCGAAACTCGAGCTGGCCCAAATGCCAAACAAAGCCGCCCAAGATATTGGAGCGAAGGTCGTGTGCTGGGTTGCATGCCACTTGCCACTTGCCACTCGTTATATAAATGCCGCAGACAGCGCAGGTAATCAACAAGTCTTCTAGCAGCATCTACGCGTCCGAGTACAAACGCCCCCAACATGTACAAGCTGGTAGGTGGTTTGAGCCTGTCATAATTTGTGCTTTAATACCAACAAATCCTTTTGGCAGTTCATTTTGCTGTCACTGTGCGTGGCCATCGCCTGTGCGGCGCCTGGCCTGCTGCATGCAACGCCCATCCTGGGCAGCGCCACGTCGTACCACATCTTGCCGCATCAGCATCAGCAGCAGGCGGTGCATGTGGTGCGTCCAATTTGGCCAACGCACCACATTGTGCGGCCCATCATTCATGGCGGCGCATATGGTCACGGCCATGGTCATGGCTGGCTTTAGGCCTGGAGCTGGCGGCGGCAGCCTTAGATGTGTCCATCTGAATGCATGAAATAAAATAGTTTGAGCTTGATTGGAAAATAGCCGGCGCATATATCTTTTCTTCTGGGGCGGGACTGGCTATAAAAGTGGCAGGCTCTATGGCCAGCAGCTGCAGTTATTCCATAGCCTTCCAGGCGAACATGTGGCCAGTAAGTAGGCGTTCTCTTGCCTCACACACAACTCTGTAGAGCTTCATCTTCGGCACAGTTCCGGCTCTGGCCCTGGCTGTGGATCGGCGTGGCGCTGCTGCAGCTGAGATGCGCTTGGACCCTTCATTTGTATGTGCTGACGCCCCGCCTCGGAGCTGCCCTGGACACGTTGCCAATGTCTAAGGACGCCGGCGGGGTGCAGCTGCAGGATGCGCAGGGCAAGCTGTATGAGCCCAAGGATTTCTTTCGCGACGTACAGCGTCTGATGTACACCTTCTTTCACCTGGTGCAGACGACCAGTCCACAGCTCGTCAACACATCCAAGAAGCAAAAAAAGCCAAAGTTGCCATTCAATCACAAGTTGATTGTGGATCGTTTGGGCTTTGGCAATTTAACCCTTAATCTAGCATTTACTTTCAACTTTATGTCGACCAACACCTTTAATGGATGACCTAAGGGTTAACGGGGAAAAGGTGTAGCACACTCTTAGGCTGCAGTTGAAATAAGCTCAAGTTAGAAATACAATTTTTTTGGTCGCTTTTTTTTTATGTTGTCAACTTTTTATTGTGCCATCAAATGTGATTTGCAGTTCGAGTGGGTTCCAGTGGGTTCCGGCGGGCTGTCTACTTCTTCAGCAGCAGAGGAGCTGCATAGGGCGATGCCAGATAGGGCGAGGCCACATACGGTGATGCCACATAGGGGGAGGCCACGTACGGCGATGCCACATAGGGTGCCGCGAAGTTGCCATGGTATTCGGTGCTGTAGACAGCAGCAGCAGGCGCTGCAGCCACCAGCGGGGCGGAGTAGGCGAGTGGTGCAACAATTCCTGGCTTGGCGGCAACGCAGGCGACCACGGCGAGGAAGACGGCAGCGAAGAACTTGAACATTTTTGGTTTGTTTGTTGGCTATGTTGGTTGACTTGTCGTTGAAACAAAGTGTAACTGATGCTCAAGCGAGTGCCGAGCCATGGCTTATATACGCAAATTGGTAAGACCTTGCAAAACGTATTCTCTTGGCCAATTGTCAGGCAGCGCACGTAGCCAGCCCAATTGGCAGTTATATGCGTAAGTGGCTTTAACAATACTATGTGGTCGAGTCTTTTCGAGCTGTGTGTCTTCAGCTCCGCTTAGCTCATTAGCTGGGCTGGCACGCAGTCTGCGCCAAGGCTCTACCTAGTATTAGCTGCCTGGCTAGCTGCCTGGCTAGCTGCCTGGCTAGCTGTATAAAAGCCCCAACGCCAATAGCTGTAATCATCAGTTCAGTTTAGTTACTTCTACAAGCAGCTCAACAGCCCTACTACCAAATCCAACAAGATGTTCAAGTTTGTTGTCCTCGCCGTACTCGCCCTGGTTGCCTGCGTTGCTGCCAAGCCCGGAATTCTGGCCTACTCGTCGCCCTATGTGGCATCTCCGTACGTGGCATCTCCATATGTGGCCTCCTCGTACGTATCGTCGCCCTATGTAGCATCGCCGTACGTTGCCTCACCTTATGTGGCATCACCGTACATCGCCTCGCCATATGCCGCCGCCTACAGTGCAGCTCCTCTGCTGCTCCGGAAGTAGATAAATCCAGCCGGCAAATATTAAATATCTCTCTGTGTCGCTCTCTGTCTGCGAAAACTGAATATAAATAAATGAAAAACTGAACCTCGGAATCGTATTGGTTGCTGTGCACTTTTATCTTTTCTATATAGCCGGAGTCGTCGGGCTCAGTTCAAGGTCTTTGCCTGGCGCTTATCTTAGCCGCCAGCAGGAAGTTTGTGTCGAGGTCTCCGCGTCTTTTATCTCTCGCCATTTGGTTGTTTTTCCCTTTTCGGAGTCAAAGCTCTAAAGATTTCCGGGTTGAAGTCTTTTCATACATTTATTTTTAAATCGCAATTCTTCAATCTTAGCTTTAGGGCTTTGTTTTTGGCTTAGGCTAAATATTATGCTAGGTCGGGCCACTCACAGATTCAGATTGGCGTCCATTGTGGCCGTCGACTGGAAGACAATGCTGCTGCGATTATATCGACCCGAGCGTCTCACCTTGCGGACGCGCAGCGTGACCAGAGCCACCGCAGCTATCAGGATCGAACCCCCAATGGCATAGAAGAAGAGCTTCATGAAGAGCAAGTGCAGCTCCAGGTTCTGCGAGTGGGCGCGCAGCAGCTCCAGCTGCTTGTGCAGCGCCAGCATAGGTTCCTCGAGGGCGACCGATGCGGCAGGTTGCACGTTGGCCTGTTGGCTGGCCGAGAGACTGATGCAGGAGACATCGCGTATATGCGGCGTCTCGTCTGTGCTGTCGTCGGGCTCAATGTGCAGGGTCACCGTGTCGATGAGGTAGGGCGGTATGAGCAGATGGTGCAGATAGGAGCAGTTGAAGCGATTGCGAGAGATGCCCAGTTTCTGGAGCACCGGAAAGGCCTGTGCGAAGCTGCGATTGCCCTGCACCTCGCTGAGCGCATTGCCATCCACAAAGAACTGCTTGAGGTTGGCCAGGTAGGGCACAAACAGATCCAGATTGAGGCTGGTCAGATTGTTGAACGACAGGTCGAGTATCTCCAGATACTTCTGCTTGGAGAACATGCCGAACTGCAGCTCACGCACACCAGTCGAGCGCAGGTAAAGATTGCGCAGCCGCTTCAGCTGATCGAAAGTGCTCACACTCAGGGGTCCAATGGGATTATAGGACAGATCCAGATGCAGCAATGCTGTCAGATTGGTTATATTCGCTATGCTGGCCAGGCGATTGCCGCGCAGCTCCAGTGTCTCCAGCTGCAGTGCCTGGTGCATCTGTATGGAGCTGATGTTGTTGTAATTGGCGCGCACAAAGCGGGTGGCATTCACGGTGAGATTGGTCAAATGGTTGTAGTCCAAATGAAGTTGGTGGACAATGCTCTTGTTGGTCAGCTGGAAAGTGTTCAGTGAGTTGGTGGCCAGCAGCAGGCTCTCTAGGCTGGCGGCCTCCGTGAATGTGTCGGGGTGAATGCGGATTAGCTTGTTATTGGACAGATTCACCTCCTTGATGCGACGCATGCGACTGAAGACCTCCGGCTGGACATAGCTGAGGGCATTGCTCTCCAGCGAAACCGACTCCAGATACTCGTTGTCCTTGAAGACGTCCTTGTGCAGCTCGCTGAGACGGTTGCCCGTCAGGTGCAGCTTATTCAGGATGTGCAGGCCACAAAATGCATTCTCACTTAGCTGCGATATTCTGTTGTACGATAAATCCAGGCGCATCAGAGCATTGGCTCCGATAAACACGGACGTCTGCACCGAGGTCAAGTTATTGTAGCTCAAGTTCAGATACGTCAGGTTGCTCGCCGCGCTGAAGGTGTTTCGCGTCAGCTCCAGAATGCTCGTATAGGACACATCCAGGGTCTTCAAATGGGTGAACGTCTCGAACAGATGGAAGGGCACATAGAGTAGCGTCGAGTCATAGAACTTCATGAACTTGACCATATTGCCGGGCAGAAAGTTCTTGACCACCACATTTTGGCTGTGGGTCACTATGAAGCCGGTCACCGTGCAGAATGCCTCGCTGGCATCCATGTACATGTGCTGCTCAAACTCGTCGCAGCTCAGATAGACATCACCAGCCAGCGCACGATCCTCGCGCGGGGACGACAGGACGAACAGCAGGAGCAGGAGCCAAACATTACGTATACGCATTGTGAACCGCGCGAAGCGAACACTTTTCGCCAACTGCAAACGCATTTTCGCCAGCTATTACAGAAATGCAATCATGTAAAGCAAGGGATGGCATTTGGTACATACATATATAAATATATATATAGAGTGTATATATTTTAAGATTGTCGTTCCTTTTAATGCCCTGTAAATAACTAAATGGGGTATGCTCCAATTGTGGGCATGTATGTAAAAGACAGAGAAGTTTATCTTTGGGACTGACAAGCTGTTATTTGTTGAATTCTATTCGTCTTACCTTTCTCAAAGTGGATCATATTGCCCCCTTGTGGTCACTTGAGGTCTCGATGATTGTAATTGTGTTGAAATAAGTTTGAGAATCTTTGCTTTATGAGAACTCAGAAACTATAAATAAGAGGAATATATCCTTTAGAACCTCTGCGCTATGAGAACTCAGAAACAAGGAAATGGGAGGAATATGTCTTTGTGCAGCTCAACTTCAAGTCGAGCACATTTTGAATCTAGAACATATTTATGCATTTCAGATACTTCTCAGTCCATTAAATAAGCTTTGGCGCGTTCTGGTGATAAGAAATGTCGGCCTGTGCATTGTTCTTCTTTTCTTTTCTTTCTTTTTTTTGCTTTGTTGCGTCTCCGATTATTAAAGATATTTCTCTTGTGAGCTTAAAGCTGGACAGATTTGATAGCTTTAATGGGCTCCACTCCCACGATATATTGACAACTTGTTGCGGTTTTTTTATGTCACGCTTCTGTTAGCCAACAATGCTGCAACATGGATCAAAGCATATTGCCACATGCGACTGCGGCCTATTGGCTGGCCAAAAAAGATTGCATAAGTAAATTGCTGCGTCATGCTGCGACCTTGAAACATGCAATATATGCAATCCGATTAGGCGTGCGTGCAACGCCTGCCTGCCCCATATGACACATGCCACATGCCCAATGTCCAGTGTCATTCACGTTGGGTTTGGCCTGGCCACAAGGGCAGGTCAGTTAACTGACCGCATAAATTGAATCGGAACAGCTACTGTTTTGTATTTATTTTTTGGGCGGTTGCCTTCAAAACGCACCGCAACACTTTTTATGGACTCACATTTGGAGACGTGCTCGACATACCCAAGCAAGAGAGCTCTGCGACAGTTCCAGCTGCTCAGCTGCTCAGCTGCTGGGCACGTAGCCAGAGGTGTCCAAATGGCGCTCGCCTCGTCTATATTTTGTCATTTTTTTTTGCTTCTCAATATTTGGCGACTGTAGAACCCATCAAAACAAAAATGAAAAAAAAACTGTCGCATTCGGGCTATAAAAATGCAGGCGCCTTTGTCCAGCGCATAGTCTACTTTGTTAGCTCTGCCCACAAACATTTCAACATGTTCAAACTGGTGCGTCTTTTTTTTCTCTCAAATCCTATTCTTTTTGTTTTGTTAAATCCTAATTTGTTGCAGTCTGCTGTCATCTTTGTGCTCGGCGCCGTGCTCGCCTGCAGCCTGCAGGCTGAGGCCAAGCCCGCGGTTCTCGTGGATGCCGCTCCTGCGGTGGTAACTGCCACCAGCTCCCAGTATGTGGCACGCAATTACAATGGCATCGCTGCTGCGCCCATTGTTGCCGCTGCCCCCGTTGCCGCCGCCTACACCGCGCCCATTGCTGCCGCCGCCTACACTGCGCCCATTGCTGCTGCTGCCCCCGTTGCCGCCGCCTACACCGCCCCCGTTGCCTACCCCTATAGCTACCCCTATACCGCCGCCGCCTACACATATCTATAAATGATTCATCTGATTCAAACGGCTTGATTCGTCAACATTTATTTTTTTGTAAATAAAACAATTGCTCAAGAGGAATTATTTGATTTTTGTTTGGTTCAAGAATGCGCTGAAAGAAGAAAGTTTCAGGATTCGTGTTTTTGATGTGTCTAAACTTTCACATAAGTTTGTCTTCATCAAATGAATTTGACTTTGTTTGTATTAAATTCCTTCTTGATTGATTATTTGTTAGACAGGTATCTTCCATGTTCCTAGTTCGACCCTAAAACAAGAGTTTGAGCCCTCCAACTGCCTCAAAATGCAAATTCTAAACCTTGTTAACAAAATATATTTTTCAAGAAATTCCCGGATTGAAGTATTTTAAGAATAAAAGGTCTTGACTTCAAAAGAAATGTTGGCTTCATTAAGTGAATTATACTTTTTCTTAAGGCATATTTTGTAAAGAAGTTCAACAAGTTCATTTGACTTGGACTCTACCTATTTGAGGGATGACCTTTAAGATGCCAAAGTATTTGATATATTGATTGATATTTATCGCAGAATTTCGAAAAATTGCGTCGTAGAGAACCTAGAATTTGTTCATAGAGAGCCTAGGGTTAGAACCTGTTACCTGCCACAAAATGGCATTCCTAATATAGGGATAAGGATTGATTATAAAGAGAAAAATATTTTAGATACCTTCAGAAAAGGATGAACCCCAATATATTGTCTATTCCACGATTCAGAGCCATAATATGAGTTCAACTTTCATCACAACTTTAATTTTAATTAAAGATTATTTAATAGTTATATTTGGACACATTTCACTAAAGTAACATTTGTATATATTTAACCTAACAACAACTACGCGTATTTGCCACGATCTGCAATTTGTGTCTTGTCAAGGATTCCGAGGCTGGAATCCAGCTGCTGCCTGCCTGACAGCAGCGGTGTTTGGCCGTTTGTTGTTGTCCTCCAGCTGCAGCTGCTTCTTGCCGCAAAATGTTGCACTGCAGCGCCCGAATGGCGCCCACGCAGCTGGGCAGCACGAGGGCGGCGGTGCAGAGCTGGCAGCAAGTGGAGCAATCCTCTGGACAGCACTGGGCAGGATCATGCGAGCAGCAGCGGCAGCAACTGGCACAGCAGCTCGGCTCAGCGGGCAGCACAAGGCGGCGTTCAACTCCCGACATAATCTGGCAACTGGGCTTGGGCTCATCCGCGGCGTGGAGCATGTGCGTCTTATCCGTTGAGCTGCGCTTGAAGTTGAGCAATTTCTTATACATTTGTTGTGTGTTCTAAGCGCTTTCCACTGATCGAATGAAACAGCCTGCGAGGCAGTCGCTTGGCTTTATAAATTCACTTAATGCGGCAGCGTTGGGTGTCCGTGTGGGATTGGGATTGGACTTGGGAGTGGGTCAGAAACCCAAGCAAGCTCGCATGTGGTATGCGAAGCACGTGCCTGCGACGTTCAGTTCGATTTGCTGATCGTTTTTTAGTTTGTTTGTTATTTTGCGTCACGCGTTTAAAAATACTCATTGCGTTTGGCTGGGCAGCGACCTGCCCCTGCCTCCCTCCCTCCCTCTAATGAAACTAAAAGTAAAGTGCAAATTTGTAGCTGAGATTCTCCTTGGCGTCAATTGAAACGACAGTCGACAGCCGACGGCGGCTCAATTGGCAGGCAAGAGCATCCATCTGAGCTGCGCCTGGCCGTGCATAATAATTAATATTATTATAAGTATTCTGTTTTATTTTATTTATTTTTTGGCTTCAACTTTGTGCATTTAGGGCTCCGTTCGTTAGGTATATAAGTGCGCGCATTTGTAGCTGTGGGCATCAGTCAAGTTCTTCAGAACAAACAGCTCGCCAGCCAGCTCGACAAATCGCAACCACCAAAAACCACTTCAAAATGTTCAAATTCGTAAGTCCGAAATTGAAAGTGTCCAATTGTGTTTTCTATATAAACAAATTTTGAATGTAGTTCGCTCTGTGCCTGTTCGCCATTGTGGCCTGTGTCGCCGCCAAGCCCGCCGTGTTGGCTGCCCCACTCGCCTACAGCGCCTACACCGCTGCACCACTCGCCTACAGTGCGCCCTACACCGCCGCCTACACCGCCGCTGCCGCCTACCCGTACTCGGCTTATCCCTATGCCGCTGCGTACTCCGCCTATCCCTATGCCGCCTACTACCGTTAAGCGCACCACCGCACCACGTCAACCACAACCAGCCAGACCTGATTTCGTATTTGGATCCTGATTTTATTTAACTACACGCAATTCTTATTTCCTCGAGCAATTATCATTTGCTTAACTCGGTTTTTGTTTCATCTTTTTGGTTTTTATTTTTGACTTTTCTAGTATTATTATTTTTGATGATAGAGAGGGAATATTATTGTTTGAATAAATGCATTTTGCGTAAAACGTAAAAAGTATTTTGATTTCATTTTTATTACATTTTCTTAAGTAATTCAAGTGTTTACCTAATTATTTTTGTAGGGGCCACTTTGGAGTTTTGTCAGGACTCACTTGACCTCAACAAGGACGTTCGCTTGTGTTTGCCTTCGCTTTGAGTGCTCCCCCTGCCCATTCCCTCTAAATTGTCTCTATTTTTGATGTGCAACACAATTAAAATGCACAGTCCGAAGCCTCCCATTGAGTATATATATGTACTTGTAACTGGGTTAGGTTAAAATGACGGGCACGTAAACACAGTAGCCAACAGTTTGTGGCTGATCTGAGGATTGGTAAGCGTTAAATTATGATAATCGCATCCACAGAAGGCAGCTGCTGACGTCAGCTTTGGTCCCCCCACCCCTTAGCTTTAGTCCCCTCCAGCTGGTCCGAGGCGGAAGTGACTAAGCTCTTGAGTTGGGAATGTGGATTATCGTGTAGTATATCAAATGTTTTGCTATTTTGGTTAGGATTTGTTGGCCTTGTTTGCGATCGTTTTAAGTATGGTAGTAAAAGTGTTTGGCCCTGGTTTTTGTGCGTGCGCATTGGCAATATTTTTCAATTATTCAATGCAGGTACAGCTCAGCAGACATTGCTAGGCCGTTGCTTTAAGCCGTGTTAATAAGTCGAGTCATGAGGCCATTAAAAATATAATCCCCAATCAGTGCGGAGGAGCAGAATATTGCAGGCCACACGTGCCACAAAGCCAAACAAACAACATTCTGCACTGGAGCCCGGACACATGCAACTGCGTGCTTGACTCTACAGTTCATTGCCATCGCCGATGACATTGAAGCATTGCATAATCCTTTGGCACTCGTCATTTTGTTATTTTCTCCACAGTTTTCTATTTGTTCTAAATACACCCTGCTCATATCAAAACGGGTCCAGGGGGTGTACAGAGCGGCAATATCGGAATGGAATATATCTCTGATCTAATTATCATTATTAGCATTGTAATGCATTGGCTGCTTATATGGCTTACGCTCTAATGGAATGAGCTTTAAGCACTTGTCGAAACAAAATATACTTTTTAATGTAGTTTTTTATTTCTATTAATTGTGGTTTTAGAATATTCAATTCCTCGAGCATGAAGAACATTATGTATTGTGTAAACGGAAGGCATTACATAAGATCACATTATTCGTTTGGTTAAATTGTAATAACAATATTCTGTCCCTAGACTATAAGCTACTCAATCGTCTTGAAGATATGCTGAGATGTTTTTTTCTTTTCGTGACAAATTGTAGTCTCCTGGAGCTTCCAGAAGTTAGCAGTCATAGGTTAATGAATTGCCTATTAGTCGTCAGGCTACTGTATAGAAGAATCCGGACTCGAATCTCTTATCTCTTATCTCTTATTTTTATGCCATATAAAACTAGCTGACAATTATATATTGACAATTAATATAATGATAACAGGTTTAGTAATAATAATAATAATTCGACTAGGGTATTTCATCTGCGGCAATGCATAGACATTAATTGCTTGCTTGTTTTTAATTGAAACGTGGCGCGTTTGTTGCGTGTGGCAGCAACAGCTGCTAGCTTGCCACAACTTTGCAGAGCATGCCGCTTCTAACTTCGACTTCTTGTTGTTTTGTGTTGCATTTAATTAAAAGGCGCCACTTGCGAACAAATCTCAGCGATCAATATTGAATGGGCCTTGCCACTCCTTGCAGCAAGTGCATTAATCATACGCCGCGTGGTACCGACAATTGGCTATCGCAAAATGCATTTCATTAAATGTTTAAATGTCGAGCTGCTTGCAAATTAAATCAAATGCTGATTTTGGCTAGTTCTCGAGTGCTTTTTGCATGATTTTTGACGCCTACAAATTGGTATTAAAAATTGTTGCCTCGGCTCATTTGCTTGCAGGGCGAATCGACCACGCCTACAGCAACGCCTTCATAATTGGCTTACAACAATGTTTCCCAGGCAACTCGTTTGCTGTGCGATCGCACGTTTTAATCAGCTTCCCTCCTGCTGCTAGCTATTTATTTCTTAAATGGCTACAGTGCTGTCGTTTAGTTAACGAACACAGTGCCAACAATTAGGCAACTGCCCAACCGCCTGACTGGTTCAATTTGTGCAGACATCAATAAAGGTCGATCTTACTCAAGTGACAAAATTTTAATTGAATTTAATTTTTTGGCGCTCACTGTACACAATCACTGTAAATAAACCGGCTACAGTGCCCGCAAAGTAGCCAAAAAAAAATGATACAAAATCGCCCACTTGCCGGGCGCATTTGTATGCAAATATTTTGCCTGGGCGTAAGTTACGCATAATCACAGCCCGCTGCAATTACCCAGAGTCTGGCGTTGGCCACCTCCATTGTCACCCGGGCGCCTTTCCATTTGCCGGAGGGAGAGGTTTTGAGGGGGGGGAGAGGGGACTAAGATTTACGCAGTCAATTTCGAGTTGCTCCGCAGGGCGTAGCGAGTGGCCAAGCGGGCAGGTGGTGCAGGTGGTGTATGTGGTGCAGCGGTGCAGGTAGCCGGCAGGCACTTAAAAATCTTGGGCTTTTAAGTTTACGTAAAGTTTAGTCTGATTTATGCGTGGGGAGTGGGGCGTGGGGCTGCTGCGGAGGGGTATCTGGCAATTAACTGTCAGCCACAACAACAACAACAACTTTGTGTATTAGAATTATTACAGCAACAATTTGCATTGTGCTCGCATTTGATAGCTCTGAATTTATGATTACATTTAAAACGCTTGCACAGCGGCGCCCCACAAAGGGGCAGCTGGCGCTAGCCCCTCCTGCACGCTGACCTTGCGACGCCCCTGGCGGCTGCACCAGCCGCTAGGCTCGAGACAAACATTGGTTATCGACAACTGGCTGCCCTAGATAAAATTTATATAGAAGTCCGGCTCGAGCAATCAACACAACGACTCGCATTATGACACGTACACTGAGCGAAAAATAGGTGCATTGTTGGTGCTGGGAAAGCTACGAAAAATTGAAGATATTTTTATTGAAAGAATCAAATTGGGAAGAGTATCGAGTTGAAATGAACTTGTTTAAGGTATACAAAGGATTTACCCTTTAACTTGAGTTCTTGGAGTCTTTCAGATTATATATCCCATACCCTCTTTATACCCTCTAATCTTTCATAATGAACAATTGTTTATAAGTAAATAATGTTTCCGTAAGCACATATACATAAAAAAGATATTCTCAACTTCTCAAATTATTCTTGGTAACTTCCTTAAACCAAGAATATGTTCTATGCTGGATAAGACTGATATATATCCCAATTAATGTCTATTAGCACGCGATACTGATGAATCTATTTTGAAATATTCCACAGTTTCATCTCAGCTAAAGTAGAATATTGCAAAAAATTTTGTAAAATCAGCCCCGATTTCAAATTTTTGCAGAGAACTTATCGAAGGCTTGAATTCTTTCCAGAAAAGTTCTGTAAGTTTCCCATGCGATTTTCTCAGTTTTATTTCCAAGTTTTTAAATTCTTTTGTGTGCACAGAGCTGGGTCGTAGCGACAAAGCAATTTTCCTATAACCAAAAGCTGTAATTAAGACTTAATCTTGAAAAAATCCTGTTAAATGGCCAATTTACGCATTGCTCGAACCGTTCGCTTCGAAGATAAATATCAGACAATATCTCGAGCTGCAACACGCACGCAGCGACCAGTTCTTAAATGTTTTCGGAAACTCGTTCAAATGCAATTTAGTTTTATTTATTTCATTTTTTTTCACACAGATTTTATAATATATATCTGTTTATATAACTGTATATATGTTTAACTGGCATATATATAGAGTTGAGCAGAAATGATTCCAAACATCCGCATTGGCCGTGTTGGCAGCTTTTGGGCGGGTCTCCAACGCAGCAGCATAAACTGGGCCTGACCCGACACACATACACACATACACACACACACACACACACACACCCGATGCCAACTGCATCCACGAGTTGCACTTTGCATGTGCAACACGAGGTTTCGCAGCCTCCAACAAAAGTAAAAGTGCAGTTTGGGCCGTTCTCGCTGGAGTTTTGGGCCTGACTCGATTTGGCTATAAAAGCATTTGAGCCCAGTTGGCAGGCATTATTAAACGTTGTGTTCTCGCCACGAGTAAATCAAAGCCAAACAACTGCCCAACAACATGTTCAAATACGTAAGTCGTGGCACCTGGAGTTGCCTCCAAAGATAAATAATACTAGGCTCAAACTCGTCCCACAGTTCGTTGTCGCCTTCTGCTGCCTGGCCAGCGCTGCCGCTGCTCCTGGCTATTTGGGCGGCTTGGCCGCGGGTCCGGCTCTGCCTTTGGCCGCCGCACCGGCCATCTCCTATGGCCACGCCTTGGGTGCGCCCTCGCTTGCCTCGTATGGATTGGGTCCAAGGTATAGTTATGCCGCGCCAGCTCTGGCTCACGCTCCGCTGGCTGCACCCGCCTACTCTGCCTATGGACTTGGACCCAGGATTAGCTATGCTTCGCCAGCTCTAGCACATGCACCACTCGGCCTGGCACATGCACCACTCGGTCTGGCACACGCACCACTTGCTGCTCCTCTGGGTCTTGGCTACAGATCGTATGCTGCTCCTGCCCTGAGCCTGGGCCATGGCTGGTAGAGAGGCTGAGCTCCAAGTCGTTTGCTTTTATTGCTTTTCGTTTTGTTGAAAATTGTCAACCTCTGAGAGAAAGTGAATTTGAATCATAATTATATTTCGTATTTGATCAAAAAAACTCGGATTAATCTTCTCGAGCGAGCTAGAAATTTATTGATACGTTTAATTGCTTAGATCTAAAGCTGACGAAACTGACTCGATTTCAACTCTCACACGTTCCCAGGCAAATTAAAGCGGCGCTCACCAGCCATAACCATGGCCATAGCCCAGGCCCAGGCCATGCCCATACAGGCCGTGTCCGTAGCCGCCCAGATAGCCGTGTCCCAAGCCGTAGCCATAGCCGCCCAGATAGCTCTTGCCAATGATGGTCTTCGAAATGATGGGTGGGCTAATCGTCTTGATGATGGGCGCATGATAGCCCAGGCCTATGCCCAGGCCGAGTCCATAGCCGCCATAGTGTCCGCCATAGTGTCCACCATAGTGTCCGCCGTAGTGGCCCAGGCCCAGGCCCAGACCGCCATAGCCGAGATGATAGTCATGTCCAAAGCTGGGCTCTGGCGCGGGAGCTGGAGCCGGGGCTGGCTCTGGCGCAGGTGCTGCCAAGCAGCAGGTCCAGCCGAGCGCTAGCAGCAGTAAAAGCTTGCCAGGATTAGGATTAGGTTAGCTATATGGCAAAGACTTGTTCCGGCTACTTACTCCCTTGTGCATAATGTTGTTAGCTTGTGCGTCTGCCTGCCACGTGTTGTACTCCAGAAGCTCTGTTGGGCTTGTGCTGCTGCAGTTGCTCCAAGCTGGCGTCTTTTATACTTAGCCTGCAACTAGGAACCAGCTGAGCTGCCACCCAAAATTGGGCTGTCTGTCGATGATCTAATGGGCACCTCATTTGGACAATATTTGTGGCTGCTTCTGTTAATCTACTTTGTGTGTTTTTTGGTCAAAGACTTTTCACCCGGTTCGCGCTCGCGATCGGAGCAATCAGGCATTGCTCATACGCAATGTGGACCGGCACGCATTCGTAAATTGGGCAAGTGTTGAATTTGCAACATGCGACAAGTCGCACGCCAGGCGGCAACATGTCGCCCATTAAGTGTCCAGTTTTGGGCGTGGCTGCGGCCACTTTTGGCGCTGCCTAAACCAAATCGTTTTTCTTTCGCAGCCCATGCAGCTGCTAGAATCGATTGACCGCAACTTAAACAAAAAGAAAATCAAATTAAATAAAATAAAATTCATACTTAAAAAAATAAGGTCAATGAGCTCTCAATTTATGCCACACCGGGCATTGGAGTCATGTGACGCAATAATTTATGTATAAAGAGCAGATCCAACAAAGAGATCTCTAATCAATTCTTCTCTATGCCCGAACTGTCGATCGTAAAGAGATTGGGCAACAAGCGCGTCTTTTAAGACAATAAACCCCAATAAACAATGGCAACTAAAAACCTACTAAAATAGCTCAGTCACTAACTAACTATAAGCGTTAGCAAGAAGAAGCACAAGTTGCTAGGTGATAGAATGCGCGACTAGCAGATGCCCTGTAAAAGTTGTTCCTTTCTATTGCATTGTATGAATCGGGTTATTGAATAGCTAACACACTTTTGAATCGATATTTAAAAAAGCCTAAATTAAAACCTAGTTGCACAAAAGTGAATGCAACCCTTTTAATTTTAGATTTTATGTTAGCTCGACTTAAGCTAGACTTGGAAAGTATTCTGGTCTCCCAGCATTAACAAGCCCAGAGCTTAATGGTTTCTTACAATTTGATAGAAATGAAAATGAAAATGGGTAAATCTTTATCATAAGCAAATATTTATTTCCTTGATCAAGCTCAACTATATAGATTAGTGTATATATTTATCCGCTACTTTGATCTGATCTGATACTTTAAACTGATCTTATTTCCACTCATTTTCCGCACATAGAGGTGGTTTTATCTGTAATAAGTTTTGTGTGTCAGTGTGGACAGAGATAAAGTTTATGGGTTCAAAAATATTATTCTACGCGTTTATATTCGCACAACTTTACGATTATGATAACCACACTAAAGCTAGTTTTTTAATGTGTACAGGGTATAATAAAAAAACTAAAATTACATTCATAAGCTCTACAAAAGAGTCACTGACACTTGGAAAAAACACGGCAACAACAACAAAGACAACAACAACAGGCGATCAGCTTCGTGTTTAAACTTGAACTTGAAAACGAGTTTTGGGAATTCGTGTGAGTGGAGTATCGGAGATTGTTAACTGTGGAACACTAGGTGTGCTGTGTTGCAACTGGTTCCCGATCTGAGAAAAAATGCAGCCAGTTAATGCCGTCAACCGGTTCAAGATGCCACCAGCCTCAGCCTCAGCCCCAGCTTCTAACTGTACATGAGCAGGCCTCAAGAAGCCACCGTTCGAGCCTCCGCTTAGTCGAAGTGCAGTCAGAAACTGGAACGGTTCATCATCCCAGCTCTCTCTCAGAATGCGTACATTAATCTCTTGGCTGAGCTACTCGATCCTCGTGCTGCTGTTGGCCCTGCATCAGGCACAAGCTGCCACGCTGGTTTACCACCAGCCCACGGCTGTGGTTTATCATCATCAGCCCGTGACGACGGGGGAGGAGCAGCAACATCCTGGCTATACCATTGTGGCGCCGCTGACGAAGATCGCGCATGTTACCTACGATTCGGTGCCCATTTCTCACACACCCTTCGAGCATGTGCCGCTCTTCCAGCGCATTGGCCATGTGAAGAGCGTGCGGATCTAGCGCTGGCGAGGATTAGGATTAGCGTTCAAATAAAGTGAATTTACAATTTATTCGCCAAGCATTTTGCTCTCTAGTGTGTAGTTTGGGCTAAGTGTGTGTGCTAAGTCTAGGGTGTTTTTTCAGGATCACATCTAGAAGAAGTAGGGCGCGGGCGCGAACCTGGGTGCCACGGCCAGAGGAGCAGGCACGGGGGCAGCGAAAGGTGCAGCTGCTGGCAGACCAAATCTGGTGGGCGCGGCAAAGGCCAAAGGCGCGGGCGCAGCGAATCCGAAGGGCGTGGCCAGTGGTGCGGGCAGAGGTGCAGCCAGAGGAGCCGCCACCGGAGCGGGCAGCGGAGCAGCCACTGGAACAGGAGCTGGTGCCAAGGCGGGAGCAGCAAAGGCGACCTTGGGCGGTGCAGCAAATGCAACTGGCGCCGGCACTGGCGCAGCCAAAGCAACAGGTGGTGCTACCGGGTAGGCCACAGCATGGTTAATCCGATGGGCATTGAAGCTGGAGGCATAGGGCGCCACAATGCCAGCGGCGGCCAGTGGAGCAGCAGGTGCAGCGGCAAAGGGCAGAAGACCTGCCTGGGCGCCAGCCACGCACAGAGCAACGAGCTGCAAAGCAAAGGGAGCACACGATTTAAAACCCAAATCCTGGGCCAAGGAGCTGGCGACTTACCATAATCTTGGCGAACATTTTGCTGGGATTTGGGTTGTTTGTTTGAGTGCTAACTAAGCTTTGATGTCCAATTGTCGAGTGGTTGGCGTTTTTATAATTCTGCCAGACCGAGCTGGGTGCTGTTTTCGGTGGTTGTGGTGGGGCATACCAAAGCAATCAAAAAAATGCAAGACTTTCTACATAAGGCTGTGCTGCGAAGGGCGTTTAATGTACTTAATAATCAATTGGCCGTCTGTTACGTATTAGCGACGCCCACTTTCATAATTGCACGCCAAAAAATCGACACCACCCGCACCACACACGCACACTCGCACACATCATTATATACCACAGCCTAGTGGCCGACATTCGGTTGGGCCGTTGGGCAAGTTTTCGTTTTTTTGTTTTTAATATTACTTTGGTGGCATCGATATTCACCTACTAATGAGCCACATTTATCAGACGTGACACACCGTGTGGTGGCTCTTCCTCCCACCTCCCACCTTTTCCATGCCATGGCCTCCCTCTCTCTCCCTCTCTCTCTCTCTCTCTCTCTCTCTCTCTCTTTATAATTAATATTCAATTTCTTCACTGCAGTTGTCGCGTGTACAACTGCCTCCCCCTATATACCCATCTTTCTCCTTGGCCCACTTCTTTACCCCGCCCCTGCCCCCCTTTGCTCAGTGTCACTTTCTGTGTTTGGAATTCCTGATTTGGGCGCTTGCAAGTGTTGTCTGCATTTTACACACACCAGCAAGAAAAATTTGTTGGAATTATTTTAACCAGTTTTATTAAAAAACATATAAATTAATAGCTGGAGGTAAATAAGCTTATAGAAATTCTTCTTCTTATATTGAAATTCTTCAGTTATTTTTCACACTTTGCCCTCTTCTTCTATCCCCTCCATTAGATTTAAGTTAAGTTAAGTTTTCGTTTTTTTATATTTATCTTTAAATACATAATTTACAATATTTTATAATATTCTACACGACTCAAAACTTCTTTGGTGTGGTTCAATGTATGAAAGTGTTATGAATAATAGACTCCAATTCCAATGCCAACTCGAACAGAGCCTAGAAGAGCGAATGATGGTGCTTATGGTGGTGCGCCAGCTTCAGTGGCAGTGCACGCAGATGGGCGTGTGGTGCAGCCAGCAGCTTGGGAAAAGCGTAGCCAATGGACACGCGGTGTGTGGTGCGCTTTGGTCCAAATGTCGCACGATAGCTGGGCGCAAAGGGCACCGCATCGAGCACTGGCGGCAGCACCTGTGTCACTGTGGGCAAATGCAGCTCGGCGGTTGGCAGCAGATGAGCGTGAGCCGGCGGCAGGCAGGCTGGTGCAGGCGCTGGCAGCAGTGGAGCAGGTGCAAGCGCAGCTGGAGCGGGCCACACAGGTGCTGGAGCGGGCCAAACGGGTGCTGGTGCAGGTGCGAGTGGTGCGGACCAAAGTGGTGCAGGTGCCAAAGGAGCTGGCGCGGGCCAAGCTGGTGCTGGAGCCAGATGAGCTGGCTCGGGCCAAGCTGGTGCCGGCAGCGGAGCCGGAAGCAGAGTTTCCTGCAGCTGCAGAGGAGCTGCATAGTCCACGTGATCCGGCAGCGCCTGATGCAATGGCTCATAGTGATCAAAGTGATTGAGGTGCGGATCAAAGTGGTTCAAGTGCTGATCAAAGTGGTTCAAGTGCTGATCGAAATGATCAAAGTGGTGCGAGGGCTTGGCCTCCGCGCAGCTCAAAGCCAAAGCCAAAACGAAAGACTATTGGGGTTGAGAAAGAGTTGTTATTAAGTTGATGCCTTGAGCCACTTGGCCATAAAAGTCCTACCAATTTCAGCTGCCACATCATGCTGGTGGTTTTTGTGTGGGGTTGGGGGTGGTGCTGTCCTTGTGCTCGGTTGCTGGCGACTGCTCGTGTCGAAGACGCGGCTAACAATGTTTGACACTGGCTAAGAGCCATTAATTTATAGTGCAAGTGTTTGTTTAAGCCCGGCTTAATTGGCCAGTGGCCAAATTGCACGTGCACTTCTTCACTTTCGGTTGAGCCACCCAACTGCACCACACCTCTTTGTGGCCCCTTGACGGCTTTTTGGTCAGCGGATGAGGTAACCACTAACTTGAAACAACATGGCCCAAATCGTGACTTTGTTGTCGTCGCATTTGTTTAGAAGGCGCGTTTGCTTTTATGGCTCTGCCGACGGCTCGAGGGGGCCAATAACTTCTTGCACCGCTCGATTTTATATAACAGATAGTTGTGTGTAGAGGCCAAAATGGAAAACGATTATGACATTTTAATAAAATATTGCCAAAACATGATGGACGGCCAGACAACATAAATTGAACGTTAAGAGTGCCCTTTCCAAATAGAGGGTATATGGGGTATATGCGGCTGCTTTTTAAGACTGGGGTAAGCGGCATCATAGTTTATATATTTCCTTGTATAAACCACACACTGTTCCACGCCCACTTCACCCACTATCTATATGGGAATTACTGAAACCTTTTTTGGATTAGGAAGATTTTTGCCACCCATTCAAAAGCATTTTTTTTTTCACCTGAAGAGAAGAGTATTGATTGCAGTCAGTACCAATTGATTAAAAGTTTTCAAATTGTTTTTAGTTTAAAATCACGATTTTATTAATAGAAAATTCGCTAGGGAAACAATTCAGATTTTGAAGACATGTCTAGACCACAACTGGAGCAGGGGCGGGGAAGCTGTAGGGTGCGGCATAGGGTGCGGCATAGGGAGCGGCATAGGGAGCGGCATAGGGAGCGGCATAGGGAGCGGCATAGGGTGCAGCGAAGGGTGAGCCAAGGGTGTAGGAAGCAGCGTATGGTGCAGCCAGAGGAGCGGCATATGGCGAGGCCAGTGGGGCAGCGGCGTATGGAGCGGCGGCAGCATAGGCAGCTGGAATACCGGAGACATAGCGGCTGGAGTAGGGTGGTGTCAGCTCGAAGGGTGCCGTGGTGTAGGAGGACTGGGTGCCATCATAGTTGTTGCGAATGTCCACTTGGCTGCTGCCGCCAGCGGCATAAAGTGGTGCATTCGCATAGGCCACAGAGGCGGCCAGTGGTGCGGCGAGTGGTGCAACGACGCCCGGCTTGGCCGTGGCGCAGGCAACGAGAGCGGCAATGATGAGCTGTGGGATGAGCTAGTCAAGTGCTGGAAGTGGTTTTCAGGAAGTGTCAGGAAACTTACGAATTTGAACATGTTGCTGTGGTTGTCTAGTGGATGGCTCTGGACTGATAATGTCTGTTTTAGGCCACAGCTGCGCTTTATATAGCCACTGCACCGCCGAGCCAGCATTCTGCTCGAGTTTGTCGTGCATATTTTTTGGTCGCTTCTTTGTGCGGCCGGAACGTGTTCAGCCTTTGATAGTGGCTAGGAAGTCCAAATCGCGGTCGCAATCGACGAGTTGTCAAATTTCGCAAAGTGTTCGCATTTGTATTCAGACACCGCCATCGAGTGGGTCAATTGCGGCTTTGCCCGCTTTAAAGTGCTTGCCAATTGGCGGTTGTTTTAGCCTCAATTTCAAGCTAGACCTGGCTATAAAATGCGTGTCGCCTCGCAAGTGTCGCATTAGTGCGCATTTAATGGGCGGCCATAAAAAGAATTTCAATTGCCTCGATTTGCTGCCTCGCATCCTGCGTCGACCTTGAGCTAACCCCCCAGGGCAAGACCCGGACAGGATGTGCTCCGCTCCAATCGGCATCTGTTTTAGCCATTATTCAGCGCCTCTTATTGGCCCGCACAGCTTGGCCAGCTAGCTGTGAGCAGCTCCCAAACCGGCTCGCGGACTTTTAATGAGCAATCGTCGGTCACGTGCTGGCGACGTCGACGTCATCTGCTGCCTCCGCTGCCGCGTCGCAGTCGGCGTTTCGCATTGTTTTTTCCAAGATGAACTCAAGGCCTTGCAAGATGATCTGCTCAAGTGACCAGTGAGCAGTGCTTGGTGCTACGTGGGGTATACGCATGTGTAACAGTATCCGCATATTTATACCCTGTAAATGTATACAAAACAGGGTTAAGCAACGTTGTACAAGCGTTTGTTACAGCTGATAGAAGGCAATTTCCACACTTTGAAGGGTTTTAACATTTACTTATCATTATCTAGCCATAGCTCTATCAATTTGTCCATATATCCTATATGAACTTGACTTATATTGACGCTACTTTGTTGAAACTTGTTGCAGAGACATATTCTGGCCTATAAAGGGGATATTATCTGGATCATTTTAAATGTACCCAACTATCTTTCTGTCTTTATATTTGATGTAAACTCGACTCAATTTTTGCTGCCGTCTTTCAGTGAAGCTACATTCATCAAATTTGTTACATATACCTAATTTTGCTTCAGTTAGAACATATATCAAATCCGAAGAATGGGTTAACAATATAATATTACACCGATAGGAATGATCTATAGAAACATAGTTGTTCCTAAAGAAACTGTTCCCTGCTTAGGCTAAATTGAACAATCCTGGATTTAACTTTAATTTTACGTAATCTTCTCGAGGGTATTTATTGTTCGGCTTTTGCTTGTGGCTTACCAAGATCTTGATCAACGCAACGACCTCTCACTTATGTGGCCTGTAAACGATTCTTGACTGAGCTCTGATTATGAGTACTTCCATCAGGTTAGTCAGTCAGTTGATGGCTATACGGAAATTTGAGATATTCCGCTTACTTCCTCGACGCCCTCTCTCGCTCCGGGCAAGACCTGCCCCTACGTAGGCATCAGTTAATAATAAATTTATGCATATTTAGGAATGTTTTTATTTTTTTTTGTCGGCCAGTACCGTTCGTTTTGGTTATTGTTTTTTGATTTGGTTGCTTTTAATCCAGTTATAAAAAGTGGTTTCTCAAAGCTGGATGCAGATCAGAGTTCCGTTTGCTGATAAATCGCACATCCGTTTAATGGGATTTGCGGCAATCAATTGTGTCCGGTTAAACGATAGGCCAGGGGCATCTAAGTAGGGGGGTGGTTGGGGGTTGGCGGGTTACGGCTAGTAAATCAATGCCAAGTTTAAGGCCTTACGATCAGCTCCTCGAGCGCTGAAACAGCTCTCGAAACACTTGTATGCAAATTAGATGTTCATCTCATTTATTTATTTTTTTTTAATAATAATCGCCGTAACCCCCGCACCACCGAACCGCCGAACCACAGTGTGCGAGCATAAACAAACATTGATCTTTGATAAGTAGCAGCTCGATCGAGTGAAAGGTGCGATCGACGGGGCTGCTGGCCGCCGATGAAGACGTCTCTTGGGGCTGACCTTCGACTCTCCACTCGATATATGCAAATGCAGCACAGTCCAGCAAGAGACAAGAGTTTGCATTGGCAATGATCCGCTGGATGGATGGCGATGGAGATGATTTGATTGGCGCTTGGTAATGAACCCACCCATAAAAAAGTCGATTTAAATGCGATCTTTGTGTTCAGTTGTGGCGAGAGTTTTAAATGGCAAGTAGCTTTTACTTTATTTACGAGCATATTTCGAATATATTTCGAGTATATTTCGAGTATATTCACTAAGATGATTCACACACACACACACACCTTACTCACAGAGGTAATAAAACAGTCGGTTGCCTCTGTGGCTTGCGTTCAACTTAATATCAACTAAAATCGATGCCTACGAAATCCTATACATATGTGGTGCAACGGGTGGTGCTCAGCGCCTTTGTATTTGCGCCGTGCCGTAGGAGGTCAGCCCGGTGGTGCGCGGCACTGTGGCGTACGAGGCGCCCGCCTGCAGCGGCAAGTTCGCCACATTCAATGGCATCAAGCCAAAGGGCACGGGCAGCTTCAGATTCAACGAATTGGCATCCGCATGCGCCGTCGGCGAGCCAATCGAACGACCCGTCGCTGCGGCGGCGGTCAGTGGTGCCGAGGCGGCTGTGTTGCCACCGAACACGTAGCCACTGCTGGTTAGCACCTGGGTAAAGGCCGCATGCTCCAGGGCTGGCTCCACAAATTGTCGCGCCACCTGCTGATGCGTCAGCTGACGCTGCGGGGCACGCGGCACGGGATAATGATAGGCGCCCAGCTGGGAGCTGGGCGAGATTGAGTACTCCAAGTGGGAGACGTCCGCCAGCACCGCTGAGGTCAGCTGTAGCGCCAGCCCCATCAGCAAAAGATTAGCCACAGATTTCTGAAAGAAACCGTTATTCATTAGATCACAGTCAGATGTACACACACACACACACACACTCACTTTGTGAGACATTTTTGCCGTTAGATTCTTTGGATTGATTCACTTGTGTTTGCACTTTACAACACTGTTCACTCGCGTAATCAGCTGAGTCGCGATTGGGATTCGCTTGCGATTCGTTTCTGTTGTGGACGGACGCAGCTTTTCGGGCTGATTAAAATTTGTTCGCCAGCTGAAGATGCTTTTTATACGCCAGATACAAAAAACAAAGCGCAGAGCCACAGCTGAGCTTCAGTTGAGTTCTGCCCGCGGACGGACAGACGAGCAGCAGGTGAGGCACTCGACCAGTCAAGCAGTCGCAGCGACGCGTCGACCAGTCCAAGACCCAACGCAAAGCAAAGCAAGTGAGACTGATTTTGTAAGAGAGTGGGTCTCGACTAGCGGATACCCTGTATATTTGTAGCTGCGTGGAGAAGAGGTCGTTAGTACCTCGAGAACACTTTTGCTTAATGAAGCGTGCTGAGTAAATACCCTATAATCAAGTGAGTATATGTGTTATGCAATTTGCCAAATATATGTGTTTTTTTTTGTATCTTATTATATATATATTTATGCGTTGGTTTATATATCAATATGCTCACATTAGTTGAACTAAGTGGTTAAATATAAAATATTTTTATAATTACACGAACTTTGGTCACAGGCTAATGTATTTGAGCAGAGCGAAGTTGTCTGCACTCGATCTCGATATTCCATTCAATACAACTCATTGAACAGCAACTGTGAGGGAACATTGGAATGGAACACATAAACATTAACAAAAATAGATACAGCTTATTACTAAATTTAATATATTATATTGCTGGCTGTTCTATAAACGTGTACACCCTTTTGGGGCGTTTGTTTAGTTACAGGGTATAAAAACAAAAATCAAAATGCGTTTGTGCTTCTGCCGACACGACGCTGCTGCCTCTGCCAGCGTCGCAGCTGGCTTCGACAAAATATTTTGGCTTTCAGCTCAGTTGGCTTCGTTGGCTCCCCCTGACGACATGGCTATTGGCTTTTGGCCATATGCGCTAACTTATTCATTCTGCTTCTGTTTAACAGTTTGTTGTTGTTGTTGTCTCTCTCTCTCTCTCTCTCTCTCTCTCTCTCTCTTTCTCTGTCTGTTGTTGGGTTTTTTATTTCGCTTTAATTCGATGCTAACGTCGACTGCAGCTCTGGCATTTGTTTTTGTTGTTATCTTGTGACTCTGTTTATTTATCTGTGCTAAGTTGTTGGCTTTTTTTATGAGCTGCTTTGCCATTTGCTGCCGCTGCTCAGCTGTTGAGCAGCGCCTATTGATAATATTTAGTTTGCCTTGCATATAAATCAATGTTGGTCATTTCGATTGGCATCCAAACTATGCAACCAGCCGCCGCCGCCGCCAGTCAGTCAGTCAGTCAGTCAGTCAGTCAGTCAGGGTCGTCGCCAAGGGGGTTATTAGCTAGCTGATTAGTTGCCCCCTGTTTTGCTCATCTACTAATGTCAAGTAGCTGTTAATCGATTGCTTAATATTCAGCCTGAGCTCACGGCAATTAGCTTTATTCATAGCTACGGAAAATGTGTTATTTCGAGTCGGTTTATCACAATGATAAAAATGTTATATGTTTATACTGAATAAAGACATCTTCATTTTATAAACTTGCTTTAACATTTCAATGCTTAGTATGACAAATAATTATAAATTATAATCGAAAGCTGCCAAGTTTGATTCACGCATGCAACATTTTATACATACATACATCAATAAATTCCTTATTATCTTATCTTTTTCATTGTTCTTTCAGTCGAATATACAGTGAAGGCAAGGATTATGCTGACAGCCAGAATTTGTTTGGGCTTGAGCTTTCAAAAGCTTTAAAAGAGGCATAAAATAAGGTAAAAGAAATTAAAAGGGGTAAGTACTTAAAAAATATAAAACATTTTTTGTAATTTTTTAGTAAATTAGAGTAATTTTTAAGCTACAATTTTTGCCGAAGATTAATTTGAACGAGGGCGTTAAGCGCCCCTCCCACGTCGCGCACCTGTTTAGAGCGGACTGCCAAAAAAGTCAAATAAAAAAACAACTACAACAATGTCGACACCTTGCAAGCATGTTGAGCATTTGAACAACAGTTGGGCATTTGGGTTTATTAAACAAAAATCGAGAGTCATGTGACACCAGCTACGAGACGGACTCTGACGTCGACTGCGACGTCGACTGCGACTGCGACGGCGACTGCGGATAGCTCAATGACTGGCTAATAAGTCTTTAGTTAATGTTGTTTAGGAACTTAATTGAGACGGCAACCCCGACTGCGGTTTGAACAACAAATTGTCGGCAGCATGCCAAACGCCGAGCCCCAAACTCGGACCCAAAACCCAAACCGAATGCCCAATAAAAAGATTGGCCGAGTGGCTGACCTCCTACGAAATGTATTCAGTTATAATTTGTGCTAATAAAATCGTTGGCTCTGTGTATGCAGTCATCGAAGAAGAGTTGACCCATTTGATGGATTCGGATTTGCCTAACGCTGACAGCTTCAATCGATTTCGCATTGAGGTGGGTCATTCGATGGATCTATCGATCCGACTCGCTGGAACTCGACAGTTGGCTTCGGTTTTCATCATTTTTATTGACTCTACGGTGGCTCTTCGGTGGTATCTCAAGCCCCATCCGCTGTATAATTAACACGCGCTGGCGTTCTTTACGATGGCGCATAAATTCCGCGGAAGATGTTTTATTATCAACAATTTAAATCACACACTTATAAATTCTCTCTTAATTAATTGCTAATATACGCGACGGCGGCTTCTCGATTAGCATTGAAATTAACATGATTATAACTAGGTATGTGTGATATGCCTCACCAGGCGGTATCACAGGGCAGCTCGGCCGGAATCGGAGCCGGCGCCGCATAGGCAACAGCGGAGGGCGGGGCGGCATGAATCGCCACCCGGGCATACGAAGGCTGCGCATGGTAGGTGTAGGCGTGTTGTGGTGGAGCATAGCGGGTAACAAACGCAGGTGGTGGTGGTGCAGCGTAGTGTACAACTGGTGGTGGTGGTGGTGGAGCTGGTGCAGCAAAGCCCGTATACGTGGTCGTGGTGGTGGTTACAGGTGCGCCCAGCGAATACTTGACAACGGGTGCAACGGGCGCCGCATACGTGCTGATGTGGTGTGGTGCAGCGTATTTGACATGCACCGCATGTGGTGCAGCATAGGTAAGCGTGGGCGGTGCAGCAGCATAGGTCAGCGCAGGAGGTGGTGCACTATAAACAGCGGACACTGCCACAGGAGCAGGAGCAGCTGGTGGACCATGGTAAAAGCTGGCATGCGAGGGCGCATAAAGGCAGAAGAAGAGCAGAGCGAGCTGAAAGAGAAGGGGAAGAGTAAGAGGAAGAATTCCAATTATCCTTGAATGTTGTTTTTACAGGAACTAAGTGATATAGTAGTCCCATGATGATATTATGTATATCTTGAACCGTCTGAGTCTGATATATGTACAAATAAAAAACGTTTTATCAAGAAAGCTTTCAGACTGAGCTTCGAGAGCACATAGCAAACACTTAGACCCTTAAATAGGGGTCTATTAAATCAAAAAAAAACTCCTCTTATGGCTTAAAAGTGTCAACAGATACCTCCGATACACCCAAAATATAGTACTTACAATCCTGCACATGTTTGTTTGCGGCAATTGTCGATTTATTTTGTACGTTTGGACTTTCAAAGACTTTCACATAAAATGAATTGATTTGGTTAAACGACGCTGGTTTTTATACTTCGCTCATCTGATTACGCATTATGTGAAATGTTTAAAAAAACAAACTCCATTACGGGAGCATTTCACGCAGCCAAAGGCCATCACCGGCTGGCAGCCGGGCCACGTCCCATCGACAAGCAAATCGTGCGGCCAACTGCACGCGACACGTTTCGCAATCTCTCATGCTGCAGTCCCCCAAGAGGCGGTCCCTAGACACACACACACACACACACACACGCAGAGCAAGCGAGAGGGCGAGAAATGTGTCCAGAAGTTGCCATAGCTAGTGGGAGTCGTAGCAGCTGCAGCTGGTTCCGGTTGCAAGGGGGAATTGCGAGCACGTTTCACGCCTCATGACATCGAGACTTTGATTGATGGCAACGGCTGCCCATTGAAAGCCAACAAAAGTAAATCACACACAATACAAATCGCCCACCTCTGGTGCCTTTAAAGCCTACGCCCTGAAGCAGACTACGTTTTATGCCAGCACAAATGAATAAGGCGCGGCACGCGAAAGTATGCATTGTGTACAAGAACTCGCAAACTCTTTGAATCAAATTACTTATTGGGCCAATTAAATGCCTGGCAAATGCGCAACACGTGGCACGCGAACTCTGCCCCAGAAAATGTCAGGACAAAAAATTAGCATAACGAAGTATGCCCCACCAGAAATCAATATGTTTATGGTATTGTAAGCCGAGAATGTGCCAGAATTTGGCGCAATGCGATTTATATTCCCTCGCTCGTACATCGAGTGCCGCGCATGCCACACCACTCGAGCCTCAAGGGGCAAGGACCAAGTGGCTGGGGCAGCAACAGCAACCGTTCAAGTGCCGCTGGCAACAGCTGCTCAGGATTTTGCCGGGCAGACTTGTTGCCGCGCATAAAGCGCCTTAAATTGGGGCCACGTGCTGTGGCAATCACCTCAGCCCGCTTTTCGTGCGACCTACCTGCTCTCTCTTTTTTTTTGTTTGGTTGTGGCACCTGCAGCCTCCACTTGTGGCACGCGTTGCGCCAAATTGAAGCACGCATTGTTGCTTTTGAAGTTTGGCAATTCCTTGCTCCCACCACACTCTGCTGCCACATATCTCTGTGTGCTTATTTGCCCTGCTGGCTCTGAACTCCCGCACTTGCAACATGAACAACACCGCGTGTTGCAGCTTAACGTGCACAAGTCCCATGCGTCAGCTATGTAAATTGCCAAGCTGGCTGCACTCAAGAGTTGTTCGTCATGCACTTCCATAAAGCGGAAGTCAACAAGTTGCGCTTTGATTTAGTTCAAATCATTTGAACAAATATAAAACTGACTATAAACTGGGCTGAGATTAAGTATGTACACAATTTGGAATAATAATTTGTCTAACTTAAGAACAGTTTGGAAATAAGTTTTTTATAACAGAATAATCACTTGGGGACCTCACGGAAAATGTTCACTTGACAAAGCAAGTACAAAATTATTCTAGTAGCAAGTTGTAGGCTGAAAGTGCTTTACTTAAGCTTAATACTACATTAGGTGTAAATCATAATATTATTCTATAAATTCGTTGCATGTGAACCCATTGTTCAATTGAACTAGAAAAAGGGAACTATTTTAAAAATGATCAAACGAATTGAACCGATCGCTAAACGAGTGATCGGAAATCAACTTATTAAGAAAACTCATCTGTTCCTTAGCTCACGTTTTGGAGGGTCTTACACATAAAACAAAAAGTTCAATTCTGAAAAGTTTGAACCAATATGTCACCTCTAGATTCGATCTACAGGTTCATTATATTTGTCGCAATTTTATTTTGTAGGCTGTAAAGGTTCGGGCTCGGGTTCGAACTACGTCTTAGCAACTGATTTAGTACCAGCTTGGGTTTGAGCTTGTAAGTCAAATTAATATTTCTACTGCATGTATTTCTTAATGGTCTTCAGGCCTGCTTAGAGACATCCACAGGGTATAACCAGCAGAGTCAACGCTCGCTTGAAGGTCACTCAAAAGAGGATTGTTAAGCGCGTGGGTGACCCGTGTGCTCGATGCATTTCCTGCGGCCAGGATCAGGCTGGGCAGCTGGTTGGGTTAGCGACCGCTTCAGCTGGCGGTAATTAAACTGGAAATTTGTTATGCCATCCATGTGCGCAGCTCTTGTTGCTTGTTGCGTTATTTCTGCAACCAATTGAATGCCCTTTTAATTGCATGCGTGACTCGCTGCAATCAACAGCAAAGTCCTTGATGTGTGTGCTGTTTGTTTTGCCTGTTGTGGGCGAAGGTCCTTGCACTGTTTGGCCCTGTGCCCTGTGCCCTATGCAATGCCTACGTCATAGACTGCACGTTCCTGCCCAACACAACACAAATAGGCAAATTGCATGGAATACTTTTAAGCTGGGCCAACTTAACTCAAGACCACCAGAAAGCACTCAACTCGAGTGAGCTCAAGCTCAAGCTACGAACAGGTGTTTCGATTGCGACAATTGCATCTCGTGGCCTCACGGTGTGGGAAATCGACGGGAGGTAACTGTGTCATGAGAGCACCACTGTGTGCACCACCACGCCCCCACAAAAACTGGCCCCCCTTTTCTGAGTGCACTGTGGCAGAGACAATGTTGCGCTTGGTTGAATATTCAATGCGCAAATTGCAAGTAGGAAGCGGCCCACAATCTCTGAAGGCGGGGTCCCCGCCTCACCTCACAATTCTCTATGCAGCTTCGCTGAAGGTCGTTGCCAAATTGTGGTGCGGCCTTTGCTGGCTTCGCTTGACTGGCCATCTAATCCGCCGAGCTGGGGACAGTCGCCGGGTGTCAATGTTATGTTTCACCAATAAAAAAAATTATAGTCAACGATCGTTGGGCATAATTTATGTCGATAATGCGCATTGTATCTGATATTTGGTATCTTGCCCACAATTATTGTACCGACTAAGGCCAGCACCACAGCACCACAGCACCACAATGCATTGTTGCCGCCGCAGACAATAACAATATAATTTATAACAATATTATTTATACTAAGCACAGCTCGTCTAGAGTATTTGTTGTGTATTCATTTTGGGCACAACTTGTTGGCGGGTTAGTCTATTAACTTGGCCAATACGATTTAAGTGACATATTTTGTGCGTTTGGCCCACTTTTCGACTTGCTCCAATTTTTTAGCTCAATTGCGAAATTAGCTCGAACGACGCACATGAAGTTGGACAGGCTTTAATAAATAATTATTTCAATTGCTCCACTCGACGCACTTTCATTTCCAGCCACTTGGCACCACTTGCACCGCCACAACCACCACCCAGCCCCTCCCCCCTTCCACCCCCCTCGCTAGTTTTCAACAGGCAGTCGCATAATTGCCAGGCGTTGGCATTTGTAATGCATTTATTTTTTTCAAGGAAATTTCAACACTTTGCAGGCTACACTGAGCGAAAGAAATGTACAAAACATAATATCCAAGCAAATTGAGCATTTGATAGAAGCTTCAATTAAATAAATAATTTAATTCTTTTAAGCTTTTGTAGCTCAGGTGTAAGAGCGTCGGACTGAGAAGTAGCAGGTCGCCGGTTCAATTTTCAGCTTTCAGTTTATCAAATCATTGAAAAACTCGCATGTATAGAATTTAAAATAGAGTTTGGATTAGTTTTCAAAAATGCCATTATCTTTTGTTCTGATATTTTGCAAGCTTTAAATATTGTATAATTTTTTCCACTTTGGGAATTCCGAATTTCAGATTGTCAAAATTCTTTACGCAATTCTTATTCTTTGTTTTCCAAATCTGTTAAATTTATCACCTGCTTCGAAGGCTTTTCCCATTTTTATGTTTTTCTAGTTTCCTTTCTGGTTCTGAATAAATTCTAAACTAAGTTTAGTTAGTTTCCTTTTCGCAGTGTATTTTACAGTTAGCAAATTCAGATAATCAGAATGTTCTTGACTTCAAAACTTTTCTCAGCTTTGTTGATTTATCTTGCAGTGTAAATATTTTGCCATTTAAATATATATAAGAGTTAGCCCCGTTTTTGGCCACGTGCATAGAGTAATAAAAAGTGATCTATTGTTTTAGAGTTTTGAATTGTTTTTATTTACTTAAGTCGAAACCACGAGCATTGCACAATAACAAAAAAATAATCATATATACAGCATTAACTTGATCTCTCCTGCTAGCTCTCTTTCTCTCTCTCTCTCTGTCTCACTCTCAGGCTGTGTCTCTGTCTATCTCCGTCTCTGTCTCTCACTTTAATGATAAAATGGGGCTTATTTTGTGTTCCACACTTTGACAGCGGCAAAGCGTGCGAACATTGTACTGAAGAATCTCACACAATCTCTCGGGATTAGCCGATTGGTAATGCAGATGCAGATGTCCTTGTCGATGTTGTTTTTGTTGTGGTCCTGATCGTTGCTGGTCCTAGGGGTCGTTATGGGCATTGAGCTGGAGCAGTGCTTAGTGCAGATAGCCATGTCCATAGCCGGAATAGCCCAGGCCGTAGCTGCCATAGCCGCCATAGCCGCCATAGGCTCCGTGTCCATGGTAGGTGGAGGTGGTGTGCAGAGCTGGAGCTGCAATAACGGCGGGCGCGTGGTAGACGGGCGCGGCATGCACCACGGGATAGGCCTTGGTGGCGACCTTGTACGTGTTGGCATAGGAGGTGGCCACCGGGTGGATGGTCTTCACGATGGGCGCATGCACAATGGGCGCGGCATAGCTCTTGATGATCGGCGCATGCGAGATGACGGTGGGCGCATAGGCGGGCGCCAGGGCGGCACCATAGCCCAGGCCATAGCCATGGCTGTAGGGCGAAATGAGGCCAGCATTGGCAACGGCGCACAGGGCGGACAGGACGGCGATCTGGAGTAGGATGCAAAAGAGTTAAGTGTTGCCTGCGACTTGGCTGTGGCGCGTATCCTTACCAGCTTGAACATATTGCTTGTAGATTTGGCTGCTACTTGACTGAAGAGCTGAGTGTGTTATGTTTAAACAGCAGCGCCGCTTGGCATATTTATACCGAATCAAAACTTGAGAAATATTCTGAAAACCACATAGACAATGCGACAGCAACAACAACAACAACAACGACGACAGCAACAACATGAATTTGCGCGAACTGCGAATCAAAAGCGTGAACGCCCTGCCCTGTCCACAACTTCGTACAGCTTCGGCTATCGAGTCGGGGGCTTTGAGAATAGCAGCAGCAGCATGCAGAGGCTTATGAGTGTGAGATACGATCTCGCTATGATTCGAGCTGTGATGCAGTGCGCCACAGAAATCAGTCACGCGCCACCTCGATTTGCCTCGATTTAGCCGCAGACACAGAGACACAGACTAGAAAACTCTGTGGTGCATGGCAAATGCATAAATAAACTAAATCAATTACTAGTTACTAGTTACTGTTACTAGTTGAAAATAAGTTGTCAGCGTTTTTGAATAGAGCACAGCCGGAAACTCAGTAGGGGCAACCACCGACTAGGGCAGAGTGTGAAAAGCGCCTTTTCCAGCCATTGTGGTTCTTGTTGTGGCTTTTCTTGTGGCTTTTCTTGTGACGTGCTTTGTTTCTCGTAATTGTTTTTTGTGTTATTTTATTGTAATTTGCGGTTTACTTAACAAGCAATTAGCGAGCGGCCACATATCTGGCAAATGCTCATTGTGCAATGGTGCGTACTTCCAGCTCCCACAGTTAGGATTCCTTTCTAAATCTGCGCACGCACATGATTATCAATCAGCTATTTTTTTTTTTTGTGTGTTAACTGATTGACAGTCGACGATCTTGCCGTAGGTGTAGGCAAAGCCATTCACAGCTGTCCCCCATGCAAATGGACAAGCGCATTGACTAAATGTGGCCCCGTTCAGCTTCGGCTCCATTTACACTGCGATTCCTGTCCAAATACGCACAAATAGTGCTTGAAAAATCGCACTGTTTAATAGCTGGCAACAAATTGCGAGTGGCCAACACGGTTGCCTGGTCAATGGCTGCCACTTTGTTGCTGGACATTTGTGCATTAATTTTTTCTTAACTGATTTCTTATCGTCGGCACGGCGTACGCTGCGTATGCGTAACTCGCGACTAGCCGCCAAATCAATTCGCATCGCAAATGCAAATAAATTACAAAAATAAACAACTTTTTTTTCATGTTGGGAGAGAGTTCCCAGCCAAGAAATGCCCTGTCTATAAGCCTTTTCTTCTGCTTACTATAAAGGATAGTTTTTAAATGAAAAGAACTGCGTATACTTAATATTCTCTGTAGCTGAACTTTACTGCTCAGTAGCATGTATTACCCGGCTTTGCCAAGCAAAGTAATTTAACTAATACAATTGAAAAACAAAATTATTTTATTTACTTTAATTTTTTGCAAGCACATACCCTGTATCATATATCTAGCTCTCGAACTCTCTGAGTTGCTTCAGGCTAAATAGTCTAGTATACCCTTTGCGTGCATTTCTATGTTACAGGGTATATGATAAATAAAATGCACTCCATGCTCGAATCATATTTGAGCACTCGTTTTAATGGCCTGCCAGATTTCTTAATAGCCATTCTTAATATCATGCAATCCTGCCAACACTGACCATACCGCGCCCCTCCCCTCCCCACCCCTCCCCTACCCCGCTGTCCACGCTCTTTCCGGGGCACGCCTCATCATTTTATCATGCAACAATCTGCAAAGTCGGGTAGCTGACTGAGCAGCATAATCAAAGACATTGTATGCTTTTCGATTTGTTCGAGTTGTTTGTTGCCGTTGTTGTTGTTGTTGTTGTTGTTGCGATAAAAAGCGATTATACAATCGGGCGTAGGCCTCTTGGTTTGAGGCACCCGGCGGGGCCTTGAGCGGCAGCTGCTGAGAGTCTTGATTCTGCGCACAAAGCGCGCTTAAAGTTTATGGCGCATAAATCAATCGACAAAAAAAACGGTGGACAATTCTTTTGGTTTCGGCGATACCAAAATCTGCATATTGACGGCAGCTCAACCCTTCACCGGACACCTCGAGGCAGCAATTTGCATGTGTCGCACAACAAAGTGTGTGCTGGTTGTGCGGCTTTATCGATATGCAAATAGTTTTCGAATGATCGACTGATTGGCACAAAACAGGATACGAGTTGCGTATGTCGAACCACCCAACCACCCAACCACCCACCCACTTGAGTGTGGCCCTCTGTGGCTGCGCCTGTAATTGCATTTTAATGGCTTTTGCGGTTGTTCGCATTGTTCGCATTGGGCAACCGCATTGAGTTGTGGCATGCCACAAGCTGCAAGCTGCAAGCTGCAAGCTGCAAGCTCTGACTGCAACACAAATCACAAAATCAGACTTCAAATTAAAAGCCGTCAATTTTTTTTCTCTAATATCTGGACTATGATTTATGTCTTTTCGATGGAAATGCAACAGGCACAGAAATTTCACAAGTCCTCAACTGAAACTAGATGTGCTGAGTTTAATTAGCGTACAATTTTGTGTGCTTGCAAAAATATTTAATTCACTTATTTACTTATTGTTTAATTAGTTACGTATTTTGCATAATTATATGGCGCGCAACGGTGACGCGGCCAACGTGTGCACCAATTAAGTATACCACACGGTGGACGCGGTCAAGGTCGCGCTGCTGTCGTGCACATTACAGCGACAACAACAACAACAACAACAACAAAAACTAATAATAATAACAGCAACTGAAAAGTGTAACAATGGCAAGACAATTGAAAAAGCTAGTAACAAAAATTTGCTAGAATACCTTCAATTCACAGCCCTGGCAAAGCCCGAAGCAGCAGCAACAGCAGCAGCAACAATTGCGACGAGCACATATTATGGCCATTATAAAACAAGAAAAACAAAAGCATGTGTGTTAAGTATGACGAAACTTGAATACCCTTAAATTAATATAAAGTGAGTCTCACAAAAGTGAAGGGAGTTGAGAGAGACTGAGACTGTGACCGAGAGGGGGAGAAGACCTGATCTTAGCTGGAGAGGTAAACTCTTTGCTCAGATGCTTTCTCCTATCCCAAGTTATTGAATACTCTAACAGACACAGTTCTTCAATATAATATGTCTTCCTTCTGTTGAGCAGATACTGTTATATATGTTTTAGTGACCTCTAGAACAAATACAAATATCGGAACAGATTGACTACTGTATAGATATTTCGAGAACCTTTCGTTTCTCGCATTAGCAGCATTTGTTAAAAACTTCAGATTTGCAGAAACCTTGTCACTCGTTCGCAGCTTGAGCTTGTTGCGAATTTCAACGCGTCACAAAAAAACAAAAAAAAAAACACGAGAAACAGAAAAAGCAAGCCATAACAAAGTTGAAGATTATGTGCTTTCAGCTTGAAGCTCAGAAGTTTATTGTGCAACTGATTTGTTTGCAGATTCGGTTCATAAAATATATATGTATATAAAAAAGTAAACAATGGACTTCCGGACTCAATTCAACCCAGGCCTAGATAAGTGCCTTAGTCATAAACTGGACTCCAGGCCAGTATGATGGGAATAATAACCTGGCCAAACGCCATGGTATCCAATGCTCTTCAAGAATGGGTCTTTTTGTTTATAACTATATTCCAAACTGTATTAACAATGTCTTAATACTCTCTCTCTTCTAGAGTATGCATACCAAACTTTGTCTTTTCATTAATGAATTTAAGAGCGACCGCCGTTTGGCTGCTGTTACCAAGTGTCCGCTGTCCGTTGTCCGCTTTGGAGTCACCTTCGACTTGGTTAAGTGCCGCATCGTTTATCCCAAGCTGTGGCAATTGGCCTGATACAACGCCTTTTGCCTTGCTGACCAATTGAAGTTCTTTTTGGCCAACTTGTTGCGCAATTGAGCAAAAACAAAGCACGTAGTTAAAGTAGTTGCTGTTGTTGTTGTTGTTGTTGTTGTTGTTGTTGTGTTGCTACTGTGCTGGTTGTTGTTGGCCATGCATGTTAACTTTAAAGTCTGAGATTATTTGACAGCTTCAATGAGCTCCGTTTGCCGTTTCAATGCAAATTGCAGAATTGGCTTCATAATTAAGTAGTTTGCCAGCCGCCTGAAAATCTCAACACACGCACAGAGACCAATTTGTGCAACAACAATAACAACAGCTGCCACGCCCCTTGTTTAAGCTCGTAAATTAAATTCACAAACACCCCAGCGGCATTTCACGGTTTGTTGTTGTTGTCTGTCACCAAAATGTATGCAAATTGTTTTGAACGCATTTTTCATGCACACATCGTCATGTGATTTATGTGCTCTACAAGTCGCACACGTCCTGAGTCTAGCCGCCGATTATTGCCTTTTAATTGAATTTTGCTTCACGAGTGGGTGCCACGCCCCCACCCCCTTTAGCGTCCCAGTGCGACTTTCACTTTTTTGTGTTGTTGTTGTTGTCTTCTAATTGTGATTGAATGATACGTGTGAATATCGAGCGAATCATTGACTCGGAATTACTCACCCTGAACTTGAAGTTACCTTTTGTTGTGCTCAACATACTCATTATAATATAAAGCGCACACCTGTGGAAGGTGCCCGAAGCAGACACATGCCGCACCATAATATGATGTGTTAAAGTTGATTTCCTCTGCTCCAGCAC
Source organism: Drosophila ezoana (assembly GCA_035045725.1). Classification (NCBI taxonomy): domain Eukaryota; kingdom Metazoa; phylum Arthropoda; class Insecta; order Diptera; family Drosophilidae; genus Drosophila; species Drosophila ezoana. Next base: position 24,013,243 of record JAWNOU010000177.1, on the reverse strand, counting down.
CGACAATAGTGTGTGCACACACTGAGAGAAAAGGCGTGCTACATGGTTTTAAACTAAACACCATTTCATACTCCATATCTGTGGAATATCAAGTACAATAGAATATCAATAGCTCAGTCATTTTTAGAAATAGTTGATGTGCTTCAATTTAAAGCAGTCACTTGTTTCGCTCAGTGTAGCCTTTGTAATAGCAGCAGAGCAAACAAATGCAAAGACAGAAAAAAAATGAAATAAGAACACAAACGGCTATAAAAAGTCAATTAGACTTAATGATAGCTTCGGCTAAACTACACATTAAATTCGTGTAGTACGCTGATTGAGTCAAGCCACAGAAATCGCCGGATCCGGTTTGCAAGGCGGCTGGGGGGGGGAGCTGGGAGGGGGCTTAAAACTTCTGTAATCAAGGAAGTTGGCAAGACAAAAACATGGCCAACAAGCTGGCCGGCAACAGTTTGTTTGGCAAGCGACGGCAAAAAGTCGACGTTTGCGTCGCGTTTTGCTGTAATTCAACCATTAAAATTAATAAGACAATCGACGTGACGCCCATCGAAGCGAGCACAGAAGTTCCAGAATTGACCAAAAGCCCAATTCCATTAACATCGCAGGTGGTTATTAAATAAACGCCTAGACCTTATTACGCGGCGTATGAGTGATTTTTAATGCCAGCTGATATGGCTAAGACCGGCTAATAGATAGACATGTCCGCCAAATCTAATCGCATTTTCCAGCGTATCTAAATGCCAACAACAGCTCAGCACGACAGCCGACGGAATTGGCCGCGGCCCAAAACTTGGCTATTTCCAACGCTAATTAAGCCGCATGTTGCATTGCCCACAACTCCCCACTTCCCCTCCATCCATCCCAACCTAGTTGCTGCTGCTTGCAATTCCCAGCGGGCAGCTGCTTGTTGTCAATTCCTATTAATTAAACCATTTAGTATCCGAGCACTTCACCTGTCCATCCATCAGTATACCCGCAGTCTATCAACAGAACTTTGATTATGTCAGCGCAGTTGAGTTTAGCAGGTCATTCAATTACAGAGAATATCTTTTCTATGTAGGTGTCTTAGCTATGAATGCCACTATGTACAGCTATGCCTCAAAAATGTATATAAACTAGAAGATCTCTTAGGTAGTAGTGTATATATATAGTTATATTTTCTTTTAGGCCAAAGTTCTCTAGTTTGATAAGTAATTTTAAGGTAAATAATTTCTGATTTCAGAATCCATAATTGCCCAATTGATAGAAGGAATCGAATTCAAAAGGGTAATGTTAATAGGTGCTGGAATTTTGCATCTGATAATTGGGAGTAAAGTTCTCCTTTTCTGTTTAATCCAATGCTTAAGAAAGCAGCTATTAAATAAGCCTAAATAACATATGCATAATTCCCTTTCAGACTCCCCCAGCAGCTGCTAATTAACATAACAGAGTGTTAAATTGTGAGTGACTTAAGCGATCATAATTCGAGTGAGAACGAGATGCGGTGCATTGCCAAGCATGCACACCCACACAAACACGTGTACGCGCAGAGATGAGCCAAAGACAGAGATAAGCCGTCAGCTGTTCGTGTGTGTGTTCGCTGTCATCTTTCGACTTACGCTTACGCGCTCATGATTCTTTTTGGTGCTGATCGCTGATTGGTCCAATCAATAACTGCTGGCAGTGATGTTCTCTGAGTGCTCTTCTTTCGGAGCGCCGCTTTGATGGATCTGCCCAACTTTGTTCTGAGTCAGTGTGGCCCTATTAGTCAACAGGGCATGTTGTTGTGCTGCACCCGGTAGTCTATTAAGCCTGTAGGTGATGTGATGCATAAGTAGATAAGGCCCTAGCACGCAAATCCCTCTGCTAACATATGTTTATGGGTAAGTGTGCTTTGCAATTGATATACATATGTACTTATACCGACTTTTATCCACGTTACGTCCGCGCAACATGATTTTGTTCTAGTTAAAGTGCTGCAGTCGGGTGTTTTAAAAGAATAATAAGTGAAAATTCTCAAGTAAATGCCATCCGTATCTCTCATGTATATATTTGGGGATTCCCTCTCTTCCACGAAAGTTAAAGTGTTTATGCGAAACCGATTTAATGTCAGTCAAAGTTCAACAAAAAATAATTTTCTCCTTCGCAAAATGTTCGTGAGAGCGCGATGAATAAGAAGATAAGAAGCTAATGCAAATATACACATACATATGTATAGACATATTTGGCGATTCTCTCTTCTTCTTCTTCATATGTTTGGGTGTGTGTTCTCGCAATTCATATCTACTTATGCTTGTGTATAGTTGCTTATGCGTTATCTACCTTTGAACAGACTCTCGCTTACTCGAGTTGCTGTGCGCCGACTTCTGTGCACTTTGCAAATTCTTTTGGTAATGCCATCCGTTTCTCTACTTTTATACGTTTTCGGATGTGTACGGGTCGAAATATTAGTAGCCATATAAAATCGTAAAATCAAAATTTGAAGAAGACCATGGAATGTTAAAGTGCTTATTGTAATATTCTCCTTATTTCACGTGAGAGCGCGATGAATAAGAAGATAATGCACAAGCAATCATATAGACAGACATACATATGTATGTATATACATATTTGGCGATTCTCTCTCTGCATCCATAAGTGTGTGTGTGTGTGTTTTTGCAGTTCATGTCATTTATGCTTGCTTGTGCGTTATCTACCTGTGAACGGCGATTCCTCTAGTCTGTGGATTTCTCGCTCAGTTTGCTGTGCGTCGGCTTTGGCCAGTTGTTGAGTGAAACTCTTTGAGAATATTATTAGTGGTTAACCTTGAGTTAACATCAGCCCTGGCTGGAATATCAATTGACATGTAATAAAATCGCCATCTGAGAATACATCAAGGGAATTGCTAGATTCTTGTCGGTTCTGAAATCCAAATTTCTTACTGCTCTTATTAAAAGCTTACAAAATACTAATTCATTTTTTTTTTCTAAATTTTACAGCTTAAATCTGTCATGGACAAGAAAACATTTCATAGCGTTGGTTTTTATTTTATGCCATTCTGACTCACAAATCCTTAAAGGTATGCCTCTCCAAAGTCGGACGTTAACAAAAACTAATATATTTTTCATTATGTATTTTTCAGCCTAATCAGCCAACGTTAATGTACAATATATAATCAACAATGATGTCGTTTTTAGATCAGCTTACGCTCATCTATTCCATCTAGTCGGGACCCATTGTGGTGCTCTACTTTCTAAGCGGCTATCTGATCGATCGCCTGTTCGTCATACGTCTGGACACGACTATCTGTATGCTTATACTGCTGGTGGGTCAGCTTATCTTTGCCAGCAGCGCCATTATCGACACCTTCTGGCTAATAACTCTCGCCGCTTCACCTTTGGCATTGGCGCCTAATCGCTGGACAGGGAGCGTTTTAAGGCGACATAACTTCGCCGCTGACCTGCGCATGGACATGGACAACATTTAGTCAGCAAATGATCGCTTTTCGTGGTACCTAGTTGACCTATATATCCTTGATTATTCCATATCATGGATGTAGTCCTAGCGAACCTAAAGGACCGAGTTCTCGCAAAATGCGCAAGAACATGGTGCCAAAAATATGTATGCTTTTCTTTTATAGCCGCCCCGCCCCCTGGATGGTTTCTAGTTGACTAGCATATCCTTGGTTATACCATACCATCGATATAGTCCTTGCAAACCTAAAGGATCAGATCTCTGCAAAATGTGCATTGAAATGGTCCAAAAACATGTATGCTTTTTCTTTCAGGAGCCCTTTTACATTAGCTGCAGCTGCAGCTGTTTTTTAACAGGCGGCTTACAGCGCTCATTTTACATAAACTGCTAATTAACAGTACTCATTTTAATTGAGTTACATTTTTGCCCCTTAATGCTATGCAATGAACATTTTTATTCAAACCACTCGTCAACCTTCTGGGCATTTCTGTTCGCCTGGTATTTGAGTGGAATTTTAGTGCAAATTTGGGCCCGTCGACGAGGGTGCCACTTTCTATGACGTCATTTTTCGGCCGCAAAAATATTGTACGTCGACCTTCTGGGCATTTCTGTTCGCCTGGTATTTTTGGGACATTTTAGCTAAAATTTGGGACCCAGCCGGCGACCAGGGCGCCCCTTTTGGGTATGCAATAAAATTTTTTCGGCAGCTAAAAATATTTTTCGTCGACCTTCTGGGCATTTCTGTTCGCCTGGTATTTTGGCAGATTTTAAGAAAAATCTCGGCAGCCAGCGGCTGCCAACAGACGCCCCTGGCGGGTATGCAATAGGGTTCTAATAACCGTTGATTTTTGAATTTTTAAATAAAAAAACAGGAATTTCTCTTTTTTGTTTTAAATAATTGATTTATTTATGTTTAAATTTATAAAATTGTTGTTTTTTATGCCAATTTTCTTAATTATTTCTCTTAAATCTATACAAATCGATCAATTTTAGCTTATTGAAACTTAAAATAACTATATCTGGCTTAGTTAAAGTCCGATCCTGTGCAAAATCTGCTTTGTCACTAGTGGACGTCCTTAGAGGTCCTTTAAGTCCTTAATTTGGCAGTCTGAAATGATAAAAACACATTTAAATTAAACATATAAATAATTATATAAAAGCGTAAAATAGGCCATAACTCGGGCATGTCCTTGCAGATTTTCAAAGGACATGGTGCGTTAGGATCCTATAGACCCCCTGCATCAATCTGCATTATAAAAATATGGGGTCATCTAAGAATCATATGACTCGAAATTGGACTTGTAAAATTTCTGTCCCGGAGCGCACGGAAATGGCCCTAAAACACAAATCCTTGAATATCTTCAAAGCTACAAGGACGATCTTAATGAAATTTGGCCAGGTGGTAGTCCTGGCCAACACAATTATTTTGAGTGTTGACTCGCCAGGATACGCAAGGATATCCTCGAGTTATGGCTTATTTTCTTCAACGAAAATCGTCCTTAAAACTTATTTGTCTGAAGGACTTTCGTCCTTTGGGTTGTTAATTCTTCAATGGGATCGTGAGGACTATCTACTGGCCAAAGGACATCCCGATAGTCCTTCAAATGACCAAGTTAGCCAGGCATTTTTTGATTTTGGCCAATTTTGCGACTAACCCCCTAGGCAAAATTTCAACGAAATTTTTTGTCAAATTCTGGAAATCCTTGAATGCCAATCGATAGTCCTGCTCCCCACGAGCTCAAAACGATATATCCTTTCGATGTCCTTAAGGATTTGGTCGAGCTAAGGCTATTAAAAAAATGTCCTTTTTAGAAAATAGGCCATATCTTGGAAACGGCAGGGACGATTTTGTTGTCCTTTGGACAGATTGTGGTCCTTATTCGTACGATTTGTTTGACACAAGACTTTTCAGGATCCGCAAGGATATGGCCGAGTTATGGCTATGTTAATTTACGAAAGAATTGTACTCATGGCTAGGCTGTCTGAAGGACTTTCGTCCTATTTTATTATATATTCTGAATTGGGAGGATAAGGACTAACGGTTGGCAAACGGACATCATGATCGGCAAGGATACGGCCGATCTACAGCCTTTTATCTCTACAGACAAAAATCTCGTTTCCTCAGCTCCTTGAAGGATTTACGTTCTTTTAATAACGTATTCTAGGTTGGCAGGACAAAGACTAAATGTTGTCCAAAGAACATCAGAAAGGTCCTTAACGTGGCCAACTTAAGGAAACCATAAGGACGATTTTGTTGTCCTTGCGGTAGATTATAGTCCTTGCCCATACGAGGTGTTTGACACAGGACTCGTCAGGACGGTATTAACCCGAGAAATTCGCAAAAAGTTATCAAAAAAGTTTTGATTTTCGCACCGACCCTAATTTTGAGAAAAAAAAAACCTGATGTAACGATAATACTGATCCTTACAAGTCCAAACTGGTATAAGATTCCAAAATTGGACATAATTGTCCGAAATTTTCCAAAACATCATCAGAAAAGTTTGACATTACAAACGCGAATCGTTGCTTTTTTCTTAAATTGAATTTAAAGTTGCGAGCAAGAGCAAAGCGCACATTTTAGCCATATGGTCTTTGAAGGGTTAAGACCCAAAACAAAGCTTAAGCCAAGCTTCACAAAGCTTTAAAGCAAGCATTATATACGAAAATGCCCCAAAGTAGGCCACATCTTATGCTGAATTGAAAAGGTGCATGAATAACAATTAAAACCGTCAAAATCAAATCATCAAATAAAGCACCACAAAATGCAAGTGGGTCAAGCAGAAATAAATCTGTAATGCCCAATTAAATGACACCCTAATAAGTGCACCCACAGCTTCAAAAATTCAAAAGATTTGCTGCTCAGTCCGCTTAGGGCAATTAAAGATGTTTTCTTGGCATTGTTTGGCTCGTTGGCCAAGTAAATAAGTGGGCCAAAGAAACGAATACGCAAACGAATACGCAAACGAATACGCAAACGAATAGGAAAACGAATACGAATACGAATACAACAAGAACTGGCCACAACTGCTGCACTAATTAAAAAGTTGAATGGCTGTCAGCGAGTTGTGGTTATGGCTTTTTGGGTGTCTTGATTTCAGCATTTGCGTGTATCTAATTGAATTAGACCCAAAGGTCAGGCCAAATGGGCTGGGAATTGAGCTGACCGAAAAAATAAAAATAAACCGGCTACAGTAGGCGACATATGTGGTAACAAATAGAGCTGGCCGCGTGACACGAGGTGCAACCAAACATAAAATTCATTTGTGTTAACATAAGTCGACCTGACTTGCCAAAATGATATTAAACTGTCCATATGCTTGACAGAATATTTTAACAAATTTACAATGCTGCAATAATGTCAAAGACAAAACTGCCTTACACGTTATTTAGCTCGAATTTTGATTAAAAACGAACCGAAATCTGAATACGCTTTATTTATGATTGGGGGTGGACTGTAATGAATGAAGGTTCAAATCAAAGTCCATGCACCTGTTTCACAAATTCGAACCAGCAACTATTTTTGATACTATGGTTAAAATTTTAAAATAGTTCGTTTTATTCAATATAAATTTTCGTGCTATATCGTATTACACGACACGAGCGCATCTCTAGCAAAAAGTAAAGCACAGAGCTGCGTAGAATTGCGTTGGTGGCAGCCAAAAATAGCAGGCCAGGAAAAAAGTCATTGTGCCGTGGAATATTAGAAGAGGGAAATACGACTACACATTTTGTCGGCATTATATGCTAATGCGATATTTGCTGACTTCATTGTGGTACGTTCAGCTTCTGGTTAACTGGTAACTGGAGCGTGGTGCAGCAGTGGCTGCGGCTGCTTGCGGCTCCTTGTATGGCACCAGGCCATGGTAATTGGGAGGCCGAGCCAATTGGCAAGTCGAGCCGCAGGCCAGGCCATAAGAAATGCTGTTGCAGCTGATTTATGGCTGGAATTGGGCCATAGCTTAGTGTTGGGTGTGGGTGGGTCTGGCTGGAGACAGGAACCAGCAGCAACTTCAAGACTATAAAATTTGCTTAAGATCTTGGCCATGTTTTGACTGGCTGCCTTGACTGAACCACTTAGTCGCTCAGTTACGCCCAAATGGGTCACTAATGAGGCGACGAGCTTGGGAAAATCTTGATGGCTCGATTGTCTGTGCCAATTCTAACGTAAAGCAACCACCGACGCTTGGGCTATAAAATTGTGGCGCTTCTTCAGCTGGAGCCACAGTACCAAAAACAGCGCTCTTCAGTGTTCACCAAAAAAGAAAAGCGTTTGCAAGATGTTCAAAATTGTGAGAAGAAACTCAGAAACTATGGATACGCCCGCATTTGGATAACTAACACACACATGAATTCTCTTGCAGCTATTCGTGTTGTGCGCGGCTTGGTTGGCACTCAGCCAGGCACGTCCCAGCTACCTGCCCAGCTATGAGACTATTGAGTATGCGCCCACTGTGCTGGGCTACGAGCATCTGGCGCTGCCCGCCGCCGTCTCCCATCAGAGCTCGACGGTGGTGCACGAGAAGCGTCCCTATTTGCGTCCCATCTACGAGCACCCACTCAAGACGTACCACCATCCAACCACATACACCTATGCCAGCAGCCCGCTGAGCTACGGCAGCGACTGGTACGAGCCCGGCTGGAACACAGGTGCGCTCAGCTATCCCAGCATCTACCTCAAGTGAAGCACCTACCTCTGCGATATGTTCCCTAATAAATAAGTTGGTTTGAAGGATTCAAATTCGATTGATTTCTGGATTTTATTTTCGTGGTGGGACACAAGTCAACAAGTCATCGTAGTTTCATATCAAACTCTTTCGTTCTCTTCTCGCTCTTACCAGGCGCTGGCTGCGTATGTCAGTGGTGCGTGGTGCAGCAGTGGGGCAGAGTATGTCAGCGGTGCGGAGTAGGCCAGTGGCGACACGCTCTTCACATAGGGCACATGGGCGGCATATGTGGCCGGAAGGGCCGAGTAGGTGGCCACCGGAGCAACCGCCGAGTAGGTGGCAACGGCGGGCGCAGCTGCCGCATAGGTGGTTACGGGCGCGGCATGCACCGTGGTCTTCACAACGGGCGCAACCACATCCTCAACGACGGGCGTGCTGTGCACCTGGGTGAGGCTCTGGTGTGAGACAGCGGTGGGCACACTCTTCACGACGGCGCCAATCTTGGCCAGAGCGTGCTCCTGCACATAGGCTGTGGGTGCGCTATAGACGAGCGGTGCGGCAGCCAAATGGCCGGGACGAGCGGCAGCCACGGCGAGCAGAGCGGCGAGAACGAACTGTTGAAGGTGGATAAAGGGTTAGGGAACCACTGGAAACACTCGAACCACTGGAACCACTGGAAGGGCGCCAGCTGTTGCTCTTACCAATTTGAACATTTTGTAGAGCTGTCGTGTGGGATCTTTGACTTGTGTCGAAGGGTAGACTGTGCCAGTTGTTAAATTGTCGCTGGCTTTTATACTTGAACTTCACTTTCAAGGCGCACGCACACACTCACACACACACACTCACGAGTGAATACAATGAGTACTCGCACTCGCATTCGTACGTGCCTGAACGGATTCTTGTCTCGCATAAACCAGATTATTATTCGCGGCCAATTTCAGTTACGCACCACACCGCACCGCACCGCACCACTTTGGTGGCTATTTTCGTAGCTGAAACCACAAGCCAAACCGAGACCCAACCCACTCTTGTTTTCATTTACAAAGCGCGGCTCATTAGTCGCACGTCAACCCAGGCCGGGGCTTAAGTATTTGGCCCCGGCACGAGGATTTGGAATATGCGTACATTGGCATTTGATTACTTTGTAAACAGAACTCAAGACTTCCGGAAAATTCGAATTGCAATAGAACTTTTCGCTAACTCGACTGGACATCCATATGCGGCATGTGTTTCTATAAAAGTAAGTGAAAAGCTTTCGTTCGACTACAGTTGGATTTCAGGCCGAGTCCAAGCACCACGCACCACAAGCATGAAGATTGTCATTGTCAGTCTGGTAAGGATTTGAAAATTTGCTTGCACCACCAATCAATAAGGAATCTTTCACATCATTCAGCTCGTGCACATGTTGTTGCTGTTGCCACCCAGCGGTGCAGCCAGCATAAATGTGGCTCAGCAGAAGGATTCCACGGTCGAACATGCAATCTTTCGGCGCGACATCATGCAAAAGATACAGGGCATACCCGATGCGTTCAGATCGATATTCGATACACATGCTGAATATATCAGAAAACCCGTCCAGTTCTTGAGCTTTGGCAAAATCAAACTGGGCGATGACAAAACTAAATCCGATCAAAACGATTAGCGATAAAAAAAGTTACGCTTTTTGCTTGTAAAACAATAACAAATTCTTTTTGGATCTAACTTTGTGTTACAAATATTGAACCAAAAATGTAGCCCTAATTAAGCTTTTTTGTAGCCTTTAAATATTCTACAATAAATTTAATTTTATTTAGTTTAAAAAAATACTCTCATCTGGATTCGAACTGGCATCTGCCGCAAACTTCGTTTGATACAAAAAGAGGAAGAGCTTAAAAATTGAGAGAGCGGACTTTTGTAATATTGAGTAAAATTATTTGTAAGTCCTTTTTTGCATTATAACTAATAATTCAAATGTTGAATACGCTGTACAAAAAGCTGCTAATTTCGAAGAATATGTAAAGATAGTCCATATTTTTTACAGTGTATTTTGTATAAAGCCGCTGTCACTTGTGACGTTAAATAAAGCCCTTGCAGCTGCAACATTCGATGCACTTTCTGTTTTTCTGCTCGAGTTGCAGGTTCATTGGCCACCGTCCACAGCGCGTGGCGCCATTGGCCTTGAACCTAGGCTGAGACCAAGGCACAACTATCACGAATCTTATATACCCGGCTAATAATAACACAACTGGCAATCTAGATTTTCCACCTGAATGACGCATGACAGCAGGAGATTGTTAAATATTCTAAAGAATATTGACGTGGAGGTAATTTAATAAACCATGTTTTGCGGAATACCAGCTAGTTTATTCCGATTATTAATATGATTATTATCATTAACTAACTATTTTTATATAGCTCTGTTTAAGGCCTTCGCCAGAGATACACATAATACATCCATAGACTAGCTTGGGAATCGATCCCGGAACAACGAATTGTTGTGCAATATATTTGAAAAAATTCTAGCTAAACTTGATAAGTGATAAATTGTAAGCCCAGATTTTGTTGTGTTTCAATTATAAGAGTTACGATAGGAAAATATTTAGACAACGGAATATCATGAACAAAATTTATCTAAAATTCTTTTCAACACCAAGCACATCGCATGAAACTAAGTAACCTTTTGGAGTAAGCTTGGAACGGGTATGCTCTAGTTGGATAATCCAAAACATGGCCCCCACTTGTTTACAGCGCAGTTAGAGGCCATGCATAGCTGGCGGGTGTGGGCTGGGTTACGGAAAGAGCCTGACAGAGTAAAGACCTTTAGGTCGAGGAACTGCAGCTAAGACAAACAAGGACACTGGCTAAGCGGAAAAAAATAGTTAATACTCGATCGATATTCGAAGCAAAACATTTATTTATTCAAATTCGTATCACAAAGCCGTCCAACAAAATGCACGTCCCACTGCGCATAGGTTGAGTGTTGCGGGTGGTTTCCTTTACCACACTCCTGTCGCGGTGTAGGTCAGCGGCGAGGCAGCGGCAATCTGAGCATAGCTGCTGTGCAACACTGGCGCAGCAGCAGCATAGGTGCTGTGCAACACTGGCGCGGCAGCAGCATAGGTGCTGTGGTACACTGGCGCGGCAGCAGCATAGGTGCTGTGCAACACTGGCGCGGCTGCAGCATAGCTAACGACGGGCGTTGATTTGACCACGGGCGCAACAACATCCTCGACGACATGAGCGGAGCTGTGCACCACCGACTGGCTCTGATGGGAGACAGATGTGGGCACACTCTTCACGACGGCACCAACCTTGGCCAGCACCGACTCCTGGACAATGGTGGCGGCCGGAGCGGAGGCATAGACCACAGGCGACTCGTACAGATGACCGGGACGGGCAGCAGCTACGGCGAGCAGAGCAGACAATACCACCAACTTGAACATATTTGAGTTTTGAGAGTTAAAAGTTTGGTCTGTATTGACTGAATGCGTGTTGTAGTAGCTTTGAGTTTCTAGCGAGAACTGCTTGTGGTCTGCCAACTGCAGGCGGTGTTTATATAGCAGCAGCCGGGCATAATGCCCGCGACCTTCACTACGCACAACGACGAAATAAAAAAACCATATCAGATTCAATTCTCACAGACATTCAATAAGCAATTAGCGTCGGTGGGCAGCTCAGCTGAGCCTCAGCTCAACTCAGCTCGGCTCCAACAATTATTCGTTGACAAACCAAAACAAAGAGTTGCTGGCAACCAGTTTATTTTGGCCATTAGCCAAGTGCTCTGCTCTGGCCCTTTATTAGCCGCTGCCCTCAGCTGCATTACTTGCACTTTGAGTGCGTCTCTCGCTTAGTTCTTTCAGGGTCAGCACGTTTGGATTTCAATTTCAATTTCAGTTTCAATTTGAACTTCAGCTACGTGCGCCGCAAGACGTTCAGTTCAAGCAGCTACACCCTGTAGGCTTCGAGAATGTGAAAAAAGGGTATGCTATAATTTGTACTATTACAAAAAATGCAGTAAAGTTGCAATTGCATGGACCTTCAGCTGAGAATAACTATTTCCTTCTCTGGAAAACGTAGTCAGAAGAATAGCTATCTTCGACAAGCCCTAGATTTAATACCCTTGTAGACATATGCCTGACTAATGAAAATATAGATAGATCGACTTCGTGTACAGCTATAGAAATATATGACAGTGCGATCTTAACAAAATCTGGATCAAATATAGACAGCACAGTTTAAGTTAAATGTTGAGTTTGGTCAAGATATTTTCATAGAAAGATAAGTTTTTCATTGAAGAACTTACCTTTCGACTAATCATTCCTTTGTCAGACCTGTAACCAATATCATCAAGGAATTGGCAATTTAGATGGAGAGTTCTTCTTGGGACTCCAAAAGCTGCACCTGCTTCCTGAATCCCAACCAAAATACATCAGAGTTTTGATAATGCGCTTCGTTCGCTGTGATAAAATCCTTATATGCAGTGAGGGTAAGTTGATAATTATTTCTCTAAGTACCATTATGCTGGTTCAGGATTTAGCTGGTAGGGTTTAGCTTTATTTAAAACCACCTTTTGATTAGTTAAATAATCCTCATATTTCATTCCAGCAATGTGAATAGTGTATATAAAGCAGAGTTGCGTCGAGTTTTAAAATGGGATCAAATGAAATTCCTGGAATAAAAGACAAAATTTGTCATTTCTACAAATGTTAAGTACATATGCCAAAAGAGTCATTAACAGCATGAGTAGGGCATAGCTTTTAAATTATCTATGCTTATGTATTAAATACTTAGGTTGACACTCGTGTTGTCGACCATTCATAAAAAATAAGAAAAAGATAACAATAATTATTCCATCTACTCCGTCTTATCGCTAAGTTCTAAGTTCTCTAGCCTCCCGCAGCATCTGATCGACGCCCACTTCAATGCAAGTATTACGAAGAATTATGTTTATGAAAATATGGACTTTTATTTACATCAGTCAAAAGGGTCGAAAAAAGGGAACAAAATGCAGAAAGGGTATAAAAAATCTCGAGCAGTTCCAGTCCAGAAACGAACGCTTCCGCTCAGAGCCGCCCAATGATGATGAAACGGCGCCGAATCGGAAGTGCCTACCAGGAGGAGGCCCAGCCGTGAGAGGCCCACGAGGGCGACAGGTAGCTGGTGTGCAGAGCTGGAGCGGCATAGGTCTTGATGATGGGCGCTGCATAGGTCTTCACAACGGGCGCCAAAATCGGCTGGACAATGTGCGCGGAGCTGTGCACCTGGCTGATGCTCTGATGCGACACCGACGTCGGTATGCTCTTCACAATGTGTCCCACACTGGCCAGCGCGGGCTCATGGATAATCGCTGGTGCGGCATAGCTAGTATGCAGCAGAGGACCTGCCTCCAGGTAGCCTGGACGGGCAGCGGCCACAGCGAGCAGAGCAGACAACACCACCTGTGGGCGGAAAGATTGGAGAATTGTTAATGCAGTAGGCGTGGCTAGCCAGGTGAGCGTTGTGGACTTACCAATTTGAACATTTTTGCTAATCCTTGCGTTACTTGGCGCTAGCTATTTGCTATGGAAATGAACTCTGTAGGTCTGTGTTGACGCGTCGCCGTTGACTGTTGCTAGCTGCAAGTTCGCGACAGCTTTTATACACAAAAGCTGCCAGGCACACACGCTCACACACACACACACACACGCGATCCAAATTCAAAATCCAAAAACTGCGCCAAAAGTGCAGAAAATACAATAATAATAATTTTAGCACAGACATCGTTAAGAAAAGCCTGAAAAACAACGACGGCGACCCACCCGAATGTCCGCTTGGACGGGCGATCGGCTGCTGCAGCTGATTCAACAACAACAACAACAGCAACAACAACATTAACAACTACAATAACAATGCTTTCGTTTACAGTTTTTCCGCCCAGCCCACTAACTACAACAACAACAACAACAAAACCAGTCAAAAGCTGCCAGACGTCCGATTGCCCCCATCAGAGCGCAGTTGGCCAGTTGGGCACTTGGCCACTTGGTCGCCAGTTGGCCTGCGTCTGCCTCTGCCACTTGCAACACACCCAACAACAACAACAACAACAGGCGCAACATTTTCGTGTCTGCTTTGCTGTCATTTTTCCACAACCCAAAGTTGACCGTGAAAATTGTTATATACTCGCGCAAAAGGTGAAGATGAAGCATATTGGTTCACAGTAAGCGAATTTTAGCTAGGTGTGTATAATAGACCCTATTAATCCGTTAAAATTTATAAGTCACGCCCAGTTAAAGCTGAAGGTGGCTCACTAAGGAGCCCACTAAGGATCTCCTCTAAAGATCAAGCCCGAAAATATGTTAACTCTATCATAATCCAAATACTCTACATAGCCCAATCACTTTGCCTGCTCGCCTATTTCAAGCTCCTCTTGGACTGTGAAAGAGTATTGTGCAGTCGTTGACAGCCGGACTGCAACATGTTTAGTGGAATTTGTCAGTCTGGCGGCACGCACCACCGGCAACCACTACGCAATTGTCGCAGCCACGCAACAGCCAACCGCCACAAGAAGTGGCTAAAAGTGGCTCAAGTTCAGTGCGTGGCGATGGTCACTGCCAAATTGCCAAAGTTGGCAAAGTTGTTGTGCTTGTGGTTATGACAAGTTTTTTTTTTTTTTTGGTTTGTTGTTTATCCCAGGAGAATAAGTAGCAGAAGAATTGTAAATAAAGTTTATTAACCATAAAGAAAGGCGTGCGTTGGACAATTCGCTGGTTCGACTTGCTGATCACGTAGAGCTCACAGAACTCTTGAGGCTGAGGAAATGAAAAGCAGGTAGGAAAAGTTGTCTTGGGGGCAATGAATATCTGATGCCCTTTAGGCCTATGACAGATGATATATAATAGTTGATAGAAATATATAAAATATGATGTTGGTCAAGAGATAACCTTAAAGTATGATAAGTTTTTAGATGTTGCTTAAATACATATGATATACCCGGAAAGAATAAGTTATGAGGGTTGAAAATAATAAACAATATACTTAAGCTGAGTTTGCTTTGCTCTAGCCAATACTACATATGTATTTAGCTAAAGCTAAAAGCAGCAGATGTGCTTAATTTTTTAAAGAGATAAGTTCACATAGGTAGATAAGTTCACAGAGAACAATCAGATAGAATATGCCTTCAGAGACTCGGCATTTTAAACTTATCAAGCATTTTATGCATTGTGGTCAAGTAAGACACCATAACACCCGCTGGGCATACAAAATGCCCTAGGGTATTAAAGCAAGAAAAAACTGATTACATTCCTTTTTGCATTAAAAGTGAACATTATTGTAAGCATATTGTAATTTCCTGTTATGCTAATCTGCGCCACAACAAGACAATGCCTGCCCACATAGAATCCGCTCTTGTCTAATCTTTTGCTCCGCTTCTCTCTCCCTCTCTGTCTCAAGTTCTCTCTCTCTCTCTCTCTCTCTCTGTCTCTCTGTCTCTCGAGCGAGTTCCGCTTTTGTAATAATTGTTGGCTCAGTTGCCATTCTACAAACTGCGAGCTGTCGCCGTTATGACCATTTGTCAGCTATTTTTTTTTCTTCTGTTGAGCGTGATTAATGAATTCTGCAAACTGGCGACATATAATTCAGGCAGCTGCCCCGCCCCCCTTTTGCCCCTGTCTCAGGTTTCTCTCTCTCTCTCTCTCTCTCTCGTATTTGTTTACAAAAAATATTCTTTTGGCCTGCCAAAGTGCTTTTTAATAGATTTTCGATTTCTATTTTCGTGCCAGACTCACAACAATTGTTTTCTGGTTTCTCAACGAAATTCCTTCTGGCCCGATATCCGGGCTATGCTCACACCAGAGGGTAATGTACGCCTTATAGCCAACCCACACACTCTCGACTCTCGGCTCTTGACTCTCCGGGGACCGGGTTCGGACTAGACGGGACAGGGTTCGGGCTTGTGACAGTTCTGGTTAGCGCGGCTCACCTGGCTTGCATAACAATGACAATATCTATAGATCGTTTAATCTGCGCTGTGTGCAACCTGGCTGGTTGTCTGGTTGCTTTTTAGCCAGCTCCCCAACTGTTAGCCAACTTAATTTTGCTTTTAATTAAAGCCAAGTGGAGCAATTACAGTACTTAACTAGCGCTCAGTGCTGGGTCTACGTCAGCTTTGATCATTTTCAAATTAACTCGAGCTCGGAATGGTCAACATTTAACTCGGCTTTTTGTTTGTCATTTCGCTAGAGTTAATTGGCTCGAAGGTCGCTAAGTTTCTGGGAGAACCAACTTTTCGTTCAAGACCAACAAAATACGGAAATCGTTTCAAGATAACAAGTTAATCGATACACGTGGAAGCCATCCTGTTTGTAAAATTTATCTTAAATCTAACTCGTATTTAATTGGAGTTTTTTTATAGAAATGATTACGAAATTAAAGAGAAGGCCTTATCTAACTATGCTCGACTATGGCATATCGTATAAATAGCTCTAAAGAAAGCGAATTTTCCTTCATCTAACTTTCAGAATAGTTAAGTATTGCGCTAAATAGAGTTGTGTGCCGCATATGGAAACCATTTCTTGGAAATTATAATAAAATAGTTAAGATTGTTCTAGATTGTTCTAATAAACATTTTTTATGCTCTTCACGGTAGATTCAAGCTTATTTCCATAACTTAGAATATTACAATAAAGAAATATATTTAAATAGCTGATTAAAAGCAATGAATTTGCATATTTCGCACCAGGATTTCAACTAGAAACTGGTGCAAAATCAGGTTCATAAACCGAAGCTAGTTTTGACTATTTGTGTAGACTATCTAGGGTATGTGGGTAGGACGTCTCCCATTCGTATAACTTTTACTGACAACCATTGCTCATGAAGTAAAGGGTATATAGGCGTTCAGAATGAGGTATAGCTATAAGCTTTGGCATAACTGCTAAAAGCACAATCTTAAAAAAGACACTCATTGCATTTGCAGGCAGAAAATAATGAATACACATACATATCTACTTAACTAACTATCAATCTTAGTGTCATATACATGTGTATGTACAAATGTTGGGGCAGATTTTGGGTGCATGTAAATTGACTAAATTTTCAGCTTTATTCATGCTTTGTCCGAACATGAAAACCGCCGCCCCACAGCAACAATACAAATGGGAGCCTGTCCTGCGCCACAGTTCACTCAGGTGTCAGTCAGTCAGTCAGTCAGTCGGTCTGTCGTTCAGTCGGTTGGTTAGTTATTTGGGCACTCGGGCAGCCGGCGCCAGGCACGAGTTAGCCAAAGTCTGGCAAAGAGTTTGGCAGATTGCGCAAAACAAAAAACCAACAAAAAAATCAGTGAGAAATGCTTTTTGGGGGTTTCAGTTAAACAGATATACATATATATATAATTTTCAGGCCTGCAGCTGGGCATTTTTAGTGGGTTGTTCGTTTAGAGATAATATGAAAAGCGCATTGGAAAATGTATGCCATTCGAGTGGGTCGTTCAGGCATTTCGATACGTAATTGCATTAACACGCAGCGCTTAGTGGGGACAACGCGGCGTATGCTTAATAAAGCAGCAGCAGCAGCAGCAGCAGCAGCAGGTGGCCAAAATGGGCAAAGATTTGTGGCAATTCGTGCTGCTATCGCAGTTGTTGTTGTTGTTATTTCTGCTAAGGTCAGTTGAGTGTCCATCAACGACATTTTAAGCTGGTCAGCGGATGTGTGTGCAAAGTTATTTCCATAGCAATAACATTGAAATTACTTTTGGGCTCACACGGCGCATGCGCAACTTTGAGCATACAGTTTATAACAGGCGCCCAGACTAGCCCACTAACCTAAAGCGAATGGCTTGCAACATGTTGCCAATAAAGCCAGTTTTCGTTTTAGAGAGTGTGCAACATTTCCTGGTGCAGATAAGACGAATTCGTTGCATTTGTTAACTTTCGGGCGTGTTCGCTCTGTGGGTCAGGCCAATTGACCAGACATTCAGCCGGCCAAGCCACAGCAAATTGTTGTGCAAATATTTTCATATTCAATTGCTCGCCGCCTGATTAATCTTAAGCCAAAAGACAGCCGACAGCCGCGAGTGCCTCCATTTGGCATTTGGCGTCGAGCTGCCGCACTTGTCGCCTGTCAATTGCAGCGCGACATTCTAATGAGCTTCCCCCCTCCACCCGCCAGTTGAGCACCTTGAATGTCGCGTTCGTGAACTTTTTGTTTGCTTTTGTGTAGCTCCAGTTTCTAGACTTAAATATCATAGCCAAATGCAGGCATAGATCTTCAATCCTAACCACGACACATGACGTTGAGGGTACAGGCTGCGAGTCTGCCACTTGTTGCCACATTTTTATACTCCAGCAGCGCGAGTCTTATAATTGTGGCAAAATATGGGCAATGCATAGAAGAAGACATCTTTAACTCCATAAAGTATACATATATGTATATATATATATATATTATTGGCAGGTATGCTAGGTTCGAGTCTCTCAGTTTTTAAGAAGCCTTGAAAAAGGCATAGGTCAACTGGATGGAGACCTATATATGTCTTAACTAAACTAAGCAATGATGAGTTCTCTTAAAATATGAACTAAGTTTCATAATCAATCAATCAAAGAATTAGTTTCCCAGGGATAAACTCTTTAATTTGCTATTCTATTTGCATTTCTGGAATACAAACAAATTATTCCCTTAACAAATAAGCATATACTTCTCAATATCAATACTTATCCGACCACGATGAGATGTATGTATATGACTTTTTGTAGGTTCTCACACATGTCACGGCTCTGCCAGGGTATCTAACATTCGACTTCTGGTGAAGAACTGTTTCTTGTTAGACAAAGTTCAGCTAGTTTTTGCAGCATATTGAAAAATTCTCAGCCTAAATATAAAGATAACAAGAATTGCAACTAATTTCCACGCCAGCAAATCGGATGGAAAATAATGCACAATTCAATTGGCGAGTGTGAATTTCCGCTGCAAAAAGAAGCCAAAAAAATATTAAAAAAAAACAAAACCAACAACAATTTGGCTGGCTGGTCAAGGTCGTTGCAGGCAAATGTAACACTGGCATAAATTATGCTTGCCAGTTGCCAGTTGCCACCATGTGTTGCAAGCCAATTCGACAACAGCAACAACAACAACAACAACAACAATTACAACGGCAAACAGTTGCTGCCATTAGTAACGGTATACGATGAACTAAAGGCACAAATTGCGGCGACATAAGCAGAGGCAAAGGCAAAGGCAAAGGCAAACGCTTTGGCAATTACCAATGGCAACATTTTTGCCCAGACGACAACAACAACAACAATCGTTGCCAAAATCTTTGACACGCTTGATTGAGCCATACCCAAAGTGTTGGGCATGGTTAACACTGATTGAAGATACCAAATAAACAGCTAAGGATAAACGAGAGTTGGGATAGATCCGACCACAGAGTCTTTGATCAGAAAGTTAAACTCTAAGAATGGCAGAATTTTCGGCTCAAAGCCAACAAGAACTGCAAAAGCGAAAAGAACACTGAGCAGCAAAAATGAATGTAATAAAAAAGTGATATAATATCTATCTTAAGCTACATTTTACAATTCTGATAAAAGGTTTTTCGATCAAAAAACACAGATGTTAAAAGCTCATCCGGAATTCGCCTATTAAAATTGGCTACTCTAGTTCTTCATATGCATTTTTATAGCATATATTTATCTATTGCAAGTTTTGAAGTCGAGAGTTAAATTATTAGACATATTAAACGAACAAGCTCGATTTCAGGTTGTTAACAGGGTATACATATATATATCATATATATAAGTCACTTTGTTTATAATATTTATATCAAAAATGTCGTTGTTAGTATCAGCTGTCTGCCAATCCTAGCTCAAATCATGCTGCTTGTAGGCCAGTGTAAGCGAAGCGATAATCAAAAGCGAGGCAATTACAGCGTCTGCTGCAACGGCGGCAACGGCAACTGCAACTGCAACTGCAACAGCCACTGCGGATGCAAGTGGCAACGTTGTTAATGCCGGCAGCGCGGATATGCCAAAGCGGCAAAGTCGATGGTGTTGCTGAGTAAAGGGGGTGGGGGGGTGGTGGTGCAAACACAAAACGTTACATTGAAATCGCGACAAACAATGAGAGCATCTGCAGCTGTTGGAACTGTCGAGCGTCGAGGCAGCTGCTGCTGCTGCAGCAGCCACTGGCAACTGATGCAAGACGGCAAGTGTATAAAAGCCACCGCGTGGTGTCACGGTGGCATCAGTTGCACGCTGCAAGTCATCGAGCACCCCAACACTGACTCACACCCACACACACACAAGGATTACACACACACAACATGCTGAAATTGGTAAGCAAAAGGATAACCATGAAAGGAATTGCCTTAACCTCTGTTATCCTTTCTAGCTGCTGTCGCTGCTTTTGCTGTGCGCCTTGGCCGCGGCACGGCCTGGATATCTGCATGGCCACCACCACCATTATCCGGAGTATCCGCTGTTGGCCGCACACCACCACCACATCGAGCCGCTGCATGTGGCCAAGATTGTACATGTGCCCGCTGCCGTATCGCATCAGAGCTCGACGGTGGTGCACAGCGTGCCGCATCACATTATCAAGCCGGTGGTGCTGCCCACTGTGGTGAAGACTTTGGTGCATCCACCCATCATCAAGACCTACCATCCGGCGCCCATCATCAAGGCCTATCCCTACGATCCCTTCCATTTCCATCATCATCACGATTTCCATGATTATCACCTGCACTAGGCAACCACCTGCGCGCTCTCTTACTCTCTTACTCTATAAACCACCCACCCAGCCACTTTTACCACTCGATCTTGCCTGCTGCTGCCTGAATGTGTATGAATGTGTGTGCAAACTGTTGTCCAGCAACTCGATAAATGTATTAAGAAATTTTAATAAAAATTTTAAACTAAATCAATTAAAACATTTTTGTGGTCATTTATTTTTATCAGTGAGAACTAGAGAACTAGACAAACTTTGCAGACGTAGCCCTGGCTCGAATTAATGCTAGATTTGAGCCAGCGACATTTCGCTTATTGGTCCGACGCTCAGACACTCGCAAGCTAGTGACGTCTTTGCAATGCATACCTAAATGGAATCGTTATTTATATCTTTTTCATAGGAAATTTAGCACAAATCAGTTCGTCAGTCTTTATATTTATATTGTCAGCTTTTATGTATATTGATTTTTGCGTGAGATGTTGTCTATATTTGTGGCTTGTCTTGCATTTGATTGCGGGTAATTGATAGCCCCCTCATGAATGCCTGACTGGAGCTGCTGACGTCGAGAAAGGCGGCAGATTACCTATGTTTAGCCCGATACCCCTTCCACCCTCAGCTCTTTAAACAATACGTTAGCCAGCAGCTACAATTGAACTGGTTTTTGTTTTAGCCGGAAAGTAAGCCTATAGCACATCTCTCTTGGCCTCTTGTCTCCACCAAACACATAATAATAGCCGCAGTGCAAGTGACTTTTGTGAAGTAGAGATGGAAGAGTATCATATTTTTTCAAAACGATACGAACACGAACCACACCCTAAAATTAAAGCTAACAATGCAATAAAATGTTAAATAAGCCATTAATTACTTTAATTTTCGAGCCCTTAAAAAAAAAATAAAAAAAATAAATAAAATAAAAACTCCTTACCCAGTCTTCACATAAAAGCTAAATGAATACGTGTGAATTTTAAAATTCCACCCGAAGCTGTGAAAAATTGGCGGAAAATTACTTTTTTGTCCACCAAACGATACACTTCAAACTCATTCTCAAAGTTATTTGTGAAATGCATCAGAGTTACGCACACTCGTCAGAAAATCAAAAGAAATTGGTCTCTCATATAAAAGTAAACCAAAGTGGACCAATTGTGAAAGCATAACTTGACACGTGCCCATTACCAGCCCTTGGAGGGCTGTGAATAATAGGCTAAACCTAAGCGACTTGGTGACATAATTAGCATGTAATCAGGGAGTTATCATACGACACCAGTGTGACAGACAACGTGAATGGTTGTTGGGCCGGTTGTTGGGCTGGTTCCCAAGCTTATGACAGCACGTGTGTGCGAGTGTGTGTGGCAACAAATGCTGTTTCTGTGTTATGCAAATGAGTGCATTAGCAAACCGAGTGCAGAGTGCCACAAATGGTGCTAAAGATAGTTACATACAAAGCTATGTTATAGTTCATAGAGGAGCATACCTGATGGCTCTTATGCTCTTATGAAACGCCGACCTCTTGTGTTCCAGTTCTCTTGTGCACAGTTTCAAGTTCATATTTATATGTGCTCGTCTCCTTTGAAATTTACACAACTGTTTGCATAAGCTGCAAAGCATATGCAAATCGTATGCCAATTAAATCAAACCAATTGCGGACGGAATACTCGTGAATCAATTGCCGTATTCATTCAAATGGCAACCTGTCCGCCCCATAAGTCTAAGCAAATCATCGGCGTTTAGTTAATTTGCGCTAATTAGTTGAGTCGAGTCTGCGACGACAAGTGAATGAAAAGTTGCGGCTAAAGACTTAAGCGCCGATGAGCTTATCATTTCGTAGCTCAATCAATTAAAATCAAATCAAAGCAGCGCGTTTGTTTTTCGCAGGCCTTAACCCTGAACTGTGCTTTGACCACAACGAATATTTCAGGGCGAGCACAATAAGAGATGGTATGGCGGGGTTAAGGTCAAACTAAGCAACTGTCAGCAGTAAACTGACTATTTGCATACCCTGTAACTAAACAGGAGATTCAAATGGGTATTATTTCATTAAAGTGGCAGATATAAGAAGTTAAGAGAAGGTTAGCCCATTGAACTCGAGAACTATATAATCAAGCATTCTACATATTTGACTTAAACTCTTCTGAGAAACTCATCGAACTCGAGAACTATTCTAGGCATACTTATCAAATTTGATATGTGGACTCCTTTTGCCACTACAAATTGCAATTTATATAAACAACAGACCTATCTCGGGATAGGTATATTTACAATAACATTTTCCAACTTTCTGTCCAAAAAAACTCATTCAATCTCGGGAACTATACCAGCAAGAGTTAGCAAATTTGGTTTGTGGACTCTATATGTCAAAACGATCCACAATTTATTTTAACGATAAGTCCAAATATGAACAATCTCAACTGTAAGTCGACAAGTTTAGTTCCCGGTTTGAGCCAGCTTTGGTTTGTCAAACGGATTCACAATTTCATAAACCCAGATTGTAAGCTCGAATTCGGGTTCGGTTCAAACCCCATTTTCAGCCTTCATGACTGTAATTACAACATTTTGCTCAATCGACTTGCAAACTTAATGATTCTGGGGAGCAGCTAAGCAAAATGCATGATGTGCAAACGTTTCAATATTACACAAGACAAACTGAGAGACAATTGTCTAACAAAGTGTCCACATTAATCAACCATTGCCAACAGCTTTGGCTTAATTTATGCGAGCCAAAAGTGCAAAGAGCAGGCCGCAAATACACAAACTGACACACACACATCTACCCTCGGGCTGTCTTTCTTTGCCATATGATTAAGAGTGGAGCACTTTGTATAATGTGTGTGTCTATCTGTTGATTTGTTTTCGTATGCGCTCAGGTGTGCGCGGAGGTGCGGAACGCATGCAACAAAATCAAGCATACGACGCGTTGCACGAGTGGACGTGGGCATGTCCATAACCTGTTAACGTGGTCGAAGCGAACCCAAGTCAAGCAAAACCTGAACGTAAGCCGAGAACGAGAACTAGAACAAGAACCTGCCCCCGGAAGGGTTTCCAAGCTTTCCACTGCACAATGCAGCAAGTGTGTCGCGTGTGGCTCGAATCTGTGTGTTTGTTGCCAGGCCAAAAGGGGTGACAACTGCAGAGGCGTTGACACACACACACTCACACACACTCGCAGACACATAGACAACAGTATACACTCGGCTGATGCACTGCTGTTGTGTTTTGCAATTTTCCGTATAAATAGGCAAGTGTTCAATGCAATTCTATGTCAAATCGTTGCCAACTATCGACACAATAAAATGTTCAAGCTGGTAAGTAAATAGTTCTCGATGAGATCCTTAGATTCCAGCTCTTATTATTTGCCTTTGACAGTGCGTATTCGTTGCTCTGCTGAGTCTGGCGGCTGCTGCCCCCGCTCCAGCACCTGTGCCGGCGCCCGCTCCCTCTGGCCTCTGGGGACCCACCGTGGTTGGACCCAGCATTTGGGGACCCACAGTTGTTGGACCACATGTCGTGGCCGCAGCACCAGTCGCTATTGGACCACGCGTCGTTCATGTTGTGCCCGGCGCTGTGTCCCATGTGTCTGTCAGTCAGCTGCATCCCTCGCCTGTCCTGGTGAAGAGCATATGGTAAAAGCTGGCTTGAAGTTGAGACACAGACGCACACACACGCCGACACACACACACACACGCGCTGAACACACGTAGCCACCGGCTAATCCCACTTCTGACATTGTTTAACCAGCTGAAATTTCACGTGCCCTGTTTACGAAACAACAGCAACAACAAAAATCACAAAAAAAAATGTTTAAGATTAAAATAAATAAAATGTCCTTACAAAAATAATTCCTATAGCGAGCGAATTTAAAGTCTTTTGATTTTCTTAACAAGCCAAAAAGTATGCAATATTTTTTAACGAATGCACAGGCTGGTATAAGACGGCTGCTGTAAGATAGCCAATCAAATCTGCCTACATAGCCAGTACCTGGATTTTATAAGACTGCTAGTATAAGACTGCAAATAACTGCATCTAAGAGACTGTTGCTGTATAAGACAGCGCATGATAGACTTTTATAAGTCAACTGCTGTATAAGACAGCAAGTCAAATTTGTCTAGACAGCAAATGGGTCGAGTTTATAAGACTGATAGTATAAGAATGCTTTTGTATAAGATAGAATATCAAATCTTGTGTATATAAACTTCTATGCGTTATTTATCTCTTTCTTAATGCTCTTTTACATGAAACGAAAAATTTTATTAAAATAAAATCATAAATTTCTTATCACAATCCATAGCTGATGTTCTCATTCAGGCAAATCGCCATCTAATGATGCAGAGTGTAGGCCAAAGGAGCTGTGTGCACCACAGACTTGATCAAAGGCGCGGAGTGGACAACAGGCACCACAGGAGCAGCATGGTACACAGGAG
Organism: Drosophila ezoana; assembly: GCA_035045725.1. Lineage (NCBI taxonomy): Eukaryota > Metazoa > Arthropoda > Insecta > Diptera > Drosophilidae > Drosophila > Drosophila ezoana. Next base: position 23,988,060 of record JAWNOU010000177.1, on the reverse strand, counting down.
CGGCATGGACAGCCACAGCTGGAGCGGAATGGATGGTGGTCTTCAGAACTGGTGCGACAACGTGATGGACGACAGGCTTGCTGTGGACCTGGGTGATGCTCTGGTGGGAGACAGCCGAGGGTGCGCTGTGAACCACAGTGCCCACCTTGGCCAGGACGGGCTCGTGGAGCACGTGATGGGTCTCAATGAGGCCGGCACTGGCGGAGGCGAACAGCAGAGCAACAATAACAACCTGTAGACAGTATAAACGTAGATCTTTAATAATAATTCATCTATGACCCAAAAGAGTTAACCTACGTATTTGAACATTTTGGGATTTGTGTTTGTAGCTTGGACTTGACTCGAGGAGCTTTGAATCGTGACTGATGATCTTTTTGGAGTCTGCAGTCGTGTTTATATAGAACGCGCCGTGCTTAGTCGCCAATGGGGGAAGTGAACACACAAAAGACCAAAAGGCAAGCAAAGCTTTAACCTTCACTACGACTCAGCAATAACCCCACAGCCAAAGCCAGCCGAATCCCCAAGCCAAACCCGAAGCCAACTAGTTTGAATGCGATCGTGTTTGTAATTATTTCCGACAACTGCAGCATACGATTCAAGCGCAGCCGCGGCTGCTGTCTTATCAAAGCTCAGGTGAGTCAAGGTGAACGACCTGTTGTTGATATCGCCTACATATGAACCCTTAGCCAGCAGCCAGGCTCCTATAAAAGCGTTTCGCGCAGAACCCAACGACATCAGTTAACAACCTCAGCTTCTACTTAACACAACAAATAGTCCAAAAACACAAAACACAAAATGTTCAAATACGTAAGTGCAAACTGAACAAGGAAGTCGGAACTGTCTTTAAGGATCTCTGTTTATTCCGATTACAGGTTGCTATTGTTGCCCTGCTGTGCGCCTCCGTCAGCGCAGGCCTCATTGAGACCCACCATGTGCTCCACGAGCCCGTCCTGGCCAAGGTGGGCACTGTGGTTCACAGCGCACCCTCGGCCGTGTCCCACCAGAGCATCACCCAGGTCCACAGCAAGCCTGTCGTCCAACATGTCGTAGCTCCAGTTCTGAAGACCACCATCCACTCCGCTCCAGCCGTGGCTGTCCATGCAGCTCCTGTGTACCATGCAGCTCCTGTGTACCATGCTGCTCCTGTGGTGCCCGTTGTCCACTCCGCGCCTTTGATCAAGTCTGTGGTGCACACAGCTCCTTTGGCCTACACTCTGCACCATTAAAAGCCAACTTGTTTTGTTATTCTCATAAAGTAAAAAAAATATTAAATAAAATATACTTAAAGTATTATTGAAACATAAATTATGATACTTTTTTATAATTATAGAAGAAAAGATTATCACAAGACTTAAAATCTGAAAAGTCAAAGAAAAGGGTGAAATGAAGAGAGATGAAGAGAAAGTTAGAGATGGGGAAAGAGAATGAGAGATTGTTTTTTTCTGAGCTGTGCACAAACTATTTCGGATTTTTAAATAACTTTTAATATATATATATTTATTTAAAATACAAAAACAAACAAAATACCAACAACTATGCAAAGCTAACAATATTTTCAACCCAAGCTAACTGGCGACTTGTAAACATGACTCCAATGCGTAGGCCTAAGAGTCTGCAAGATATCCAAATCCCAAGACAGAGTCTCATTGTGTTGGCTGCATTGTCTGTTGGGATGCACCAGCTCCACCCAGGAGCCAACCACAGCTTGTCTATGCAACCACCGAACCTCTCCAGTTGAGCTCACAAGCGCCAGGCAGGCGACAAACGCCAAAGAGTACAGCAACTGCCATATGGAAAGGGTATTTTATAGTCCAGTAGAGTATTGAAGTGCAATTATGCTCGGACTCGGGCTTACCGCTCTGTGCATGTTGTGCGGGTCAATTGAATTGGATTTAGTCTTAGTTTGAATTGGCTGCCACCGAACTCCAGTAAGAACTCATGCCACATTGAGGCCTAAGGTGTCGTTTATATAGCAAAGAGCCAAAAGCCAACAAATGATTTGGCCCAAATTATTAAACGACAAATTATCAAATGACAACAAATGACACTCCGGCAATTCGCTGCGCTGGATTAACTGAAGGCCTAAAGACTACAATTGGGAGACTGAATGGTCAACTGGTTCGCTCGAATGGCAATTAGGGCTTGTAGGTAAGTCTTCCAGCTGGAGATACGTTATATAATTATGGCTAGACAGCAAATGTGAAATAGAAAGGTGTGCTTGTCATACAAAATGCAAACTCTTGATATTTAAGGACTTGAAGATCGTGCCCGTCTTGCTCTAAGGAATATCCAAGCCTTAACTAGAAGTCCCCTTGTTGTCAGCACTTTTGATATTTTAGGGCTTAAAGATCGTCTGAGTCTTGCTCTAAGGAATATCCAAACATTAACAAGCCAATAGAGAGACTTGCTTGACGCTTGCAATTCTCAACAAGTTATGGTACTGTAGAAATGAAAATTCGTTTGCAATCCAAGAGTCGATGGCAGAGTCTTCTGACCAGGATCTTGAAATAGCTAAATAGACAACTCGGCCTGCCTGGTGCTTAAAACAGTTTTCATAATACTAATTGTATAAAAGAAACAAACATTAACCTCGATGTGAGATGAAATAATTGTTATGAGGTCTTTCGACAATGTTTAAGAGATTCAGTCATCCGGCCACAGCCAAAATCGTGTGGAAGCTAGGAAACTGTATGTAGTTGTGAAAACTTCCTCACACAAAGGAACAAAAAGGATTAAACAGAAACGGCTCGTATAGAGGATAGACCGCAGGATGCTCACCACCTGCTCAGGTCTCTTACAGCTTAGTATCTGGCAACCACTGAACCACGCTCCAAGTGATCAATTGCATTGCTTGAAACCTGGTCAGAAAGACACAGTCAAGACAGGGGACAGCGGACGGCAGACGAGTTCAACTGCAGTTGCCACAACACAAATTAGGATTTACGACGAAGCTGAAGAGCGGCGACTCTTGTAAAGTCTTCGCGTATTTCATTTTCGAAAACAAATTATTTATTTTACTGAGATGTTTATCTTAAGTACGTGTAACTGTCACGGCGCGCGGCGAGACATTACAAGACATATAAAAAAAAACGAATCTTGTCAAAAAATTGTGGGTTAAGTACGCGTGGGGCTTGTCTCGTCCGTAGCTTAACCTTGACATAGGGCCCGAGACGGAGCTCCTCAAGTGGGCACTTAACGGCGGCAGCTGCACTTGGTTTTTATGGCTCCTACAGCAACAACAAGATGTGTGCGTCTTGCTTTTGGGTTTGGCCATGAATCAGAGACACAAAAACAACAATCAACAATAACAATCAACATCAACTGGATCTGTGACCGACCACGTTTACGCGGCTGTCGATGTTGCAATTTTGCTTTAATTTGAATGCTGCAGCTCCAATTGCAATGTGTATAATTTATTTCGTATTGTTTGTCTGCTCTCCTCCACCCTCCATTCCCCACTCAACCCAACGAAAGGTAAGGCAGCATCTTTCAGGTGTGTTCTGGTTATTACAGAAATTGGGTCGCATTGAAAACTGGGTCAAGTTGTAGATTTGATAAACCTTTTTCAAAGCGGGTTTCAATTACGCGCTCGGCGAATGAAATCTAGAAATTACAAAGCTATTGTTTAACTATTCCCGAATTAATAGATTAATAACAAACAATATATTGATAAATATATTAAAGCTTGTGGCCTTCGGCGGAGTCATTAAAACATCCATCTGATAATCGAACCCGGAAATTGGCTGTTCCGTTGCCTTAATGACTCCATCAATTAGACAAATCATCTATTAAGGTCGACAAGGCTTAGGTATCTATTTTTGTGGTTTTAATAGAAAACACACACATTGTGAAAAAGTTTGATGAGTTTCCTCATGATTTCTCCATATCAGCTCTTACATATACTATTATATAAATTAGAAATAATTAATAAGAATATCGTCATTTATATACTTTTAATTGTTCTATATAATATTCTAAAGAAAAATTTGTAGTTTTCATTTGTATATTTTCAATCATTTTGACATGATCGTGTGTGATTAGGAAATACCTAGGATCTTATCCGAACTATGGAAGATTGATTAAGTGACCCCAAGTTCGCTTTCGAGAAATCGACTAATGAAAAAATATACCTTCTGAAGTTCCCACATATACCTCCTTTATCTGATTTAGGGAGATTGTTGTTTAAGAATCAGTTTTGTCAACTCTATAATTGATATTAACGAATTCCCGAAACTATCTTATATACTGATATATATATATATATATTGTAGTTTACCAATCGTCAATCGTCTGAGGCTAAGCGTCTGCCCAATGATCACGAAGTGATGAAGATAAATCAATCAATATCGATCAAAATATCAATTCTTTAACTATTTTCATATACTTTTCTCTATACTTTTCTTATATAAAGGTATATAGTCTTCCATTAGCTCTTATTTCTTTCAATTTAAAAGCTTTCATACAGCAAAATCCTTAAAAAATTGTGCAACCATTACACACTGCGTTTCAGACTTTATTTCCGAAAAAAAAAAAAACTTCTAAGGAATATTTAAGCCTTAAGCTGTAAGCTTTTCCCAAGAGGCAACTCTTACAATTACTCTTTTCAAAGAGCTGTTCGCCAGAGTTCCCAAATGGCCCGACATACTATTTGTTTTAATTCCTGGGACACATACGTTACGGCACATTCATTACAATTGTGCAGCTTTCACAAGAAGTTCATCTTTTATTCTTCTGTATTGTTTCTTATCGAACATGCGCAACAAATCTTTTATTAACTCTTACGAGCGCATTTCGCAAGAGGCTCGACTTCTGGCAGATATCTTGCCGCATCTGATGGCAAACTATTGATTGCGTCAGCAGCATAACTCAATTGTTGCAACCACACACACACACACACACCACACACACACACGCGCGCACACTCGAATGCAATTGTCAATGCAAAAGTGAGAGATTGTAACTTAATTAGGTCGCCGCAGAAATGCGGAGACTGGCAAATGCCAGTCTAGATGGCATTGCTGCATAAGATAAAAACGAAATGTCAGCAATGCAATAAGGATTAAGGCAGACGCAGGATAAGCAAGAAGACTACCCACACACACACACACTCACCCACCCACACACGCACATAATACCTCACAATTTGCGTAAGCGCAGCCACAGCTAAGGCCAATTACGAGTCGCATGGAAGCTGAGCTGAGGCTGATTCAATTGTCAGCTGGTGCGCAGCAACAACAATAAGTACAAATACAACAAGCAAGTACTTAGCTTCCTATTACACACACACACACACACACACACACGCACACGTCGCACACCCACACAGCTAAAGCGCTTTACAATGGCAGACCTAGGTCAATTCATGAACTTCCCATTGGACTTGATTGAAGCTTAGAAGCTGGCCGCACTCGAACCGGTTGGCGGCTCAAGTTCAAGCCCAGCCAAGTCAAAACCAGAATTGAAATTACCAAAAAAATTAAATAATGATAATAATAATAGCCAACAACTGTCCCGCTTTGTATAAAAGCAGTCGTTCAATGCCCCAAACAGCAGCAGTTGCAATCGACTCACAAATCAAACAGCAAAAACTCCCTCAAAAATGTTCAAATTCGTAAGTGCAGCCGAGGCAAATGCCAAATGTCCTGTCTATAAATCCTTGCTTCTATCCTTGCAGATCGCCTTCTTTGCCTGCGTGGCTGTCGCCGCCGCCGCACCCGGACTGCTCGCTGCCACACACTCCATTGTCCAGCCCGCTGTGCTCACCAAGACCGCCTATGTGGACCACAGCGCCTCCTCGGCCATCACCCATCAGAGCAATGTAAACCTGGTGCGTAAGGTGCCTGTTGTGCCCGTCGTCCAGACCTACCATGCCGCGCCCGTTGTGCATGCTGCGCCTGTGGTGCACACTCCCCTCGTCCACGCCGCACCCGTTGTCCACACCTACGCAGCTGCCCCGGTGGTGCACTCTGTGCACTCAGTGCCCGTGGTGCACTCGGCTCCACTGCTCAAGACTGTGGTCAGCGCTCCAGTCGCCTACACCGCCATCCACAAGTAAATAGTTAAATGTTCTCAAGCATTTACGAATAGTTCAGCAATATACGAAAAAATAAAGTATCCAAAAGTAAAAGATATTTAATATATGTTTGCGCTAGGATTTAAATATCACTTTAAAATATCTTTAAATATTCGATATATACACAAAAACTGCAACTGGATATCGATATTTATCGATTTTGGGAGAGTAGGAAGTTATCGATAATTTAGTTTAATCTCAATTTGCGTAACAGGAATATACACACTTTATCAGGTTAGATATGCCGCTTTTAAGCTGTTAGAAACAGTTTTTGATACTCTTCCTCCCCTTTTTACATAACAATGAATTTAGCCAAAAGTCTGAAATATCGTTTCATTCTGGGAATAATCCAATTTACAGACGACTTTAGAGAAATGCAGTTCCAAATAAATATTACGTTTGACGAATATAATTTTCAAATACAACAGACACAGTTTTATAACACTATATAGCTCCAGCAAGTCCTTTGCAACACTATTATTAGCCCCATATTAGACAGCTGTCAAAAATGTGTAAGCATACGAAAGGTCTTCTATTTGTGTGGAGTCTTTTGTTCCAAGTGCCTATCTCATTAAATTGTAAATGCTTAGAAAACTAAGTGAAAAGAAACGTGACCAAAAAATTTGCATCAAACAAAATAGATGAGAACTAATTGAACTGAAATAGAATACTTGGGAAGTAATTTCAATGACGGGTGTATAGAAAAAAGTAGAATAGAGTCGAGACTTTGACGAAATGGATTTCAATAGAACACAATTTTGATAGAATCATTTGTCATATTTTAATTAAATATTGCGAAAACCTTTAGAATCGAACAAGCTTTCGTCGAACAACTTGAACAAACAGAATAAATGGGAAATATATACTAATAGTTATTTATGCATAACATACCCCGCTAGAATTTCATTTTGGAATGACGCATTTGTTCGCCGTTTAATTGGCATAGGTCCCTCGAAGGCCTGGGAACGCAATAGAAACAAATACATTATATTAGAACTCTATATAACGAATATAGATGTTAACAGGAAATAGAATATATATATTAAATAAAATAATAAAATTGGTAGGTTCGTGCACAATTTATTCAAATAATCAACAATTCCATTAAATCAATCAACAAAAAAAGTTCTTAATGGTGGTAGACGTGAGCGACGGGGGCAACGGCCACGTGTTTCACCACCGGCACCACTGGAGTTGCGATAGTCTTGAGAACTGGGCTGACGAAGGTCTTCTGGTGGATCTGTGTGTGGCTCTGGTGGGAGACGGCATGGGGCAGAGTCTTGACAACGGACACTGGTGCCACATAGGTCTGGTGGTGCACAACGGGAGCCACATGCTTGACAACGGGCACCACCGGAGCCACATGGCTGACCACAGGCACAACGGGCGCCACATGCTTGACGACAGGCACATGCTTGACCACGGGCGTGATGACCGCCTGGTTGTGGAACTGCGTGAAGCTCTGATGGGAGGTGGCGACGGGTGCACTGTGAACCACAGCGCCCACCTTGGCGACAACTGGTGCAGCCACCACATGATGCTCCTCGACGAAACCAGGCGCAGCTGCGGCAATGGTGGCCAGGACACAGATGGCAATCTATTTTGAAATCAGGAATAATAAGTTTCCATTGAAGACTCCTTTGCAGCTACTTACAAAGCGGAACATTTTCAAAGTTGGGTTTTTTTTTTGTAGATTTACTCGGAAAGAAGCTGACGAGATACTGTTGCTGTTGAGGCACCTGGTCCGGCCTTTTATATCGTACAAATGTTTGCCAAAATGTCCTTCAAGCACACACAAACAAACCGAGTCAAACAAAACAAATTTGCAAACTTGTTTTAAGCAAATTACTATTAATATATTTTTTTGCGGGCTCAACATTGAACTTGAACTGGGCATTAGACAAACGGGAGTCATCTGTTTGCACAGCTCAAGTTTCGCTCTTTTTAGGTCTGCAAGAGATGTGTTTTAGGCTACGTGACACGGCACGATGTGCTTCGTGGTTTTTGTTTTTCTTTTTTTTTCCTCCCTATATATATTGATAATTAGCATATTATAATATAAGTGGATGTTTTTATTTATTTAATAAACAGCATTCTAGTTTTCATTAAATTTTAAATAGATTTCCACCCACTTTCCGTTATTGGAAGTGGATTTTACCGATTAAGACGTAACACGTATTTATAAATTCTGATGTAGAGCTTTAAAATTGTAAGAAAATTAAACTTTTAAGCCTCCACCTACCTTGAAGAAATTATTTCAATTATTTTTCACCAATTTTCCACACTTGCAGCTGGAATTTTCTGTTTTCCTAGCTTTCATTTAACTGAGAGAAATTCGGCTTTCAAGATCGTAAGGTTTGTGCTGGTTATTGATCATCAATCAGTCAGTCAGTCAGTCAGTCAATCAAGACATCTGATTCATAGTTGAAAGAAGAAAAAGGTGCTGCATACATCAGAATAACTGACTACTGTGCGCTTATCATCAATCAATCAATCCGCTGAATGGATACATGGGAACAATGTGGGAAAGCTGTATAGAATTCGAATATGGAACGAATCTGGGTATTAGAAAATCTCGTGCTAACACGCACGAAACTAGTTTTGAGTTGAGTCGTGCCCGTGTCACGACATCAATCATGCGCGTGTCACAACTCTAATTTGAACTACAATCAGTCAAACAGGGCACAAAGCGAAAACCTTCAAGAAGGCTCAGATTGAAACATGGCCAAGACTTGGTCTGTGGAACCGCCGAAGGTCGCGGCTGAGGCTTACAGATTGTGAAAATACGATGAAATGCACATTTATTTCACAGAAAGAAACGTCAGTGTGAGTGAAAGAGAGCGAGAACACAAGAGCGAGCGCGAGCGAGATCTGAAGAGCGCAACGGTCGAGCGTCGAGCGTGATAAAAGGCCCACAGATATATAAAAGAGCAGCCGGATCCCTTTGGACTGATCAGTCGCTGGCCGGCAGCATTTAGATGCGGCAGCGATTGACCAAACAAGACCAACCTGCGATTGAGGTTAAGAATAAAGATGAGAGTCGGGTTCGTACGAGAGGATTTTGGGTGTGTGGATTTTGGAGTTTCGTATAAAACATAAACATTTGAAATTTAATTATGCGTAAACGGGCCGATCGGCACGAAATTCTCATAGTCCGAATCGATTTCCGGCAACAATTCGAGTAGCTCGGATTCATTATAAATTCGATAGGTACTATTACCATTCTGTTGATTCTCCGAGTCCGTATCGCCGTTCGTCGTGTACTGTGACGACTTCTGTCGCTTGCCACTCTTCGCGGGCAGAAACTCGGTGCCAATGCTCAGCCGGGCGAGCGAGGGATCCGTGTACTGAGCACGCCAGGTCAGATTGCACTTCTCATAGAATTCCAAAGCGGTTTCCTCCATGCTGGTCTCCGAGGCTTGCACCAATTTCAGCATCGAGTCCGGCGTCGGCAGACGCGAATAACGTCGACCAGCTTGTGACAAGAACGACATGTTTTGTGTACTAAATGCAACTATATCTCGATATACAAAATATATATACATATATTTATACAATATACGTCAAAGGAGCGTACAATATAATTTTGGTTATGTATGTATGCGTGTATTTTGATTGTATTAAAACAGAGCCCCTTTCTGTTATATATGTATGTGTAAAACATGACACAGCCTAACTAATGACATTTGACTACTACGACTAGGGCACATAGACGGGCCTGGGCTGGAACAGCTCATGGCCAGCTGAATAGTTCGATTCATTTGGATGTGTATGAAATGTCCGATTCACATTCGTCGGCTCCACATAGCCCAGGGCACGACCCATGGGCGCGATGACAAACCGTGTGTGCGTCTGTGAGGAGCCCTGATAGGAGACCACCGAGGGCGCCGAGTCGATGAGCAGCTGCGCCTCCTGCCTGGGCCTGGGCCTGGCCAGCACCAGAGCCAGTAGTCCCAGTAGAAACTGGCATAGGTATAGATATAACAAATAGCTTTTATTTTGGACTCGCAACTCACCAAACGCCGCATTGTCGTAGGCAGAGTACTAGATGAGGTGGGCGGCTTATTTTTTTTTGTATATTCGTATTGCCAGCCTCAATAAACACGAAAACGTAGCGAGTGGCAAAGTCAAACTGAACTGGCAGTGTGAATTGCTGTGCCATGAAATCACAGTAAAGCAATTGTTGGCCCAAACAGTGGCTTAGTGGCCCAAAGCCAAGGGGGCGCAGTTGCGGGAGTTGAAATGCTAGCGACGCCTCTGGCTGTCGGTTATCTTGCAATTGTGGGAGTGTCTCAACTTGGACGTTTTACGTAAAGAAATAAAAACGAAAATGTATAAATAAATACGAGCGAATGCCGCAAATATTGTAGTAATAACAATAACAACAACTACCAACAACTAGAAACAACAACAACAATGAATTGTGGTGCGAGTGGTGCTGGTGGCTGCGAGTGTCTGCGACGGCAACGCATGCGCAACCCGCTGAAGGTTGGTCGCCCTCTCCGCAGCTTGAAGCTGAAATCTTTTGGCTTTTTAATACCCTATAAATAGACAGAGCGATTGTAAAGGGTAGCTTCAAGCAGAGAAACGAGAAGGCGCTAGACTTATATTGTGCAAAACAAGTCAGAACTTCAGAGTTTCTTTTAGTGTCATATAAATGAGCTTCAGTCTACGAGTCTGAGCGTAGAACTAACAACCAAGCGGCCGCTGGTTCAAATTCACGAAAAAAAAGGCAACAGTTTATTTAAAATAAAAACATTGAAATGGAAAATTTACATGAATGAGCGTTCACAAAAAAATCTATAATTTCTCTCTGGTTTTGGTTGATTTGTCAACTATGTCATATTCTATGACATATCCAAACAATCACGGGCCACGGCGTTTACGGATCCTTAAGCGTGTAGAGACAGACAGCGTTTTGAGGCACCAATAGCCATATAAAATCTATCTGTCGTTCGTCGAGCTCAATGACCATAAGAAGAATTAAATTAGATAATTCTCTGCTCGCATCCAAATATCGATATACAAAGCCCCCCTAGCATAGCCTGACTGAAGCTTGTTACAGGGTATCTTTCAGTCAGGTACTTAAAATAATCCCATTTACTTATTGTATGTGAGTTAGTAAGCTTTTTACACAGTTTCTCTATCTCTCTCTCACCGGCAACATACCTCTACACTCCCGCTACTATGCTCCCCCCTTAACAATTAGCCGGAGGCGCGTAATTGAAGCTCTAAGTGCGTTGCGATTCGTTTGAAGCACTTTTTCGATACTTGATTAATTAATTAGCCATAGACAAGGGTTCGGCCATAAGACTAGGGTTACGAGATGCCAGCTGCTGGCTGCTGGCTGCTGGCGACCTTAACTGCAACTCAAGAGTCTGTCAATCCGATTAGCTATAAAAAGGCTTAAAGCACAACGAGCTTGGGTTTATTTGTTGCCCGAACAGCCACTCGACTATTCAGCATGCGCATCCGCACAGGGGATCAACAGTTGCTGCTACTGCTTCTCCTCCTCACGCTGACACTGGAGCCCAGCTGGACAGCCACAATCCTGCATAGCCTGGCTGGGCCGGGCAGCGCCAGCGCCATCTCGCATCAGAGCTTTGTGCGCTTGACGACCAAGCCGTCGCCGCCACCATCGCAGCTAATCCTGCAGGTGACCCGAGCAGGTGCAAACGAGGGGATGGAGGTGCAGCAGCTGCAGCTAAGTGGCAGCCATACACCCGCACATCTAACATATGCCGCACGGCCGGTGGTGCACCAGATGCTGCCCAGGATTAAGCCGGTGCGCAGCATAAGCTACGCCTCTTTGTTACGCGCCTCTCGAGCTCTGAGTCAGGCACACACGCACACGCACACTCAGTTAAAGTTTGTTTAGAATTTTTAATTTCTCGCAGTTTAAGTTTTTTTTTTTAAAAATTAAGTAAACAATTTGAAAACCGTCTCGAAATTCAAGTGAGCTTTCAACTTCAAACGACTCCGAACCGAACACGAACACAAGAGAACCGTGGGTGGGCAACGGACGCGGCGCCAGTCGATGGGTGTGGACCCAACTATGTCCTCGCAGCAAATTCTCAAGCAATTATCCAATCACATCCTCTTCCGGAGCATGCACTACGCCTTCATTGCGTTGCAGCTACGCGACGAGCTGGCCAAGAGCTCAGCTGGGGAGCGCAGCTGCCTGGAGATGCGACCCTTTGTGCTCTGGCTAACCCATATATTGGTGTCCTATTCGGGCGATATACTGGTCAATCTGTTGCTTGGCACATTGCCTCTGGAGCCGCTCAGCGATTACCACGATATCATGCTCAGCACATTCGCCTGGTATATCATCTTCTACAGTCCGTTTGATGTAGCGCACTCTGTGGCACGGACTATGCCATTTCGCTGCCTCGCAGCACCTGTTGCCGCGCTCAGCCAGGTGCTGCACATCGAACGGGGCGTACAACTGGCGAGCAAGGTGTATGGAAAAAAATCGCTAGTGCCTGTTATAATTATTGGCACGGTGATTGGAAGTGGCGCCGAGTTCCTGAAGCCCGTGGCCGCGCTGCTCATCAATCGATGCCAGATGAAACCTGTCGCCTATATAAAGCTGAGCACGTGAGTCTGCCGCATGTTGCAAGCTCCAAAACTGATGACACACTATCAAAACCAAAAACACAGCAACTCCAAGCTGGCGATCGCCATCTCCTGGCTCTACCTGCTCCAGCTGAATCGCAGCCAGCTGCTCTTTGGAATCTGCCAATGCCAGCTGAAGCTTTACGCGCTGCTTGCGCTCATTTGCTTCAAGTTTCTGGCCCTGTTCTATCGCCTGGATCATCTAATCTGGCGACTCGAGAATCGCCTGTGCTATGCCTTTTTTGGTGGCCTCTGTGCGGACTTGACCAAGTTTTTCAAACGACAACCAATACCTAAACGCGTGTCGTTTACAAAATTTGATTGAACCTGCATAGATATCTATATGGCATATATATCTCTATATGGAGACAGGCATTCGAGTGAACCGAGGCGGGGCATGCCTCCATCCATCCATCCATCCGGCTACTAAGCGGCTTAAGTTACCCACGGTGCGCATTCAATCGGCAGATGTTTCGCTTCGTTAGCCCAGCCCCAGAGACAGCTCCGATTACATCGGATCCTAAGCGCTAATCGGCTTAGAAACAAGCAGGAATCGGCGGGCGTGGCCGTTGTGCAAAAACGGGTTTAATTTGTGGTACTCTATGTGTGCTTGCTTGTATGAGTGTGTATGTGGGTGCGTGTGTGTGTGTGTGTGCGTGTGTGTATGAGTATGTGTATGAGTATGTGTATGTGTGTGTGCGTATGTGTGCGTATGTGTGCGTAGCTTGGTTGTATCAGTACTGCGACGAGAATTGTTTCGAAATAAAACAAATCTATTGCGAAAACTTTAATAAACCCCGATTTATTCACTTTACAGGGTATAACGAAGAGACGAACATCATTTTTTAACGATTCTTCCAATGGCAACTATAAGATATAGTGTTGCGATAAACCTAGTTTCGAAATATTTATAGTTTCTTTTATCAGAAGCAGCAGCTGTACCATTTTTATACCCTAAACCCATTAAAACTGGATAAAAGGGATATAACGTATTTGTGCAAATGTATGTAACAGGCAGAAGGAGGCTTCTCCGACCACATAAAATATATATATTCTTGATCAGCATCAACAGCCAAGTCGATCTGGATCTTACTTGTTCAGCATTAGAGTATAAAAGAGCGCTTAGTTCAGATTGAAGAGATAAAATATGGATAAGTCCTATGGCTCCTCCACTAAAGCAACTCAGTCTTTTTCTCATCAGAAATTGAGTTAACTGAGGTATACAGTTGCCCGATATATTTCTAACAGGTCAGCTCAAATTTTATTCAATTTAATTTCAGCCAGCTGACAATCACATTCGATTCCAACAAAATGCCGGACAACCAACTAGACGCTGGGGATGCTACGCCCAAAAAATCAAAGAAAAAGCGGGTAATGTGCTGTCCCAAAGATTTGCCAAAGAAACCGAAACCAGAACCAAAGATCCAACTACCGAAACCAGTTGTATGCGAGCCCATAGAGAAACCACCGAAGAAGCCAAAGAAAGCTGAGAAGCCCATATGCGAAAGGCCAGCACATTATCGGTCCGGCAGCGAGCAACGCGCCTATCTGGAGCAGGAGGTGGTGCCCATATTGATGGAGGGCATGCTGGCACTGGCACGCGACCAGCCGCGAGATCCGATCAGCTATCTCGAGAATTTCTGGCTGAAGGAGCAGCAGAAGTGCGATATACCGCTGCCGGATGATCTGCTTTAGATGGAAGCTCCTCCAATCTGTGTATTCAAATTTCAAAATATGACAATAAAATGTTCCCGGTTCAAGTTTGACGTCATCCGCGTTGCATTCATTTTTTTCCCCATCGACTTAGTGAGGCGCAACGGCCACTTATTATAAAAGCTGGGATTAGCTTTGGTTAGAGCATCAGTCATCATTTAGCTGCCTTCATCGAGATCATGTTCAAGCTGGTAAGTCGAGTGTTTCCTTCGTCCACAGTCAGCTCTTCCAATTGCTTCTACTGCTTCGCAGCGCCTGAGCCTGTTTGCCTTTGTGCTCATCTTTCTGGCCGCAGCCAGCGCTGGCTCCCTGGAATGGCCTGCCAATCTGGTGGCTCTGAGCACCAGCAAATCTTCGCAGGCATTGCCGCTGCCCGCCAGCGAAGAGTCCGCTGAGCTGGCCGAGAGCAACGCAGCCGCCGCCGAACCGGAGCTGGATCAGGCTCTATCCGAATCTTCCGGCACCGGCTCCGATGCTCGCCTCGTCTCCGCCGTGCCCGTCTCCGTGCCGCTGCCGCTCATTGTGGCCGCTCGCTCGGGCCTGCGCAGCGTGCTGACCATCCAGGAGCCGACGCTGGCCAAAGTGGGTGAACTGGTGGAGCATGTGCCCACCGCTGTGTCCCATCAGAGCCAGACGGTGGTGCATGATCATCAACGTCTGGTCACGCCCATTGTGGGGCCCGCTGTGCGCACCACACAGCTTGTGCGCCAGCAGCAGCCTCTGGTTTGGACACTCGCACACGATCCTCGTGTGGTGCTCCTGCGGAACTAGTTCCGAGAGGGAACGAACAACGACAACATCAAGATGAAACCAAAGAGAAAAACACAACGTTGCCAAATTACAATTGCTTCTTCTTCTACTTAGCTAACACATCTTCTATCTGTAGTTGATATACTCTCGTCTGCCTTTGACACTCTGTAGCTGCCATTTTCTATGCTCTTTTCTGTCTTTACTCTTACATCTATTTACTTTTTGTTTGGAATAAAGAATTCGCATTTGCAATCATTTAAGCGTGTTCCTTTCGATACCCGATGCCCGACGCCCCACAGCAAATCAATAAAATCAACAGACGGCTCCATTGTTGTCCAAGCAGAACATTTATAAACAAGTAGGAGCGCTGCAGTCAAGTTGCCTTAGCCGAGAATAACCGACTAAAATATACCCTGGACTCGGCTTGAAAGTGTTATTAATAATTTTATTCACACACCCATACAGACTCTCCAAACTGCTATCTCTACGCTTCCTTTTTATTCAGAGCTTTGGGTGTGTATAATAAAAAGTCAGTATCTATAAAATATATATATCTTGAAGGTATCCGAGGTCTGGATTTGACTATCTCGTTGAAGAGCATATTATATAACGCCCCTCTAGCACTTTGCAGCTTTGAGTTATGCTCCAAAAACAGGGTACCGATGTGGGAATATAAACTAGGCTTCGGAAAAGCTAATGACTTCCTAAGTAGTACAGACAAAACTGGCACAAAATCAATATACTCTATTTCAGCTAGCGTACAGAGTATATAACCAATAAATAACGCAATCAGCGCTAAAGATCTGAGAAAGACATAGACCAAGCTAAGGAGCACACGCCCAAGCAATCGCCCGGTCGTCTGGACTCGCCCAGTGTCAATTAGAATCCAGAACCCATGATAGCCAGCTATAAAAGCTGCAGTTGCTCTGCAAAGGTCAAACAGTCACAGATTCGCCACAGAATTAAGCGCGAGAAAATGCAGCTGCAGTTGGTAAGTAAATCTAGCCAAAGCCGAGCTCTCAGCTCTTAATTGTGGCCCTTTTCAGATTTGCCCGTGCTTGTTGTTGCCACTTTTGAGCTTTAACCACGCCCAACCCGCGCTGCTTAGGTGGACGGAGCTAGTGGAGCATATCCCAGTCGAGCACTCCCGAGCTCTCGCACTTTTTTTGTTTTTTTTTTTTTTTTTGGCATGGGCAGCTTCATGGTTGGCTGACAGCTTCTGCTGCAGGCTAGAGGATTACTGCTTGTTAAAACACATTGGAAATGCCAATTAAATTTTGCGCTACATTTCACAGTTGATTGAGGTGGTCTGTGACGTCATCAGTTCTACGAAACACCAACACCAGGAGCTGATGAACCTTTGCCTTCGCACGCAAATGTCTCGCAAATGTCTCTGGCTGCAACCGGGTCAGCAGCCGACAGAGAGTACCTTCACCCAGCAAGTGTGGTGTGTGGGTGTGTGTGTTTGTGTGTGCATTCCCTAATCGAGTGACAATAAGCATTATCTGTAGGCCGTCAAAGTTGTCAACAATTCGCCAGAAGCGGCAGCAACAAAGAAGCCATGCACGCCAGGTGCTTGGCCTGCCCATAGATTGGAGTTTTGGAAGCGTCTAGAACAGAAAAATGAGAAGCGAGCAAAAGGCGCACAATGGCAAAAGAAATTGATGAAATTGAAAACCTTGAATAACCAAAAAACAAAAAACCATCGACGCCCAAGTCAATGCTCAGCTGGAGGCAAAGGTTAAGCTAGCCACAGGATTCGAATAGTTGACCAAAAGCTGACCGAAGCGTTGCTCATTTTGTCACAAGTTATGCAATAACAAGTCAAAGGTTAAAGTTTATCAAGTGCAACAAGAGATTGCAAGTGTATGTATTATAGCAAAAAATACTCGACTAACAGATGCTCTGTACGATTGTCCCCTAGTCTCGCAAATCGCAGCCAACATCGCAAAGGACAACTGGGTTGCGAGTTTATTATATATCTTTGATCCAATAAAATAGAAATTAATCTAAATCAGACATTTGCTGTTTCTAGGCAAAAGGTTTGCCCTTTCTAGGTCTAGGTTTGCCCACTTCGCCATTTAGCTGACATAGGAACAACCTGTTAAGAACAAAGTTTCTTGTATGGAAAGCCTTTTTTTGTTTAAATAAATACTGATGTATTCCCATTACGAGCTGTATCTTTTGGTAAAAGCTAATTAATATCGGCCTACTGTGGCATATCTGACCTATATATTCCTATAATTCCTATAATTCTTTGATTAATGCTTCTTAGGATCGGAGATCAAAGTGTTCATATATACGGACATGTTTTAGTCCGTCATAATACTAGGAATAATATTATTATTATATAATTATATAATTATTAAATAATAATAATAACATGTACATCATGATATGAATTCGCTTTCTTGTTGTCTCTCACATACAATTGCACAATGTTTTCATTCTAATTTGAATTCCATTTTTAATTGAAATGAAATAAAAGTGGCGTACTCGCTCGGCCGAACCACACACATGCCATGTGTGGCAATGACAACGGATGTTCCTTTTGATTTTTTTTTTGGTTGCAGTTTTGTAGTTGTGGGCTTTTGTTGCTGTTGTGTTACGTAAATTTCAATGCGTACGACGAGACAAAACATTCCACCACAACAAAAAGGTCAGAGCACCACAACAAGCCAAGCAGCAGCAAAAGCAGCAACAGCAGCAGCTAAGACAATTATTGGTTTTTATCGATTAACTAATTTGTTATTGTCTGCACCACCCAACCACCCAACCAGCAGACAATTCGACTAGTATCTATGGCTGTCAGCTGCAGTTTGTCAGATGCAATTGGCCTGAAATGATGCAATAATGCCTGAGAGCGCCCGCAAAAGTATGCAATAGTGCCAGAGCTGGCTGTCGGTGCCGCCGACCGCTAGATGGCGTGCACTTTTAAAGCCGGCGCCCAAAAGGCTGCTACACAAATGCTTTAAGCCGAAACCGAGTTCATTGCATTTGCTACGTATACGACGTAGCTGCCGACCGCTGCGCTGATTACACACACACAATTATCACAACGGGCAATTGGGTGGTTGGGTGGTTGGGCGATTGTCAGCTCACCGCTGCGTAATCGGTTTGTTTGTTTATCAATAGAGCGGCATTTGAATGCGTCGTTATGCTGTCATCGCAGAGCGGTCGGACCTGGGCCTGGGCCAGCGTTTGGGGTTGCCAGCGGCATTGGTCATGGCCATGGCCATGGGCGGTCCCTTTCGGCGTATACAAAGCACAGCAGCAGCAGTAGTTGCAGGGACAGCGCACAAAAGAAGCAGAACCTAACAAGTTAACCGGTGCAGAAAAATAGGTTGAGTTGCAGAACTTTCTGGCTAAGCAAAATATTTGCCAGGCCAATCAGAGCCCCAGCACTTAGGATAAGTGACCAAAAAGTTGACAAGCTGCGAACAGAACTGGGCAATTTGGCAAAAGAACGCAACAACAAGAAGCAGAAGTGATTTAATCGAGGGTGTTCACTAGAAGATTCCCTGTACCCAAACTCGAGCAGACGTAACTTAATGATTTCTCGCTAACTCCCATTTGACTTACATGCCAAATTTGCTGAACTAGCTCTTAAAATTCCCGAAAAACATGGCCAAGAAATTGATAATTATAGCTTGAAATGGATATTATTCGATGGGGGGTAATTAACAAAGTTTGTAAAACTACAATTGCTGGGCAAAAGGGCCACATTTCCCACTTCTAATGGGTACAGGGTATAAAAAGGTAGGCAAGAAATCAACTTGTTTAATTTATGTAATCTCAGCGAGCTGAGCAAACAAAGCTCAACATTTCAGCTGCCACAAATGATTAACAGCTGTGAACTTGCAGCAGGACTTTCACCGTAAGTGTATTTTTCTTAGCGCCGGAAGCAGCAGCATTTGTGGCGCAACTTCACGTAAACTTTGGCGGCATGCAACTTGTTGCTATTGTTTTTCTTGCCACATTAGCTGAGCATTAAGCCAGAGCCAGAGCCCGTGCCGGTGAAAGGTCAATACAATTATAATTATTTAACTATGCGGGTGTTATACTTCAGCATTGCACAACTATCTATCCACGACTTCGACAATAGAGTCTCCAGCAGCTCGGATCATGAGTCACCTGAACGGACCCTATATTGGCCCGTGCTGCCTGCTTGAATATGCCGCGCACACAATGTGGGTGAATGACCTTGGCGATTAACCAACTAATAAATACAATAATCCAGCTACAACAACCACAACGATAATAAAACAATAAAAATTTATTACATGCAGTTTCGCAAAAGCAAAACAAACGCCGCAAAAAACCAAAAAGCAACACAAAAAAAAGAAACAAAATTAACTTATTTAAATTCCAGCTGCGTGCACAAAGCAAATCCCAAAAAACCAAAACGAATCAAAACAAAATGATATCAACACAAAGAGAATTGCATGGCGAATCTATAATACTCTGTTATATAGAGAAATATTGTTTTCGTTAAAAAAAAGGTTAAACATAAGAAATTGCTATCTTCAGATATATAGGATAGAGATACATGAGGGGGGGTAAGGTAAAGCTATATTGACAATCCATGAAAGATGACAAAACAAAAATATGACTCAGATGTTAATACTGCTCAGGAATGTATATCCTTTATAAGATCGGTCCTTTCTAAGCGTTAGACATTTCGAAAAAATGTTCAAAGCACTTTGCCTGGGTGTTAGAAGACGTATCGGATATATATGATATACCAGACTAGATTCTTTTACAGACTTATGAGAGATATACAACCAAGTAAACTTATCCTAAACAAAACTGTAGCAAGCAATATAGATATAGATATAGATATATGACATGATATGTTATGATATGATGTGATTTAATATGATATGACACGATATGATATGATACATGATATAGCTATGTAATTTATCTGGATCTAGATAATGTACAACCTGGTTTAAAATTATGCATCTGAGCCAATTTTCATCCACATAGCTCCACAGGAAGGTTGGTTCAGATAGAACAGTAAAATATATGGATAGCTGGACAGGGTTATATAGCCTCAGCTTATCATTCAGTTCAAAGGCACATTCATTTTATAGGCGCATAAATGCGATATAAATATTAGAATACCCCTTGTTAGGGTATATTGAAACATGATTTGAAACAAATGAATCACGATCCGAACTATTCGCTCTGCTCGAATGCATCGCGTGCCGCCGTCGACTGCATTTGGTGCTTGGATTATGTAAGCCAGCAAACACTGAGATACAAATACAAACAGAGGCTGAGGCTGCGGCTGAGTCGGAGCTGAATGGCTTGCCACAAAACTTTAGCTGGGGTTTCCCCAAGGCCTGCTGTTTAACGACCGGCTGTGTGAGCTGAGAGAATTGGCTAGGCCAAGTGTTAACTGAAGCTTGGCGTCTCTTGCATTTGCTTTTTTGCCGGGATTTTCCAAGCCTCATTTTTCGTAAGTTTTGGGCAAATCCGTGGCACAGTTGCAACTATTTGGCATGAATGCGGTTGCAATTGCAGCTGCAGACAAGCTTCCCCAGCATAAGAGTCGGGTTTGGGCGCTTGCCTCACATATGTAAAGAAACTCGCCAAAATGGTTAGCTGTGTGGGCGTTATTCAGTTATTGGTTATTAGGCAATTGACACACAGAGCCAGAGTTATAAGCAAGACCTTCGGCAAGAGAAACAGAGAGGCAACGAGAAAGAGAGACAAAGATGGACGACAAACCATTTTGGGCTTAAGTTGAGACAATGAAGAGAAGGGATGGGCTGTGTGCACATCAGCGAAGATTAGCGAGGTTTTGGTTATTTCAAACAAATTATGTGTCAGCTAGAGATGGTAAATAATCAATAAATTATCGATGTTTTCGATTTATTAACTGAAGCTCTAGGGATGTGGCTCAAAAGTAGTCTATCGATTGATTGAGCTTGATTTGATTTGACGTCGACTAAAGTAAGGACTTGATCCAACGAGAGTTAAAAGTTGATGGGTTATTCGTATTCTTAGCTAAGGTTAATTTCTTGGGTTTCTTTCGTTTTCTTTTCGACTACAAATTAAGGCTCTGGCAAAAGCAACGATGAAAATTAATAAGACAGGCTATAAACGATGAATAATTAGGGATATGCTTTGATTTTTGTGGTTTTAAAGCTATCCATGTGATATCAGAATAGACTCATTACTTTGACTAATACACATTAAATCTAAAAACACGATTACTTTCTTAACCTAGGACCTTTTCTATACGACCAGTTACTGAGAATTCCAATAGACCTTAAACTATATAGATTCAAGAAGAGCTTAGCTGAACCTTCGAAAATGTTAAACCAATCAATTTTTAAGTTTGTTAAGTTTATATTTCTAAATTGTTTTTGAAGCACAACATTTGGCACAAGCCAACTTGAGCGCAATTTGATTCGAAATTGCAATTAAAAGATTATTTGAAACCCTGAACCCGATTACACACGCTTCCATTAGCTGTCATTTGTGGCCGCAACAAGGTGCACAGCCTGAGGTCAAGTTCAAGCGGCGAGTATTGGGAATTTACCTGGCAAATATTTAACTAATTTCCACAAAATTCAATCGGAAGTGCGTCTGCTTCAAACATGCCCTCAGCCAAACTGAAGCTTTAGCTGAGTCAAGCGAAGAAAAAAACCCGATGGCCAAAGCTTTGATTGATAAAAGCTACACGAACGCTTGAACTGGCGACTGTTTGCCAAACAATCGAGACCACAATAGCATTAACAACGCGCAGTTGAAGGTGGCCGACCAGCAGATACCCTGTAACCAGCTTCGTATGCAACAAATGGCGCATGCCTCTGCGCTTCTCCCTCCTTAACCCAGGATATGAAGAAACTATTGTTGAATAACTTATGTGTTTATTTCCCGATTATTATACAAATTAAAGATGAAACTCAAATAAACGCATAAACTAAAAATTACTTTAAAAATCGTGTTTTAAGTTTTTGTTAGAGAGAATGGGGTAACTTCTCTAAGAAGTGATTGATCCATATATACTCAATTGGGAGTCTCAAACTAATATTATCTTCGAGTTGAGATAAATAGAAAATGGGAGCATGAAGCGTAAAGCTCTTTAGGAAAAATAAAAATATAAATACGATCGAGATGAATCAAGAATAAATACTTCACAGGTACGGCAATGCCTGCATCTGCCAGTGACATTCACTTTCACAGCTCTAGCATACTCTCTTTATGCATAATGTTTACAGGGTATTTGCGAGAGAAATGATTATGCTGATTAGCATAATTAGCATGGAGCAGCGGCCCAGCTTACACATATTATCTAGCTTTCATGGAATAGTTAACATAAAATGCCACTTAAACCCGACTCTAAACGCTCGCCAATCGCTGGAAGGTCAATCACACACTCACAACTGACTGTGACGGCGACCGACTGCTGATTAGCTGATTAGCTGATTAGAGAGTAGTGCAAGTAGCTGGTGAATATCGATCAGAAAGCATCACTGACCACACACAATATACAATAGCAACAAATCATCAGCAGTTGGGCACGCGAACAAGTTGCCGGAGCGTTATGCGAGACGCGTTTTAATTTTTATGAACTTCGGGTAAAACCGCTTCAGAAAAATCATTTTGATTCATATGAATGACAGTTGCGTCTGGACGTGAGTTTGTTTGCGCCGGCCATGGGGGTAAACATGGGGATCAAAAATTGCGGCTACAAGTTTTAGGCCAGATCCGGTTTTGAGCCCGTTGGCCCTTTGAGGCTTGTCGCTTAGTCAGCGGCCCAGTTGCCCCCCGTTGCCCCCGTTGCCCCGTCTTTGGGTCATTTGTGGTGTGTTGTGTCGTTGCTGACCCAATTAATAATTGCAAATTTCATAATCTGTTGTTGGCTGTTGTTGCACAAAAGCTGGCGCCTTAAGCGGAAACTGGTGAAAATTTGGACATCTGAAACATCTCGCATCTCGCGACATTAGCTGCAGCCCACATCCAAAACATAAAGCGCTAATTTGGTCGTAAGAGTTTTCAACATGTTTTATTTTAAATTTATTTTTGTTTTTTCTTTTATTTTTACGAGCCATCTTTTGTTCACACGATTGCAGCAACGCGGTTGGCTTCAGTTTGGCTCAGCGTGCAGCTAAGGTTTCCGCTTAGACCTCATCTTAACCTTCGCAGATACGCAAAATGCAGTCGCAAGTGAAAAACCCAAAAATAAAGGCTTTGACGTCATAGCCAGAAAATGAGCCCCACTACGGCCTCTCTGTTTTGTTTTGAGCCAACAATTCGCAAAAGCAGCAGCTGCGAAGTCGGCGTCGGCGTCGGCGTTGCGCATGCGCAGCTTTTGTATAAAATGCGCGGCGCAGTCGAAAGCGAAATCAGTGAACAAATCGCCAACAAACGAAGCAGACACACAGCGAGCGGTGCAGTGGTGGAGTAATAGGATAAAAGCAACCACTTACATAAGGATTACAACTAATACACACATACGAATTGGAATATTTATATCAAAAAGGTTAGTAAGAGTGCGCAAGAAAGAAGCAGAAAGTGATAAGTGTTAAAAAGAAGTGGGTCAAAAGAGAGCTGAGTACCAAGTCGTCCTTTCCCTGAAACAAGTCAAATAAAAATAAAAGACACAAGCTCCATGTACCAAGTGTAAAATGCTTCCCTAAACAGAACAATATTTGAGTTCCCAGGAGATATGTTATAGAATTGACGTATAACGAGTGCAAGACACTTCCAGCCAAAAAAAGGTTTAAGCCGCAGAAAAATTGACGAAGAAATACAAGCTATAAATGTAGATCGTACCCAAGTACAAGCGAAGACTTCTTAAAAGAGAAAAACGCTACAAGACTGTTTACTAAAATATATATTAGAGGCTTTACAAAGAAGAGCACGAAAGGCAAAGGCTCCAGATTACATACAGATAATTGGATCTGCATTCCCAAACAACAAGATCTGCTTATGGAGAATGCTTATAAACAAAGCATGATTCCCTATCCCGAAGTTGTTCTCTGCTAATTCGAATTCCCCAGGCAGGCATATTTTAACCCCAATAGAAGAAGCACAAGCTTCAATTTCAAGCTCATTTCCAGACCAGGAATCCTTCCGACCTTAAATCCACACAAATAGTCAATTCAAGTGTTCCCATCTCACCCAATTTCCGATTGATATATTCAAGTCAACGACCTAAGCCCTATATTAAAAACTTTCACTGCAAATCCCAAGACAAGCTCCCAGTCATTTGCAAGCGCCCCACACACACACATTCAAATTGACTTTATTGCCCAGGCAAAAAAAGCAGAGTACCCCCCCGGCGTGCGTCCCGCAAATTGCAATGCAACGTTGCACACGACTTCCGTTCGATGAAAGACGCAAGACGCCGCTTTATATAACCCGAAAGTAATAAAATGGCCCGAAGATCGCAACAGACTACGGCCCATGCTCCAGAAAGAAAAACACATTAAAAATGTAAATGACATAACACGCAGTAAAGAGTGAACACTTTTCGGGAGAGTTACGAAAATGCACAGAGCGTAGAGCCAGATCTGAGATCTGAGCGGACGCAGCTGTCAAGGCAGAGATCATGTTGAGCGATCCGTTTGGGGCTTGCCAAATCTCAAAGCAGGTAAAATTACCTCATATATGGGCAGCGGGGCAGTCGCAATGGAGGGGGCCAGAGCCGGCAATCATGCACGGTCTGCGACCTCGAACGAAAGTAAAAGTCTTTTCAAGCCGAGCTCTGAGTCAGCGCGAAGATTTCAAGACGTTTGCCCGCAACCGGTTTCACGATTGCCACAGCGAAATGCCCGTGAAAGAGCGGGCGGCGGCGGGTACGGAGTATGGAGTATGCAGGTTGGCAGTTGTGAGAGGGGCTGGTGAGCGTAAATTGGGACAATGACCAGTTAGTTTATTATGGTCTGGGTTATTGGTGTCAAGCAGATTATGTAATGCCCGAAACAACCTTTCTTTCATCCACACAGACGCCACGAACACACACACACACAATGAGAATGAGAATGAGACATGGTCTGACTTGGTTAATGGTGCTGGCGGCCAGCGTTACGCTAATTGCCGCCGATTCGAACTGGGGCAATGAGTGGGCGCCCATGGACACAGACTCCATGCTAAGCAGACGTTCCGCCGACACAAAACCCGCCGAGGAGACGCAGGGACGCAACTATGCCGTGCATGAGAGCACTCAGAGCAATGCCACGGAGATTGACACCGTCATCGATCAGCTTATCAACTCACGGCGCGAGGGACGCAATCTGGGCGAATATGATGCTGTCTATGCGGATGGCAATATTGACCAGGCGCTCCAGGAAGGCAACGATATGCAGGCACGCAATCTAATCCGCGACAAGCTTTGCGGTCTGGGTCTGATGAGCTGCGATGTGGAGGAGAAGCGTCCTTTCTACTCGACCATCTACGCACAAGGA
Source organism: Drosophila ezoana (assembly GCA_035045725.1). Taxonomy (NCBI): domain Eukaryota; kingdom Metazoa; phylum Arthropoda; class Insecta; order Diptera; family Drosophilidae; genus Drosophila; species Drosophila ezoana. The sequence continues at coordinate 23,962,476 of JAWNOU010000177.1, read as the reverse complement.
CCTCCACCACCATCCGGCTTTGGCGGCGGCCCCTATGGACCAGCTAAGCCCATGCCACCACCGAGCTATTTCAGTGGACGTCCACCAATGGGTGGTCCACCACCCAACTCCGTGAACTCCTTTGGTCCTCCGCGCAAGGTTGGCTACGAGGGTTCATACAAGCCGCCCATGAACAGTTTGTACAGACCTGGCGGTCAGTTCGGCGGTGCCTATCTGGAGCACCCACCACCATCGGCCATTGATGGCTCGGATGGCATTACCTACTCCAAGCCTCCACCTGGCGCTCTTATCTACGACAGCAAGCCACCTGGTCCTCTTTATAGTGGCCCACCCAACGGTCTTGCGTCCGGTCCTCCGTCCGGTCCTCTCTACAATGGTCCTTCTAATGGAGTGCCTCCGTACAATTTTGAGAATCCCGAAAAGATTCAAGGTGCCAGCTCTACTCTGAATGGCTTCTATGCACAACAATCGTCCTCATCTTCAGCAGCCTCCTCGTCCAGCACCAAGGTTGTTGTGGGTGCACCCATCGATGCGGGTTTGCAGCAGCATGTCCATCATCACTTCCATCACGTTGATGGCGGCGAGGGTGCCAATATTCCAAGTGTGCCTATTCCCGTTGGCGGCGGACAAACCGTCAACACCGACTTCAGCGCCCTGGCCCAATCCTCAGCCACGTACACGCCCCAGGCTCAGGCTTCCAGCTCAGGCTTCTCACAGTCCAATGCTTTCAACGCTGGCTTCAATAGTGCTTCCCAGGGCGGTTTGCTCTCCCAGGGCTATCCCGCTCAGAAACCAAATGGCGATTTGTATAAGCCTACATCCGGCTTGGGCAGCTTTGGCAGCAGCTCTGGTTTGTCACAATCCGGCGGTTTCGGGCAGAATGGTTTCAGTGGCTCGCCCAGCGGCAGCTATCACAGCCAGAATCCCGACTACTACAAGAAGGAGCTTCAAGGTGGCGCCTCTAGCAACTACAATGGCCTCTCCACAGGATTTGGTGGCCAAAACCAGGGTGGTTTATACCAGGGCGCCGGTGGCTATGACACTTCCCGTCAGCAAATTGTCGATTGCCAGTGCGTGCCCATTTCTCAGTGCCCAGCCGCCGATCGCATTGGCCGCAAAGAGGATCTGATTCTGCCCATTGACCCGAGAAATCTGGGCAAGGACATTGAAGCGCTGAGCGATGATGCTGCCCCCAATGCCAATGCAACTGTTAAGGCTGATGCCAAGGAGGACAAGAAGGATGAGGAAGAAAAGAAACGCACACGTCGCCAAACCGATGCTGAGAACAAGGAGGAGGACACCGGCGACCTATCATTGGATGCTCAAGGGGTAAGTGTCTACGTTTACTTAGCTAAGCCTTGAATCCCCAGCTCATGTTACTGCCCCAACTAATGCAATTGACACCTAGTATATAATGCTCCCTAGTTGAGACTAATTGTGCTCTAGACCCTCCACACACACACGCACACGTAAACACACATACACGCAAACACAACTCAACTGCACCCATTGTTCAACGCTCCACGCTCAACTCAACTCAAACTCCGCCAAGGTCCACTAAAAATCCAAACAACCCGCTCGTCGTCGTCTCCCTGCGCCCTGCGTGCGTGGGTTGGTTGCCACCGATTCGGGATCGTCACTAATCCAACTGCAACTAAAACCAACCTAACCACGCACGGGGTCTAAAGGTCGCACGTCCATCAGCTCTTTGGCGCCAGCCTAACTACGTGTCCTTTTTCCTGCAGCGTCAGGGACAACTCGGACCATCTCCGCTGGCATTGCCCGCCCTCCAAGCCATTGAGCTCATACAGCGCAAGGTTCTGCCCACATATGGCGTTAGTTTCGGCCTGCCCTACCCTTCGGCTGGCTACCCGGGCGGCTATCCTGCCAATGTCTTGGGTGATTATTATCCCGCACAGAATCCCAACTTTGGCTCTTTGGGTCCCAACGGTCTCAATCTTGGTCTGGTCAATGTCAATCCTCTGGTCTCGCTGCAAGTGAGCAAAACGGATTACGGCGAGAAGGTAGTCAAGCCTCTGGTCAATCTCCATGTGACACCCAATGCGAATATCATTCAGAAAGTGGGCGATTTCTTCAAGAAGAAACCCACCGAACTTTACAGCACGCATTACCATCATCACGATCACTTCAGCGGCTACGAGCATGATCACCATCCGCACCACTATAGCGCACCGTCGCACCACCACGCATTCGAAAGCACCGGACCGGCACACATTGAACACTTTAGCGTTGAGATGGTGCCCAGCACGCCCATTTTTGAGTATCACAGTGGACCCACACTGTATCCGCCCGTACAACATTATCATCACGATGAACATCACGCTGTACATCACGCGGAACATCACGCGGAGCATCACGCGGAGCATTATGCTGATCTCCACTCAGAGGCCCCATTTGATCACTCTTTCAACTCGATTTATCCCGAGACGTCGCACTCCGATTTTGGTTCCAGTGGATTTGGCAGTTATGGGGATTATTCGCAACATCATGAGCGTAGCGTTAATGTCAGCGCACCCGATTGGAAGGCACCTAGTCGCCGTGGCAAGCAACTGAATTTGGGGCAAGTGCATAATATACCCACTCAAGCGCCTGGCGCTGCAGCGGGCAGCGATTATGTGACCTTTCCCCATGATCGCAGGCGAAGAAGCGTTGATAATGTGGATGAGTTTGAGTTGGGCGCAGAGCAGGTAACCATATCTGCAGTTAATGAGCTGGGACAAAGTCTGAACGACAAAAAACACCTACAGCACATTCTAACCCTTCAACCATTCTTTGTCAATTTCATTTGCAGCGCGCTTACTATGGCAACCGTCCTGTTGAGAAGACCTGCCGCATCAACGAGGTCTGCTGCCGTCGCCCACTGCGCCCACAGGCACCACCTCAGCAGCAGCTGGGACGTTGTGGCGTAAGGAACGCTGCCGGCATTACGGGTCGCATCAAGAATCCAGTTTATGTCGATGGCGACAGTGAATTTGGTGAATATCCCTGGCATGTGGCTATCCTAAAGAAGGATCCCAAGGAGTCGATCTACGCCTGCGGTGGCACCCTCATCGATGCCCAGCACATCATCTCGGCGGCCCATTGCATTAAATCGTAAGTTAAAATTTCGCAAAAACTTCTCGCCACATTTTTGCTAAGCCATTAATTCTTTGCACAGTCAAAATGGTTTCGATCTGCGCGTGCGCCTGGGCGAGTGGGATGTGAATCATGATGTCGAATTCTTCCCCTATATTGAACGTGATGTCGTCTCCGTGCACATTCATCCCGAGTACTATGCGGGCACGCTCGATAATGACTTGGCTATTCTGAAGCTGGATCACCCCGTGGACTTCACCAAGAACCCGCACATTAGCCCCGCCTGTCTGCCCGATCAGTATTCCGACTTCACCAATGCCCGCTGCTGGACCACCGGCTGGGGCAAGGATGCTTTTGGTGAGCACGGCAAATACCAGAACATTCTGAAGGAGGTCGATGTGCCCATTCTGTCGCATCATCAGTGCGAAGCCCAGCTGCGCAACACGCGTCTTGGCTACAGCTACAAGCTCAATCCCGGCTTTATCTGCGCCGGCGGTGAGGAGGGCAAGGATGCCTGCAAGGGTGACGGCGGCGGTCCATTGGTCTGCGAGCGCAACGGTGTCTGGAACGTGGTCGGCGTCGTCTCCTGGGGCATTGGCTGCGGCCAGGTGAATGTGCCCGGTGTCTATGTTAAGGTATCTGCCTACTTGCCCTGGATTCAGCAAATCACGCAGAGCTACAAATGATTAACACATAAAGATGTCACCACAGAGGCGGCCACAATCATCGCCTACCACGCGGGGGGCAGCACAAGAAATGACGACGCCTCTGATCAATTTGTTTTTCACTTTTGAGCAGCCATTTCCTTATGTAACACCCGTCACTCTCTCGTGTTTTGTTAGCCCACTCGAGTTACTGTTACCGCTTGTTACCATTATTTACTGTACGTTTAGGCCTCCCTATTACCTTGTTATTATGTTTTTTCATTATTATGACCCACACACTCTTTGTCACACTCATCGAGCTCAGACTCGATTGTTCAATAAGTTAGCGAGTGCCTTGGCAATCTCTTGTATTGCTGTCCATTCAAGTTCCAATTTGTATTGTGTAAAATAGTTGTGTTTATATTAATTAATTTATTTTTTATACTTGTAATAAATTAAAAACTATTTAAATAAATTAATTTATGTCAAAAAAAAAAAAACTATTTGCGTTATAAAAAGTTATTTGAGAAATTGTTGACACTTTTCGCAGAATCAAAGCTTTTCTCGGTGACAAGTTCCATTCAAAGATTTGTTGGGCTAAGTTTTAAGTTTTGTCCGATTTGCATCAAACTGATTTTCAAAGAACTTAATGAATACGTGTTTCAGCAACTTGGGATATTTCACCCACAGTAAAACTAAAACTGATTTTCAAAAATCTGTGAATTTTTTTTAACCGGGCAAGGCCGGGGTATACCCGCTATTATCCTATATTTCCCAGCCCCATAACATGGTCAAATCTCATCCAATTTTCATAAAGTTTGTCGTTTTAAATATGACATTATTTTTGGTCGAAATTCATGTGAAAATGGTACCCTCAAATAGACTATAGGTCAAAATATCCAACTCCCATAACTCGGTCAAAACTCAACCGATTTTCACGAGATTTGGATCTTTGCTCAAGGCTTGGCTTCCAGATCAATTTTGTATCTCAATCTGGCAACATTATCCCTGTCATATTATAATTCAAGGAATTCAAGGAACGCAGTAACTTAATGCAAAATTGCTGCTGGATTTGAAACAGCAACCTTTCGGCTTGTTAGTCCGACTTTGAAACACCGTTCTTTGTTTTTCATACAAGCTTTGGACTTCAGACCCCTTTAATGAATGCCAAAACCCTGCAGAAATATTTATACAATGAAAAATCCATCTTCAACACCCTCGCCACACAACTTTCCCCACATTGCCTAATAACTCTAAATTTAATTTATGTATAAACAATTAAAAATATAAAAAAAAATGCACTGAAAAATCTATTGCTGCTGAAACTCTATTATAACCAGCTTCGTATCAATTACAATTGGGCGCAACCCATCAAATGCAAATGCAAATGCGATGGCCAGTTGTTAGGCCAAAGCCAACAGCTTTACACCACCCAAAATGAGCATTAAACTAAGAGGCGCTTCCTCAAGCGGGTGTTGTTTGGTTGTGATATTCAAATCGACCAAAAATATTATAAACCTTACATGTTGAGAGCCCGTTAAACTCAAAAGCCGCAACTGACTTTCCGCACTACTAAAAATTTATGCACCGCTGGCGTCGAATGGGCCGGGTATAAAACCCATGGAGCAGCTGGAGCCAATGTTTAAAGCAGTTTTAGCTGTAAGATGTTCAACAAGGGATTTAGCTGCCTGCTCTGCTACTTGCTCATAGGTAAGTAGAAGGACTAGGCGGAAGTGGATCTGGGATTAATGAGCCACACACAGCGCTGTTCTGCTCGCAACAGGTCATGGTCACGGGCAGGCTGCACAAGCGCAATGGCTACTACTACAGACAGCTGCAGCCGTATCCGCAGGCACAGCATCAGCACAGCAGCGGCGGATACTTTGAGCCCGCGCCAACAGGACACGAAGAGCCGGAGGAGCATCAGCAGCAGCAGCACCAGCAGCAGCAGCAGCAGCAACAGCATCAGCACTACGGCAGCTCCAAGGGCCACCAAAGTCATGGGGAGAGCAGCAAGGCTGGCTATAGCATAGGCAGCGGCTTGCGCTCCATAGCCCAGGGATCGGCGGATCAGGCGTACACAGCCGTGGCCAATCAGCATGCGGCGGCCAAGCAGGCGGCCTTTATAGCCAAAAACACGCTGGCACAGGCCGCATCGCAGGCCGCCGCAACGGCGCAGGCAGCGCTCGCCGGTAAGCAGGTGATACTCCAGGAGCTGGAGCAGCAGGCAGCCGAGGCGCAGCGTGCACTCTCGCGCGAACTGGAGCAGCTGAAGGCGGCCAAGCTGTCCGCCAAGCTGGCGCAGCAAACGGCTCAAGCGGCGAATAATCACATCTCTGTGCTGACTGCGGCCGTAAACAATGCCAAATCCTTGGCTGAACAGGCGGAACAAACCGCCAGCGAGGTGGCCAACCAGCTGGCCTCGCAGGCCACAATGGTGGGTCAGGCCAAGAATCGAGTGGAGCAGGTCGAGGAGCAGCTGGAACAGGCGCGCGTTGACTTTGCGGCCACCAAGGAGTCGGCCATCAAGGCGGCCTCCTCGGCAGCGGCAGCGCAGGTGAACGCATCCAAGGCCGGGGCACATGCCACAATTGGACTGCACGAAAACGCCAATCAGCAGGAGCACAATCACGAGGAGGAGCTAGAGTCGTATGACGAGCAGCTGGACACAAGCGGAGTGGGTCACACGGCAAGCGATGCAATCGAAGAGCACGCACACAATGGCTAGTCCACTTATTAACAAACGTATAACGTATAACAATTGTAGCTAGTATCAAGGCATATTTATGTAATTTATAGGCATTTCAAACCAAAAAGCAAATGCACAAGTGTACATATAAACATACAATATAAACGTGGTAATGCGTGCTTAACCGAATAGTTGTATAAAATGGAACAAAACTCACCATTAAAATGATTTAATAAACACTCGAATCAATTATATTTTTAGCTCAAAACACAACACTCGCGACACGAGGATCTTTTCGGCAGCGAAAACTTTTGGCACTGTTATCGATAACTATAATTAACATAATTTGCACAGCTCTGTTTGTCAGGCTCCAAGACTTTTGGGGCTGTTATCGATTATTGATCTTCCATCTCAATTTGTTTTCTCTCGTTCTCACTCTTCTTCCCATATTCCCAATGCATTGTTGTGTTATTCTACACTAATACAATTTAAATATACACCGCGTTGCCAACCACTGTAAACTCTCTCGCGCCATGACTATGCAAAAAGTGGCAGCGCTGTTAAATGCACAGCTGTTTGCATAACAAGCGAATGGCTTACTGAAAGAAGAAGAAGTAGCACACCGGACCGATCTAATATATTTTTACATCTCTCCAATTATCAATTAAAAGCCGAACAATATAGGCACCATGAGCCAAAAAGTAATCAAGTACATTGGACGCACTACAGACTTTCGCGGCAACACACTATGGGAGATCGTGGGCAACCTGCCCGACTGGGGCATCGGTCGCATGGTCATACGTAACATGTTTCAGCGCTATCCGGAGCCCTGCTACATGCGCATACTTAAAGGTGCAGGCGGTGGACGAGCAGGTGAGCGAGACGAAGACAGCTGAAAGCTAAATCTCATATATATCTTATGCATAGCCCGACAATGAGCGCAAGGTTCGCGTGACTGTGGAGAAGACCTGGCGCGGCGTTACGCAGCCAAAACCCGTTGAGATCTACAGCACCAGCTACAAGGCCGACTACGAGCTGGTGCCCGTTGACCAGGAGCACAAGTTTTTAACTAACACCAAAAAGGTGCAGCCCGTGGTGCTGCCCACACAGATGGAGCTGCCGCCGCTGCTGCGCGAGTATATTAAGGATGAGACCGGCGAGGCGAATCCTCTAATCAATGTGCACTTCAAGAAGACGCACAATAAGCTGGCGCGCCTGGCCCAAGCCGGCGAGCAGGCCACTCGGCAGCTGTCCATGGACGTGGGCCAACCGGCGAAAAACAGCGCCAAGCTCTACGATGGGCTGCTGTGAGGCACTGCGTCTGCTTTAGCATTTGTTGGCATATTAAACTTTTAATTTACACTTAATCGCAACGAATTTGTTTAACTATATTTACAGGCAGTTAGACTATGGAATGGAACGGTGCAGTGGACTTCTTAACGAGGTTTCACTGTACTTTGTTTAGTTCGTATGAGCGCAGCTTGCGCGTTAGATTATCCACCTCCAGGCCCAGCACATCCAGATTCTCTTTGAGCGTTATATTTTTGAGTAGCGTATCCTCCAGCACGGTCTGCAGCTTCTTATTGATCTCCAACGAGAGCTCCAGGGACATGCTCTTGTTTTCGGCGCTCTTGACGCCGCCGTAGATGGCCGCCATGACCCCATTGCCGTACTTGACCAGCTCGCTTTTGTTCTGATCACTCTTGGAGGAGGTGAGCGCGCCGGCTGTCTGATCGCGCAGCATATAATGCTGCACCACCTTCGATTTCTTTTGCACCTCCGAGACCAGCATGGCCGTGTGATTCTCTAGGAATTCGATGCGTTCGGTCTGACGTGCTGAGGCCTGCTGCAGGCGCAAAATGCGCTCCACCAGAACCTTCTTGGACGGCACCGCCTGCAGGTCGGTCTGTGGCACAGCTGTCACACTGCTGGCCACCGTTTCGGATTCGGATGATTCGCTGGCCCGTCGACTGCCATTCTGCAGGCTGCCCTGGCTGCTCGTGCGGCTGTGTGTGCGCAGCGGTTGCTGCTGCTGCTGCTGCTCCTGGCCGTAGCCATTCAGCGCCTGCTGGCAGTTGCTGCAGTATCCAACGGGCTTGGCATCCACAATACCTCTTTTGTACTTTTGTAGCTCCCTTTGCAACTCCTTGACCAGCGTCGCATTCTTGTGCTGCGTCGCCTCAAAGTCGCCCTGCACATTCTCCAGCTTGCCTTTGATCAGCTCATAGAGCTTGGTCTTCTCGGACAGATGCTTCGCCAGCAATTGACGCTCCTCGTTTTTCTCGGCCGCCTCGGCGCTCAGCTGTTGCTCCAGCTCGCTGTATTTGGCATCGTATGTGAGCTTCTCCTGCTTCAGCAATTTATTCTCCGCCTCGAGACCTTGTGCCTGTTCGTCAAAATATAAATACTTAGTAGAAGATTTGAAATGCTTCAACAACAAGGCCTCGGTGGCGCAGTAGGCAGCGCGTAAGTCTCATAATCTTAAGGTCGTGAGTTCGAGCCTCACCCGGGGCATGTACATTTTTTACATATTACTATATTTTTTTTTCTTATGCACTTACCTTCGACTCTGCCAGGCAGATATCATTTTGCAGGCGCACTATTAGCTCGCTCATCTCCTTGTTGATGCTCAACAGTTCCTGCTTCTTTTGCTGCAGCTGCGACAAATCTGTCTCATTCTCCAGCGCCATGGCCTCCAATTTTTGTACTCTTGCCTGCTCCTCAGCCAGTTTCTGTTCGTTGCTGCGGAAATGAAGAAAATAAATTAGCGATTGATGGTGTGTTAATAATTTTATCAGGCAATGTGGTGGAGACAACTCCGATTCGCCTTATCCGACTCTTTGTCTGTTTCTAACCAAACTAGTTTCTCAGTTTTAAAGACTTTCCTCATGAAACATGACATGGGTGCAGGCAGTATATATGTTGGAGTCGGACGCATCAGATTATTTTATCATATAGCTGCTGTAACTCTTTAGTTAGAGCATCAGATCTTAACATATAGGAAAAATCTTATAAAAATCGGACTATTATATCATGAACAATCGGCCGGAAGGTTCTTCGGAAACCGAAGGATATAAATACTCTAAAATTATTCCACTTTTATTTACTGAAAGTCCGTACATTGTGTTCTGCGTGCGCAGAAGCTGCAGCTCGGCCAATTGGCTATGCAGCTTGGCCGCATTCAGCAGCTCATCGCTGTAGGCTGCCTCCACGGAGCTATGCTGCGACTGCAGCTCCTTGAACTGTTCGGTCAGTTGTTGATGCTGCAGAGCAAGGGACATTAATGATTAAAACCAGAATTGTATATATTTAAAGTTATAGTGGATTGTACCGCTGAGTTTATTTCCTGCACCTGCTGCTGCAGCTCCTTGTTAGCCTCACTTTGCTTTTGATGCTCTTTGGTGAGCTTGTCCAGTGCCTCAGTCTTGCGCATAATGTCGTGTTTCAGGAGTATTGAGTTGGCTTCAAATTCCACCTTTAGCTTCTCTGCAAAAGATACACACAATTAGAGGTCATAATTAGAGGCCTGCATAAAGACTTACCATTGGCTTTTTCCTCAAGTTTGTTAGGCGCATTGCGTTCCTCTTCCAGCTTGCGTTCCAATTGCTGCAGTTTTCAGATGTGAAAAGCATAAATTTCCAAGAGGGTTGATTATAATATGCCACCTACCGCTTTAGCCTCCACCTCGATGTTCAGCTTGTTGGCATGGTACTTCAGCTTGGACTCCAAATGACCCATTTCCAACTTAAGCTTCTCGAGCTCGCGTTGATACTTGCGCACCTCGCCGCACTACGAAATGGAAAACATTGTTAGATTAGACTTTTAGTCATATGCAAAGGACTCACCTTTTCGTCAATGATATAGGTCATGCGCGACTTTTCCTCGTGCACCGCCTGAAAGCGAATGGAAACGTTTTTGACCTCCTTCTTGGCATCGGCCAGCTGCTTCTCGACCGCCTCCTTCTCCTTTTTGGCATCGATGAGCAGCTTTTCTTTCATGGCAAATTTGATGACAGTCGTCTCCTTCTCCTTGTTGGCCAAGTCCATTTCATTGCGAAATGCCTGCTTCTCCTTGTCAAGTATCGCATTCTCGCGCTGCAGCAACTGCATCATATTATCCTTTTGGGCATTTGCCGTGCGCAGCTGTTCCAGCTGGCGTTCATAGCTGCGCCGTTGCTCCTCCAGCTGCGCCAGGCAGTGCACATGTGCCAGTATGTCCTGCTGTGGAGCATCCTTGGTAAGCTCCTGCTCCAACTCCTGGGCCTTAAGCTCTGCAAAGCTGATGCCAGTGGCGGGCTCCTCGGGTTTTTGTCTGACCATTTGCTCCAAAACAGACGCATGCATTTCCTTAACTATGGCTAACTCATTTGTAATTTGTGTTTTCTTATCTTCTACTGCAGATTCATTTGTTGTTGTTGTTATCGCTGTGTTTTCTGCGCTTTGTACTTTGCTCTTGCATTCCAGCTGCTGCTCTTGCTCCGCAGAATCTGTCGCTGCATCCACGTCGGCGTCATTTGTTGTTTTTATTACAGCCGCCTTATTAGCTGGTCCACAGCTATTATCAGCAGCCAAATCAATGGCCTCACTGTTTGACTCGGTCGGCGTTGAAGCCGTTTCCATTTTTAAGTACTTTTAAAACAAATACAAAATATTGCAAAAATCAACTGATTTGTTTTCACTACATTCTTCACTCTTATTAAAAAGCGTCATTCACACATCCGCGTTGACACGCACTGGCGCCACTGACATTCGCAATACAGTTTAACATATGTTTTATATCGATAATCAATGTTATGCTATCGTCAGCTGGAGATGAGTAGAAGAGGCGCCCAGAGAAGAGATGAGCAATATTGCGGTCACTGTGACTCACAGTTTGTTATGCGATTTATCAGTCACAATAGCCCAGTCATATGTGCGACGATATTGCTCAACTCTAATACAAAAGTAAACAATTATGGTTTGCGCGCTGGGCATCGAAGGCAGCGCCAATAAAATCGGCGTTGGCATCATAAGCGATGGCAAAGTTTTGGCAAATGTGCGACGCACCTACATAACACCGCCCGGTGAAGGTATCTTAAATACTTCCATTCAACTACGCTTGCTTTGACTTTATTTCTATGCAACAGGTTTTCTGCCCAAGGAGACGGCCAAGCATCATCGCGAGGCGATTTTGGCACTTGTGCAGGCGAGTCTGAAGGAGGCACAACTAAAACCCAGCGACTTGGATGTAATCTGTTACACAAAAGGTCCTGGCATGGCGCCACCTCTCCTGGTTGGCGCCATTGTGGCACGCACGCTGTCGCTGCTCTGGCAGAAGCCTCTCCTGGGTGTTAACCATTGTATTGGCCACATAGAAATGGGTCGATTGATAACAGGCGCCCAGAATCCGATTGTCCTATACGTGAGCGGCGGCAATACCCAGGTGATTGCGTACTCCAACAAACGCTATCGCATCTTTGGCGAAACGATAGACATTGCTGTGGGCAACTGTTTGGATAGATTTGCGCGCATTTTCAAGCTGTCGAACGATCCCAGTCCGGGCTATAACATTGAACAGCTGGCCAAACAGGGCAAACAATACATCAAATTGCCATATGTGGTCAAGGGCATGGATGTCAGCTTCTCTGGCATATTATCGCATATTGAGGAGCTGGCGGAACCTGGCAAGCGGCGCAACAAACGCAAGAAACAGCAGGATGAACCGGAGCCCGAGTATAGCCAGGCGGATCTATGCTACTCGCTGCAGGAAACCATCTTTGCCATGCTAGTCGAGATCACAGAGCGCGCCATGGCGCACTGTGAATCCAATGAGGTCAGTGAGAGACTCTCTATATATCTTTACATGTGTCTAACTCTGTTGTCTTTCCAGGTTCTAATTGTCGGCGGCGTGGGCTGCAACGAGCGCCTGCAGGAGATGATGCGCATCATGTGCGAGGAGCGCAACGGCAAACTCTTCGCCATCGACGAACGCTATTGCATCGACAATGGCCTGATGATAGCTCATGCGGGCGCCGAAATGTTCAGGGCCGGCACAGAAATGCCACTGGAAGATGCATTCGTGACGCAACGATATCGCACGGATGAGGTGTTGGTCAACTGGCGACAGGATTAGATAAGGCAACCCATATAGTATGCTTGATTGTTTATTAAAAACTACCCTTGACAAGTTGATTAGTGGTTAATTGTGTATTGTTCAGCTCTTGCACATGTTGTTGGCTCAAAGCGCCGGCTCCTTGCCGGTCCAGTGCGGCTTCATGTCAATGGGTATGATGCGTTTGCCCTCAATCACATAGACGGCGCCGTTCTTTTCCTTTTCCAGCACGTTCAGAATGCAGCGGGCAACATCTGTGGCGCTCTGTTTGCTCAGACGATCCAGTATCTTATATGTCTCATCGCTGGTCTCTGGAAAGATGATCTTCTCCGTAAAATTGGTAAACATGTCCGTCATGGTGGCGCCGGGACAGACTGTGGCAAACCTAATGCCAGAGCGTTGATAGAACTTGTCGTTCTGTGGGTGGAAAGTGGAATTGGAAAAGGATCTTCAGCTAGTTCCCATAGCTACTCACGCCCAGGCAACGCGTGAAGCTTATAACGCCCGCCTTAGTGGCACCATAGACAGGTATTATAAACATTGGATCCAAGCCCACAACGGAGCTCATGTTGACCACAATGCCGCCATTGCCGCCGTGCTCCTTGCTCATGTACTGCAACGCGCTCAAGGTGGAATTGATAATGCCGCCCTGCAATAGAAGGATCGACTTTTCGAATCCTGTAGCCAAGAATTGTGAGTGGTTGCCTCACCAGATTGACCAGCAGCGTGCGCTGCACATCCTTGTCATTGAATATGCCCGCCACATTTACCACAATATCAATGCTGCCGAAGGTCTTCTTGATCTCCTCGTAGGTAGCCTCTACGCCCTTTTTGTTAGCAACGTCCATTTTAATAATCATGACACTCTGCGTGGGATGCGCTGCACGCAGCTTGACAAACTCCTCCAGATTATCCTGTATATCAATTATGGCAACCTTCTGTGGAGGAAACATGCACACATATAATCGACTTTTCACAAGGATTACTTCATCCATAGCTCACCCCGGCACCCGCCACCAGCAGCTGCCTGGCCACCTGCAGTCCAATTCCTCCAGCGCCGCCTGTGACCACCGCATTCTTGCCACGAAATGCCATAGCTCCTGTTGTCCCCTTTGGATGTCTTTTATATTCCACGAATGCTGCAATAGAGCTCCACGACTAAATCCAATCTCTTTGGCTGGCGACTCGGCACTGGCTGGCTTTCAGGCCTGGGCAGGCGACTTTTATAGGCCGGCTGCTTAGTGTTATAGACGCTTGATATACGATATCTGGTCTTATATCCGATCTGTGATTAGCACCGATCGACTGGCTGCTGGCTGCAATCGATAGCCCTTCAACTGCCTCCGGTTGGCTATCAGTTTCGATGTAGTCGCTGGGCTCGTCTAGCTTTTGATCTGCTTCACACTGCTCTGGTTTTCCGAGGTCAGTTTTATTGTCTATCTATCTACATCTGAATAGTACATTGCACCTCTAATCATGGCAAACAGCTTCATGGTTAGAGATCGGGATTGATTCTGCATATAAGATTAATTGAAAATTTCCAAAAGTCATATCATCATCAAATACCGCTTACTTTAGTTAAGAAAATGTTTTTGTTTCTTAATGTAAATCTCAAATCGTAAGTTCCTGGTAAAACCCCTTAACAGAATTCCAGCATAACTTCTTAAAAACTAAATCAATTTTAATACGGATTGCGTACTCAAACTCTTCATAGACATAACATAACATAACATAACATAACATAACATAACATAACATAATCCATAACTTTTAATATTTAAAATTTCAAAAGAACAACATTTTGAAGCTTACTTTGCTTCGATTACAGAAATACATCGCTTTTAAGAACTTGTATATGTTTCACTTTATTTGAATTGAAAATAAAAATATGTATTTTGGAGCACACATATAAATTTGTATGTCAGTTTATCTTTGGTATATCTTTGCTATAAGTATTATTCCATTATTCATCTTTTGTAAAGTGTATTATTAAAAGTTTGTGCTATGCTCGCAAAACGATCTATTTTATAAATGTATGTATATACTTGATTTTGTTGAGATATATATATAAATTTGATTTTGATGTGTAAACGTTTTTGAACTTTTGGGCCGTTTCGTATATATGAATAAAAAAAGGAATATAAAATGAAACAAATAATTGTAAATTAAAATAAATTTATTTTTAAGCACTTAAACACAACTTATTTGTAATAAGAAAAGGAAAATGAAGGAAATACAAAAATAACTGGTGCTACCATTGAAAACAGGTAATAAATTAGCCAAAGATCAGGAAAATTGTGAGACAAAACACGGGGATGTGTGTGTGTGTGAATGTGGAGAACCTAGGGGTATTAATGGGCGCCATCGTAGGTGTCCTTGTGCTGGTAGCCGCTGACATAGCCGGAATCGTCGACCAGATTGCGTCGCCCGGCGATGCCTTTGCCCTTGCCGGTGGCATCGAAGCGCTCCTTGTGCGAGCCCGTATACTTGCTGGGATCCGTCAGCCTGTCCACGGCGGCCGCGGCTTTGCCCGCCTTTGGATGAGATCGTAGATGAAAATCCGAGTTGGAATTGAGAGGCAAAGCTAACTCACCGAAACCTGCTGCACGCCGGGTGCACCACAGCCGGCCATTTTTTGCTTGATCTGCGCCAGCTCCACCTTTTTCGTTTTGGCCAAATCCTCGAGGAACTTGTTGTAGTCGGTCAGCGTGATTTTCATGGCCTTGAATTTCTTAAAGTGGATGCCCGTGTCGGTGGTGGTGATCTGCTTGTCGAACACCTTCGCCTGCTTCATCCATTTGTCGCTCTGCGATAGCGTTATCAGCTTGCCATCGGACTTGGTATCGCCGAACTTGGAGAACGCCTTGAACTGATCCGAAAAGCTGACCTTCGGTGCGGTCTCCTCCAGCGCCAGCTGCGCCAGCTCCGCGGCGGGTGCCTCGCTGCTGCCATTTGCTCCGGCCTCAGACATGTTGTGGGCTCTGCAAAGTTCGGTGGGTTTTAATGGGATTAAAGAGTGGATGCCATGTATCCATCCAGCTGCTGCCTGGCCCCAGTTTTGTGCGCAATTTCTCACCTGTGAGCCACGACGCTCAACAACATTGCGTTGACTCTGGCTTCTATATCTGACTATCGGCTATAGCTTTACTCAACTCAAATCTGCTCGCATGTATATACATATATATCTCAATATGGAGATAGCTTATCAGACCACACTCTCTTTATACCTATATATACACACACTTTATTCCGATGATATCATTGTTGCGAGCGGACAATAGCGCCAAATGGAAGCTTTCACAAATGCTGGCCGCTAATCAACTGCGGAAGGTTATTCGGATCTAGCTTTCAAGTGACGCAATAAAGCTGCTCTCCGAGCTCAATACATTTGCTCATTAGCGTCTTTCATTAGAATTCTAATCGCATGATAAACAAACAGTTGTATCCCTACAGTGGAACAACTATTTAACAACCAAAACCAAATTTCTTATTTTAACTAACTTTGCAATCGATCTAAACTTAGTTCAGTATTTAAGGGAAACTTCGGTTTTAGATTTGATGCTAAGTTGTAACATTTTTGAACTATATATAGCTATATATATAAAAGAATTTGTCCCGTCATGAACATGTTCTCCTTACGTTTTCGAACGTCGAACTGACAAGCGAATGATCGCTGGTTCAAATACAGCATTCATTGATTAACTTGTTGTTCATTACCAAAGAAAAGAATCAAGCAAAGGGAACGACTATAAAGTGGGGCGAATTGTTTTAAAAAGCCCTCTAAATTCCACCTTGGAAGTCGAAATTTGTGATGTTTTTCTCGCAGTGTAGTGCCCGCACATAACGGCACAGACCTTACACTAGGTTTTCGCTTGCCAATCATTAATTAAACCGAAGCACAAACCGTTTTTTTGCCCTCTAGCCCTATTATAGGGCTAAGAGCACATCAATTTCGTAGATATTCGAGTGTTTAAGATTGCGTATGGCATAAATTGTCGTCATGTTTAACATGCATGTTAAGATTTGTAGCTGGGCCCGCACAAATCGAACATAAACAGTAAATAAAACGTGAGCTTTCAATGCGGCGATCATTAATTATGCGCCAGTTAAGCCTGGCATCTATATGGTATATGTATGTATATGTATATACACAGGCAGACCGACAGACAGACAGACAATTGTGGTAGCTGCACGCGCATAATTTAAATTACGATAAGGTCCCGGAAGGCAACCAGTTATTGGGCTGCAACCAGATCCAGGTAATTGAATGCGATTGGCTGGCGATAAGATTGCCTGGGTCAAGGTTGCACTCAGATCAGATCCAGAGGCATGCAGCGACCCGTGGAGCGTAACAAATGTGGCTTTGGATCGACCGACAACCATTTGCCGCAAGTGTGTACATCTAATATATACTATATATGGGTAGCAGGGGTTAAAGGGGTCGACTAAATCGTATCGCTTATGTCATCGTCATTACGCGTCGCAATTACGTCGCCCGGGGTTTGGTTTTGGGTGAGGCAAACAAAGCAAATATAGAGATGCATTTGTGAAATCATAGAAGCGAGCTATTCCGAGCGGATAACTAACTACAGTGAAGCCTCCACTTACGAACTTCATCTAAATTTGAACAGATATTTGAATACCCTGTACTGAAAATGTGTGAGAAGGGATAAGCGGACAACTCCCCATGGTTGACGCCTCAGGCGAGCTCTCACTGTACAATCTAGGCTGCTTTCTTGTAGCAATAACTTACTACAGTGAGGCGTCCACTAACGTACAACTTCCTATAGAGAGCAAGTATAATTGAATACCCTGTACTAAAAATGGGTAGGAAGGGATACATTTGTTCCCTGATTGTTTTCAACGTTTCTCCTAAATTCTCAGGAACTCTCCCGTGCCTCAAGCGAGTTCTCACTGTACAATTAGGGCTGCTTTCTTGTAGGTAAACGTCCTCTTTGGTTGGGATTAGGGATAGGTCAGCTCCGCAAATGTCAAGTGTAAAATCGAATTATAAGACAGCGTATAAAAGACTGCGTGTGTAGCACGCCCACCGATATATTGCCTTTGCAGCCCTTTTGTGTTCCGGTAATTGGAAACCATAAATACCATAAAAAGCAAACCAGAAAACACGACAAAAGGCGAGCCGCAAAGCAAAAGTTCAGACAGTCTGGCGGTTGGGCAAGAAACGTGGCTAGTACCGAGCCGTGCAAAAGATACTTCATAATCCGCTTTGGCTGCCGAGATCATTAATATACACACAGATACACACATATACACTTATACACTTTAAATATATATGACCACATGTATGACTATAGAAATTGTTTCGTTCATCTCTCGACATCCGCATCTCGTTTCATGACAGAGCGCGTGGCCAGCCAAAATTGTATTTAGATTTGTCCAAATTTGAAACACAATTTGAATTTCCATTGATGTGACTAAAAGGCAGGCAGAAGTAACAAGTAAGTGTGCTCTCGACAAGGAAGTCCGACTAGCAGATACTATGTAGTCAGCAAGGACAGTGCTTCTTCTTCCACTGGTCCACTAAGCCATATAGAATGAATTCTTGAATAACTTTTGAGTTCGTTGTCTATTGGCCTTAAACTTTTGCGGGATTACAGAAGAATATATATTTGTGTGTATATGCCAAATATTTTTGGGAATAGTGGGGAATTAAGTTTTCCAAAGTTTCTAGCGAGTACAGGGTATGTAAAGAATTATTCAAAGCAATCAGAATCTACATAAACTAGAGGGGAAAAACGAAATGCAAACGAAATATTTGGGTCACAATATGCGCGACTGCCTCAATATATAATACGATAAGTATATGAAATATTAGGCGCTGCATAAATTAAATGTGTGTGAAACACTTTAAACAGGAAGCGCAATACACAGCAGGGCTGGAGGGGGAGGGGTTGCTGCGAAGGGTGTCGCACAAGCACGCAATACAATACCAAAAAAAAAAAAAAGTTGAACAGTGGGCTCCAGCTATATAGGCTCAGGCACAACAAAGCCCCAAGGTCTGGCCAAGCACATATGCATCATATTTTTATAAGTATACACACGATGATATGGCAGCAGAAACAGCTTCTAGATGACATCACGCCCCCCGTCAGACCCTGCAGGAGCAGGAGCACAGGAACGCGCAAGCGCCGCATACATACAAACGGAAGGGGAATGTTATGGAGAGGGGGGACGGGGGAAATGCGCCTAAAACGATGCTACGCATATAACGCATTGTTATATATTGAAAAAAAAAGAAGAAAAGAAAAACTGGAGCTGCAGCGATTTTCTATTTTGAAGCAGAGAAAATGGGTCATGCAGCACTTGAAATTTCCACAAAGGCAAAACGCAGCCCGTTGAAATGTTGTTGTCAATGCCAGAGATTAAACGCGATGCTGTTGTTGTGCGTGTGTGTGTGTGTGTGTGTGTGAGTGTGTGTGTGTGTAGCACTTTGAAGGAATTTAGTTATAATTCCCAACCAGGCAGCAGAGCTTAAACACTTTAAAACTTACATTATTTTAGATGCAAAAAATGTATAAAAATTATTATATATTCTTAAATTTGTTTTGTTTAATGTTTACGAGTTTTTCAAATGTTTGCCGTGCTGCGCGCGCTTGCCTTGGCTGTTGAGACTCAACTGTTTTGGTTAAATGCGCAGCCAGCGCCGAACGGGGGCCAAAGCACAAGCGGCGTATGAGTGATATTTTTGTGTGTGAATTGAGTGAGCTTTTCGACGAGCGCGAATTCTGAGCGAACTCTTTGCAGCAAATAGAAAGACAAAAAAACTGTTGAATTCGCAGGCGAAAATGAAGCCCATAAATCATGGCATACAACCCGCTCCAGCTGCCTCGCCTAACTAAGTTCTAGCCCGCAGGGTACCTGTACATACATACATACATATATAAAATATATTTTAATGCGATGACTTCATTTGACTTAAAACAAAATTTATAAATGCCAAAAGAAAAAAAAAACGCACGCAGCGAAAACTAACAACAAAAAGTTGAGCGTAAAGAGGCGAAGAGAGAGAAAAAAGAATCCATTTATCAAAAAGTGACGCCCGTTGATAAGGCAACTGAAATTCCACTCGAATTCCGTTTGTTTTGAGTGCGAAATGCCAAAAGCTCTCAGTTCGAGTGAGCTTTTGCCGCAGACGAGGGCGGGAGGGGGGGCGGCAGCCGTCAATTTTTATTGCTCGTCAACGAAATAGAAAACGATGCGTGAAATTTGACAACAAACAAAACACAACAAGTGCGAGACGCACTTAGATCAAGGGCTGGCAGGGGGGGGGGGGGTGGAGGGTAGGGGTAGCAGGGCGTTATTATGCTGAAAGAGGTGGGGTCAACTCGCACTAATATGAGCTCATAGTTGGGGGAGGGGGCAGCTACTCACTCGATGACAGCGGCCAAGGCCTCGTATGTTTTTCATATGCAAATGACTTTTTGTGTGAGATCCAACGATTACTAGACCAAAAAATAGTTTTATATTTTGTGTCGGGAAAATGAGTTCTTTGAACCTAGGATATATAGGAAATTAACTAGCTTCCAGTTTCGAAAGGCGGGGAAAAAGTTAATCAAACACCTTAAGCGTGTTTACTTATGCTGCTGTCTAAGCAACCAAATTTGTTTTGTTAATACACAGTCTAAGCGCAACTGTGGCCGTGATTTATATGCGGCCTGTCACTCACATAATTGGCTAGCATTGTGGCCAAAGGCCTGCGATGGCGTCATACTGAGCAGGAACGAACAAATATCAGGCGAAAGAACGTTCAAAAACAAGAGGAAATAGTTAACTCGCGAATTGCCGAAGTTTTGTTACCCTTACACTCGCAAATACATGCCTATGCTTGGCCATATAATGTAGTTGTTATGAATAGCCCCATTCTAGATTCATAGTTCCCATAGAACTAATGATATATTACTCCGATATTAAAGAGATTTAGCTTATAGCTTTTAAGCATAATAATGTGCAGTAATTCCAGAGTTTGGTTAAGATATCTTGAAAAACAAGAAAGTTTTTCAAATTAAAACTAAATTTTAGTCGAGAATGTGTTCATTTGTAAGGACTATAAGAAAACTAATAACTATCAAGTTTGGTTAAGATACCTTGAAAAACAAAAAGTTGTTCAAAAAGAAACTAAATCTTGGGCGTTTATTGCTATGGTAGCTATATGATATAGTGATCCGATTTAACAACGATTTATATAAGATATAAGATATATATCTCGAAAAACTAAAAGGGGTTTCATACAAGAACTTAATTTTTGACCGATCATTTCTATGTCAGATGCATGATATAATAGTTCGATCTGGTTCCAAATTAAGTTTATGAACTTTAAAACTAAAGCATGGAAACAAACAGACGAAAATATTAACATCGTCTCAGCTGTTTATACTTTTAAAGTATACAAATAAATACAAATACTTATATATATATATATATGCTTTATATGATGTCACAGGTGTCTGCTTCGCATTTGATTAGGTTATCTTGGGTGTAAAAAGTTGATATGGCTTGCCAAAGATTGAATACATTTTCAGGTAAATAATTATATTACTGCACACTTATCTGGAAACAATATCATAAAAATGTCTTTAAAAAAAACATGATTTTTGCACAATTACCAAGGCGACAAGTTTTTTGTTAAATGGGTAACATTTTATAATATAGCAGACCTTGGGCTAGTTGTAGTACTCATTATTTTATAAGAAATCTGCCTAAAACGACAAATTTTCTCAAATAACAACTCAATTATCGAAGAATTGTCTCCACATTTGTCTTCTATTTCGACTCAACTCTTCAAAGTCCCCAGTTTTCTCAGTATCCAGAAATAAAAACTACTTCACATAAGTTGAAAATAATGTTCAACAAAGTTTGTCTTAAATTTATAATACCCTCTAATAAGGGCATATCAAAACAAAGCACAGGGCAAACCAAAAGTTGTCTTAATCAAAGCGAAACCGGCTTCGCGAAGGTGTGTCCCGGGTGATAAGTAATTAGCCCTGAATTTCTAGACCTAATGATGCACAAATCAGCGAGGCGACAGCCCACGACAAAATCAAACGGATGCCAGAGCCCCAGCTCCAGTTGGGGCCAGGAATTTGCAAAGCAAACAACGCCACAAACTGAAGCTGAAGCTGTTCCAGCTGGCGACAGGAATTTAAAGTGAATTGGACAACTGCCACAAAAGACGTCCAGGCCAGGCATTGAGGCACTTGGACTAACAAGATCATTAAGGTGGCCATTCTGGCAAATTATGGGATGCTGCTCTGGATTGGGCTTTGATTAAGAGCAAGTGTGGCGAGGGCAGGGGCAGGCACAGAGAGCGGGAGAGCGGGAGAGAGAGAGAGAGAGAAAGAGGGAGGAAGAGAGACGACATTAAAATGCACTTATCAATCCAGCTGTGAGCTGTAAATGGCCCCAGTCAAGGGCAACTCTCAGCCTGGGCCCAAACGGAGTATAACTCTATTTGGCCAATGCTATCAATCCTAATCAGACGCTCGACTTGCGCTGCGATGCGTGGCCAGATATTGTGGCTAAAAATAAAACCAAATTCCAATTTGGGATTGCGGCGATTAAGGCCTTGGCCAGGCCGAGGCACGGACGTAGCTGGACAAATGTGGCCCTTGGCCTTCACTCACCTTGAAATGCCGTTGGGGCCCAGTCGGGAAAAGGCAACGCGAGCCGCATCTTAAATCAGTTACAGCAGTTTCAGCTCCAGTTGCAGTTGCAGTTGCAGTTAAAGACGGCCACAAAATGCCACTTGAATGCGGCAACAGCAATAACAATAACAGCGACAGCAAGTAAACTGGACTGACTGGCAGATACCCTGTTTAGAAAGTAAAAGTAAAGAAAACTAATGTAGAAATTACAATGTCCATAAAGATAGTAAAAATAAATAAAAACTTGCTTGAGTATATGATTATGGGGAATGTTTATGAAATTTCAACAGCTTGTGATACATAAAAGCTATAATGCTTGCCCAGCTTGTCATGCCCTTTTTCACTCACCTGGCTTGGCCACAGGGTATAACAATTGAATATCGTTTACATTTGCCTTGTCTTGCACAGATGCGTTCCTCCAGCTCGTGGTCATGGCCTTGATCTCGCTTCCTCCACAGCCTCAACACTGTTCTGCTGCCCAGCACGTGATAAGAAACTGTTTTGGCCTAGGTCCAAAGTGTTGCCTCTTTAGATGCTATCCACATGGGCAGTCATTAAGCCGCCACAGGGCCCTGCTACAATTAAGCCACAGTTGGCTGCAGTTGCCGTTAACGATGACAGCGAGATGCAAGTGGACAGCCGTCAGTTGTTCCTCAGCTCGTTACGAGCTGTAGGCAAAGAGGGGGCAGAACCAGAACCAGAACCAGAAACTGCAGAACCTGCAACATTTTGGTATAAAAGGACGCGGCCCTGGCTAACCAAATGCAGTAACAACTAACGAACCAAGTGCCCGGGACACACAACCAGCTCCAGCTCCGAATCCAACTTCAAACATGCAATTTCTATTGGTCACGCTCGTCGCCTCCAGCTTGGCGCTGGCTCAGGGCATGGCGCTGTATGCCAACTATCCGTATGTGTATACGGCGCAGGGCTCGGCTCTGGTGACGCCCACACAGCAGCAGTATCTGACGCAGGATGTGCTGGGCCAGTATGCCTACGGCTATGCCGAGCCGCATTCCACCAAGCAGGAGGTGCGCAGCCTCGATGGCATCACGCGCGGCAGTTACAGCTATCGCGATGCGGCGGGCAAGCTCCAGACCGTAGACTACACGGCCGATGCGAAGGGTTTCCATGTGGCAGCCACCAATTTGCCGCAGCGGCGGGAGTTTCGTGCGCCAAGCTCGCCAGCTGGCGACGCCCGTAGTGCCGGCGCCGGCGCTGACATTCCCGTTGCTGCAGCTGCCGCTGCTGCCCACAATTCAGCTGACGCCGTCGAAGTTGCCGCAGCCCCTCAGGGCCATTTGGCAGCTCATGAGGCGGGTCGACTGCGTCTGGCGCAGGCTCAACAGTCCAACCACCAACCAACAGATCTGGACCTGCCTGTTCCCGTTGCCGACACAGCCGAGGTGGCCGCTGCCAAGTCCATTCATCTGAAGCGCGTCGCCTCCGAGAAGCTGCGCAACGAGCTCCTCAGCGCCCGCTCGATCCCAGTTGCTCGCAGCTCCCATGTCATTCTGCCCGTGCAGTCGGTCTACGGTTACACCATTCCACGCTACTACAGCTCTGGTTTCTACTACTAAAACTGAATTTTGTAATCTAGCCAAGTGCGAATAAAGAGATTTGAGACTAAACAGCTTGTCGTTTCACGAATTTCTTTTCAAGATCTGGACACTAACATCTTTGCCCAGCGAGGAAACTTTTCCTTCTTCCTACAGGCTGATCTTACGGATCTTTATATATGTAATACCAGTAGGCAATCTCCCTTTGGCAGGGTTAACTAGTTTTATTTTTCAAGACTTTAACATTTCGTTTCCACCCATTTTCCGCACGTGAGAAGATAAATATTATTTATGTAAAATTGTATGCCCAAAAAAAATAAAAGTTGAACTATATTATACTAAAAAAGCAAGTCCAGAAAATTTAAATTCCACTCAAACAAACATTGAAATCCATTATCACCCAAGCGGGTGGATTTAGCGAAAAGTGTGAAACACATCTCAAATGAAATTTCACAAATATCTTTAAAAATCAGTTAGAAGCGGACTAAAATGCAAACAAGTAAGTTCTAAACTATTGGTTTTCCACGATTTTTTCACACTTTCGGATGGAATTCGAGCGCGCTCTTTCATCATTAAGGGATCAGCTTCCTAGCGCCGTCCTAGGCTGTGCGTTGATGAACAGTCAGTCAGTTAGGACGAGCTGTTTTAGGCATCCAAAATGGATCTTTTGATATCAAGGAACAAACCGGGATTCCTCCTAACTGCTCGCAACGAAGATCTAGTTAGATAATGATTGTATGATCAGACTTCTTGTTCCTGTATTCCCTGTTTATAATATCGGTTAATTAATCTGAGAAGACGTTTTTCAGCTACCTTTTGATTTTCCACTCTGTCAGCAGCTGTTGATCCATCAAAAGCCGCATCCATTGAGAAAGAAACGCGCTGTGGTTGCCTTACTTCGGAGGCCTTTTAGCAGCTCATCCAACAGCATTTCATAAATGCATTGCGAATTTTGATTTCAATTAAATTTAATAGCGGCATAAACAACATATCAAAAGATGGTTCCTTGACCTTAGGACACACAGAAACAGAGACGGAGAGACAGAGAGACAAGAGCTGGCCTGATTAAGTTCTTGGGTTTGCGCTGGGGCAGTCCGTCGTACCCTGTCCACTGACAGATGAAAACAAATTGCGGCTTTTGTGTACAAATTTATGCTCAACTTGTTGAAATCGACAAAATATTTATGTACAAACAGAGCAAGAGGAAGAGCGACTGCTTGCAACAAAACAGTCAACAACAAACAGGGAATATGAAAGTAAACTGGACGACCTTCCCGAAGAACGCACGATATTGCAAATTTTGTATTTTTTGGCAACTGCGTCGCGCTCTGAGCCAAGGAGGCGCCTCGCCAGGCGCCTATAAAAAGCAGAATCGCGCCATCGTCACGAACAGAGTTCTCTGGAGCGAGTACTAGTCCACGACACTAGCAGCGCCACACAAGAAACCCACCAAAAAAAAAATCAGTATAAAAAGAAGAAGAAAAGAAGATGCAGCCGATCAGCTTCTGTCTTAACATCTGCTTAATCCTGCTTCTTGGAGCCACACTGGCCCGCTCGGCAGCCCTGCTGGATTATGGCGCTCCGCCGGCAGCGGGCACCTTCAGCCAGTATCACAGCCAGGATGAGCATGGTCAGTATGCCTATGGCTATACGGCGCCGCTCTACTCCAAGCATGAGACGCGCACGGCGGACGGCGTCACCCACGGCTCCTACTCCTATGTGGATGCCAGGGGAGAGCAGCAGACGGTAAACTACCAGGCGGATGCGAATGGCTTTCGTGTCACAGCCAGCAGCCTTCAGCAGCAGCAGCAACTGCGGCCCAATGCGGAAACGGCCGAGGTGGCTGCCCTGCGCGCCCAGCATCTGGCTGCCCATGCGGAGGCCAAGCTGCGTCTGGCTGGCGGCTCCAGTTTGAGTGGCGCTGTGCAGGATACGCCCGAGGTAGCCGCCGCCAAAGTTGCCTTCTTCAAGCGCTTCGAGGCGGAGAAGCTGCGCAACCAGCTGGGCAAGGTCACGACCACGACCACCAAATCATCACCAGGGCACAGTCACACCATAATCTCGCAGCCACTTTATGTTTACCAGCCTGCGAGTGGCTACATTTACAAGTACAACTCCCTGCTGAAGGCTGCCTCACCCGCTCGTAACTATCTGCCCGTGGCTTAAGCTCCATGCAGCAATCGTTTGGTTCCCTTGTTTTGGTTTCTGTTAAACAATAAAATTTAAATTTTGGCACTATGGTGCACAGAATGCATTTATTCTTAAGAGTACGTCTAACTTAATTCCAACCAGGATTTAACAAATCTTTCAGAAACATCTCTAGTTCCGCTTGCTCAGAACCAAGCTGCGACTGAGCGCCACGGGACGCAAGGTTCTCAGCTCGGTGGGCGTGGTCACGCTATATTTGGCATCGGGCGAGACGTAGGAATAATAGGCGCTGACGGGCACGCGCAGCTGCTGGCTAGCCAGACGATCCTCGAGATCGCTCAGCTTCAGGTAGCTGCTGGAGCTGATGTCCGCCAGGCGGTAGACCGTGCGCAGCTGCAGATCGTTGGCATCACGTGGGCGTGCCTGTTCCTGATCCCGTGACCGTTCCCGCGACCGTTCCTTTTCCCTTTCCCGTTCCCTTTCCCGCTCCCTTTCCCTGTTCTCCGCCTGGCTTGCAGCTTCGTTTGCGGCCTCGATCTGTGCCTCTTCCTCGCCTCGCTGCCGCTCCGCCAGCATGGCTGTCAGCTCGGCGCGCACACGCTCCAGTACGTCCGCATCCTCGTCGCTTAGAGGCTGCTCCTCGTTCTGCTGCGCCCGCTCCGCCTTCTCCTTGGCCTGTGCCTCGCGTACAGCGCTGAGATGTGCCTGACGCGCCTGCTGCACCTCTGCCGTGTCCGTCACCGGTTGCTTGTCGTCGACGGGCTGCTTGGGCAGATTGCTGGCCTCCGCCTTGAAGCCCTGACGACCGCCCGCCTCATACTTGACCGTCTGCAGCATGCCATTGGCATCCACATAGGAGTAGAAGCCGCGCGAGGAGCCATCGCGTGCTGTGTACTCCGCTCGCGCTGCATTCTCATCGCTGTAGCCGTACGAGTAGAAGGCACGCGCCGTATCCTGCTCCTGATAGCCACGACGGGCGGGGCCAAGAATGGGTCTCGACGTAGCGCCCGCTGCGACGCTCCAGAAGGCGGCTGTGGCTATGAACCAAATGAAGCACTGCATCCTGGCGAGCTAGTCAAGCTAGTTGGCTATGTGGAACTGTTGCTGCAGCGGCCACGTTGTGATTACTTATACCCCATCCACTCGCAAAGCCGATGCACTGATGTGCGGCAAAATCTGCGCCTGACCTCCAAATTGGCGTCTCCAGCGGATCGGCTTACAAACCACCAGCTGCAGCTGCAGCAGCGGCTGCTCTGGCTTTGGCTCTGCTGTTTTGTAATAGTGAACTTAATATTGATACGGATACAACCGAACGACCAACGATTGCGCAATTAGCCCACGCACTTGCGACGCCGCGTGGGGCTTCCCATTCGCACAGTTGAGTTCCGGTGAGCGCCACCCAAGTGAGATCAATCCATTAAATTAATCCAAGTAGTACTTATGTTCGACATATTCGGAGTGCTCCCCACTTTGTTTACTTCCAAGTGGAAAGCGATAAGATTCCTATTCAAAATAAATATATAAAACTTTCATATCTTATCGTAGATCCCAGTTAAGCTGGCCCAACAATTGCTGCTGAGCATAAAAATTATTATTATTTGTATAACTATGAAGCTAACCTTTTAAATAGAACAAGCCATAATGACCTTCGGCTTAAATAACATCCAATCTGAACTTTGGCCTGAGATTTGAACCGGCATCGTCTCTTTTTCTTTGCCTGAGTGTGTCTTTGCCTAAGTGTGTCTCAGAATTACATTTGTTCGGAGTTCTGCACAAGGAAGATGACAATCCCTTTGCTAAAGATGACCCAGGCAAACACACATGAAGGATACCGGCTCGAATCCTAGGCAAAGCGGGGTTATTTAAGCCAAAGGTCATGCTGTTAATAATAATATTAAAAAAATTGTATCAGAAAGATATATCTTGCACTGTTGATCTTAAGAAATGGGCTAACATTTGTTAAATATTGCTCAGAGATTATGTCATATAGATAAAATTTGACAAATTTTATTGTTGGAGCAACAAAATAAACATTTTCAACGCGCCCGTCGGCTGGAAAATCTAGACGGGGGTCCTCGACTCTCGAAGAAGATGCTGTGATATCTTTATCTTAACTTTTATTACTCACTTCCGCAGAGAAGTTAATGCTCCACAGTGAAAGGCAATGAACTTTCACGCATATCTGAACAAGAGTACATTAGCCAGAAGTGCCTGACTAACAGATACCCTGTACAACTTATATTGCTCATTCAAATGAATCGAATTGACAAGCGGATTCTTCAAGATAGGATCGAAACTCTTGGAATCTGTTTATCTTGTTTAATTTGTATTTATTATGAATGCAAATATCTTTCATGAATATCAAAATTGAAACTTATTTCATATTGAATCCAAAATAAACTAAAGATCGCATATGCCCAGCTCGAAAACCTTATCTGGAATATGTCTATATATAGACTACATGAGATTAAAAGAAACACGCCCTCTTTCAGCTGCAAAATGTGAATAAATACAGGGTATCAGAAGAAACTTATGTCGCCGCTGATAATTGCGACTGATAAACAAAGCGATCAAAGACTCGGGGGACCCGGCTGATCTGCGATCAGTTGAAAACGAAACGTCGAACCGAGAACAAGCTGAATTATTAAACCAAACAACCTTAAAGAGTGCTAATTGAAAATGGACTTGGCTGGTAAAAATGTGGTTTACCTCGGTGGCTTTGGCGGAATTGGCCAAAAAGTGTGCGCAGAGCTGCTCGAACGCCAGCTGAAGGTTTGGTTCTGCTCGTGGCCGAGACGAGTTTTCAACTTGGCTAACCAAGTTTTGGTTGACTTTATAGGCGTTGGCCGTGTTCGATTTGGCGCCAAATGAGCAGCTCTTGGGGGCTTGGCAGGCAAAGTATCCAAATACCGAGATCTTCTACCAAAAAGTGGACATAACCCAAAAACCAGAGCTCGAGGCGGCCTACAAAGCGGCCGCCGCACGCTTGCAACACTTTGATCTGGTCGTCAATGGCATGGGCCTGATGAACGACCACTTCGTGGAGCTGACCATACAAATCAATTTGGTGGGTAAGCCTTTAACTATGGTGCAGACGGTAATCAAATTTCATTCCAGCTGGGCTTGATCAACAGCTCTTTGTTGGCCCTGGAGCACATGGATCTGACCAAGGGCGGCCGGGGCGGACTCGTGGTAAACATCTCATCTGTGGCCGGGCTGCAGCCAACCCCGGCTATGGCCATCTATTCGGCGGCCAAGCATGGCGTCACCGCCTTCACACGTGGACTGGCGGTGAGTACCGGGGAGAAATCCACACTTCAACTGCTCACTCATCCTCAATTTCTTGACAGGATCCCGCTTACTATGCACACACTGGCGTGGGCTTTGTCACCATCTGTCCAGGCTTCACGGACACGCCCCTGCTGGCCGATATGCTGGACAAGACAACATTTTCGTTTGAGACACCCATGAAGAAAATTATACCCTTGGTAAAGCGTCAGCCACCGGAGGTCTGTGCCAGGAATATGGTCAAGGTCATTGAACAGGGCCAAAATGGTGGCGTCTGGAAGCTGGACGTGGGCGAAATCGAAGAACTTGACATGCCCGTCATGTGGAAGCCCGTGCTCCAAGATTAAATAGCACCAACAGCAATCTTTTAGTTAACTGGTTTTAAAGTGCATTTGATCAGAATAAAATACGATTAAATTTTTCATCATTTTCTAGACTTGTTAATTGCGCTAACCTCTCCCTCCCAACCTCCTGATACCTTTTCAAATCTCTCTCATAATCAACCACAGAAGCTCGAATAGCATCCAGTCAAACCACAATTGATGGTGCGACTATGCTCAAATGACATTAGCTTAAAGCGAAAATTAAACTTGAGCTTAAGGGGAGATAACAGATATCTGTTTATAAGTTTAAGAGGAGATAACAGATATCTGTTTATAAGTGGAAGAACTTAATAATACATAAATATATAGACTATAGAATATGTATTCCATTAAGTACTATGCTCAAATGACATTAGCTTAAAGCGAAAATTAAACTTGAGCTTAAGGGGAGATAACAGATATCTGTTTATAAGTATAAGAACTTAATAATACATAAATATATAGACTATAGAATATGTATTCCATTTAAATACTGATAATCTTTCACACTACATTACAAAATTTTTATAAAGATTAAATGCATGATCTTTCATAATTAAAAGTTTAAGATTTAGACTTATCTTAAGATATGATAAAAGCAAAGATTTAAAAGAATTTTAATTAGTTTTATCATTAATATTTTAAAGATAATATAATCTCAAGAATCTTTTGTAAATTTAAGAGCTTTCCATAAATTGGAATGACTAAAAGGAAAAGTTTCATTTAACTTCAGCTACCTTTAAGTTTATATTCAAGCACAAAAATCGTTTAATAACCTTTATTGAGAATTCTCACACACACATTAATTCGTTTATTTTTTCAATTTCTAATACATTTATAATGAATTTTAAGAAAATTCAGCACACAAAAAAGTACATACATAATTGAGTTGATGTTGCCAACAATTTTAAAGACTCTGGCACGAACAGGATAAAGTATCTGTCAGATACGCAGGATACAAAACTGTGCCAGTAATTTGTAATTGTAGATAAAATTTGAAACAATATTTGTTTTTATTTAACTAGTTTTACTATTTGTTTTTTTTTTTCAAGTTCGGTTATTTAGCTCGTATGTATGCATAATTGTGTGTATACATTAGTAGTTAGTTAAGATTATTATAATAATAAGTACATATCTATGGAAATATAAAGACATTTGTTTGTTCCCATTAAACTGGGAGTAGTTCATATGTTAACTGTTAATTTCAGATCATCACAATTTAAGAATCTCCAACTAATAACACAAATTTTCTCATCGCTGAATATCATTTTTGTACATATTCAAATACGTTCGAGTGGACATTTCTTTTTCCTCTTTCACTTGGTTTCTTGGTTATCTGTAGAGCTGGGGGTATCTGAAGATTTTGGTATTGTCCGCGCCTTAACACATTTGATGCGTTAGGATGGAAGAGATATTTGTGTGTTTATGAGAGATAAGTATAAACTATTGTAAGTCACTTGGCCAATTGAAAGAAGCGCCTGGTTATGAAGCACTTATGTATCTATTACACAGAGACTTTTTGAGTAAACTATTGCCAGCTATTGGTATTCGAATGTATTCAGACACTCGTGAGTACTATTCATTATTTTGTTGAACTTCACTAAGCCTAGTCACAAGGAACAGAAGCGTCTATATCAAATACATAGGCATATCTCTATATACATTTATATTTGTAAGTATTCTATATATATAACTTGAGTTGAGAATGTGTCTCAGAACTTTAGGTCGATTGTCCATAACTAGTTACTGTTTACTTAACCATAGTTAACTTCGGGTGGTATTTCGTTTTTGTTTTAGTGGGTGGTGGTATCGTGTAAGTTTCTAAGTTTCAAAATCGGCTCTGATATGTTGCACACGTTTAAGATATAACATATATAACATTTTAATAAGAACTTAAGTAAAAACGAAACTGAAATTAAATTGATAAAATTTATTGGCGAAATAAAATAAATAAATTGTTTTTTTGTGGTTTTTTTTTTTTTTTTTGGGAGGGTTAACAGAAATCGAAATTACTTAAAAATTAACATTTAGTAATAATACAAAAAATACGTGTATTAAATATAATACATATAATATGTATAGTGTATATATATATATATAGAAAATTTAGATGATTTGGTCTTGGAATTCTCAAAATCCGCATTTGGTTTGTTCAAATTCCAAGTTCATAAAATATATTTATAAGATTACAAAAGTCAACTCAACAACGAAGTTATGAACCCATTGGGTTTAGACTAAAACTGCACCACAATTCTCCCGTTTGCCCACCCACGTGGTGGTGTCTTAAGTACGCAATAGGATTTCACAGGCTGGCGCAGCGTTTGCGGGTTTAAAGGTTAAAGGGATCTAGGATCTGGGATCTGGGATCGGGATGGTTCGTGTTTCGCGGATCGTGGATCGTTTTACAGCACTTAACGAGACTCACAAAATAAGTGGAACTTGAGATGAAGCTCTGCCCAAAACGTTTGGCGAACATTACAAATACATATTACAAATCTCATTCGTTTTCACATATATGTATATCGATCGCATCGCATTTTATCGATCTCTTCGCTTGTTATCGATAATCAGTTTTCAGTAATTCTTTGCTTAGGCATACATATTACATTGTACATTATTTAATGCGTCAATTACTGAACAAATGTTGGAAATACATACATAGGTACATATTATTCTTCCTCTTCTTCTTCTTGCATATACATACAATATCATTTTAATAAATAACAAAAATACATATGTATGTTTCATTGCTTGCATTAACTAAACAGAACAGAACTCTGTGCCTCTCGCATGTTGCCCATTAACAACTGAGATAATTAAATATACATAGGATTCTCTTATAGTTTTCATATCATTTTGTTTTATAATTTGAATCAACGCTTTAACAACACATTCATTTTCAATGAAGATCGCCTTATCAATCAGATCGGATCAGTTAAGTTTAGTATCGTTCGATCTGTTTTATGTTTTGCTCCATTTTTATGTATATGATAGTAGGATTGATATAGGTTCTTGACTTTTGGTTTCAAATATATACATATATTTAAAAGTCACTTTGAGTTAGCATTATAGAATCAAATAGTCTTCAAGCAAAACGTGGGATCATCTGATATTAATATATAATATTAATATATCAATTAAAATATTAACGCATGTATTACATGCATTAATCATAGTATATGTATGTATATATATATATAGTTAATATATTTTAGTATATAGTAGGGCTGCAAGTATACAGTTCAACGAGTACAACGTAAAGGGACATGATTTTAATTTATTTTCAATAAATTTAATAATATGGTACAATAGTTAACAACATCGCACAATAGCGTTATTAAAATTTCTTTAAGAAATATAAACATTCATCCGCACATACATATAAATTATCAAAAGTATGTGGGTACCCCTTCCCCCCCCCCCTTCCCCAGTTGCGGGTGACACTTTAATCCCAACATTCTAGTACATATACATATCTTATATCTTTTCATATTCAATTCTCTTCTCTATAAAAATAGCGTTTCGATTTGAAATACATAGATAATAATTTAAAAAAAAAAAAAAAAATCTAAAAAAAAAAAACGTTACAAAAACAAAACACACAATATTGTTGATAGGAGCAGACACGCCCATTCATTCCGTATATATTGCCCATATAAAAATTCACGAGCCGACTTTGAACTACATACATTATCAGCATTATGTAGCTGGGGTCTTACAATTCTCAGATGGTTTTAGCATTTTGGCATTCAATTCTAGTGCAAACTTTAACCCATTACAGAGTTCAGGTCGAGTGCTCTTTAAACTTGCTTCAACATCTTTATTGATCTAGTGTAATATTCCCATTACCAGATTTTATCTTTTAACAGACTTTGTGAACCTTTCCTGCTGTTTTATCTATCTTTTTTTTTGGGAGCAACTACCCAACACCTACGGAAATGATGTGTGCACAATTTGAATATCTATAAACTAGATCTATATTATTGTTGTGCTAAAAGATCGTGGCTAGTTTAGACATCAAGTATTCTATACAATATGTACGAGTTCTACTCTTCTTCTTCTTGTTGTTTTTTCTAACTGATCAATTTTAAAACCAAAGCAAAACATAACACGGACTAGTTCGGTTGGCCCGAACATGAATTCAATATAGAACAATGAACATATATGTATATATGCGACATATAGATCTATATATGTATATATATATATATATATATATATAGAGCTCGACAACACTTTAAATAGACAATTAAATAATTACATAATAAATTCTAATTTCCCCTACCCAAATTTGTTAATTTCTTCTTCTTCAACTGCATCTTCTTCATCTGCTTCTTGGACCGATCGATTAATGATCAAACTTTAACTATTTGCTAGGATTAGTTACTTGAAATTCTAGAATTTTTTAAGCTGTGCGGTGTACAAACCTGAAAAATGTCCAACAGAGGACATTTTGATAAAAATGATTGCATTATGTTTCCACTCGATCGAACGTTGTTCATCCTTACTTAGTCTGACCCTAGTCCAGCTTTATGCCGCTATCATCCGGATTCGACCAGACCTCGACAATGTCAACTAGATTCTTTTCCAGCTCGCTCATCATGCCGCTATCGATGCCGCCCTCCAAACTGTCCTCGGAGAGCAGCATCGGCTTGCCATCCAGCTGCTTCAGTCTTTCGTTGCGGGACCCTGCTGGCTCGCTGCTGCTGCTGTTGCTCCAATAATTGCTCGAGGGGCTAGTTGCGTTCGCATTCAGATCGTTGTTCCAAATGTACACACTATCACGTCCAGCTGAGTTCTGTAAAGGCTCCAATTACAAACTGTCTGTTACTGAAAGGCTACAACTTACCTTGTTGGCATTGACATTGAGGTTGTCATTGTGCTCCGGCTTGAAGGTCGACTTCTGCTCAAATCCTGCAAAGTTTAGCTCGCCGGCTGTTGTGCTCTTGTCACTGAGGAACTCGTTTTTATTGTTTGGATCATTCTCCATGGGCCAGTTGTGCCAGTTACTCGACGAGCGTTTAGGACAAATGGGGCCGTAGCGGCTGTGCATAGAGGAGCCGGTGGGCACATCCGAGGTTGATGCATCGTCATCCAATATGGAGTCGGAACGCACAAAGTTCGCCGAATCTTTGTTGGAGTTATTCCAGAATATTAATGAGATATTGTTGTTGTTGTTGTTGTTGCTGCTGTTGTTGCCGCTGCTGTTGTTGTTGTTGGGCCTAAACAATGGCATGGATTCAGCATGTGCTACACTCTCCACATCCAGATCAATATTAACATTAGTACTCGGCGGTTTCTTTTCATAAAATGAGGTATCGGCTGTTGCGGGTAAAATTGTGGACATGACTCGACTGGGATACTTGCTGGACGGCGGCGCTAGCGTTGCCAATGCTTGTGGCATATACGCATGCTCCCACGGATTGCCGCCAGCAGCTGGATGGCCCAGTTTCGTAGCTGCTGGCAACTCGGCGTTGCCTTTGCTGTTCCCCGTGGCCTCGTTGCCAAAGTAGGGCGAATGATATACATCCGTTGGAAGCATGCTGCAGAAGCTCTTGTTGTGGTTGTGTATATTGTTGTTGTTGTTGTTGTTGTTGTAGTTCGGTGGGTTGCGTTGCGGCGGCGGACCCGGGGAATTGCCTGGATACTCACGCGTCGCATTGTTGCGTGGCAGAGCCGGCGCCGGGCCATAATTAAAACGTTGCTCATAGCGTCCTGGTGCTGGTGGCGGTGGCACCAGCAGTCCATTGAGCGCCGCATGCTGCTGCTGCTGCTGCTGCGCGACCAATGGGACTGTGATGTGCGCGCAGCAATTGTGGATGAACGCCGCTTGGGGGAAGGTTGTGTGCTGCAGGCGGCATGCTGCAATTGGGCTCGAGGAAGCCTCTGGTCGGCTGTGCTGGTGGCTGCATATAGCGTATGGGCGATATGGGCATCATTGGGCCGGTGTGTGCGGGCACTTCGCTGCCCAGGGGCAGCGGCTTCTTGCCACCTTGTGGTATGCTGGGCATTGCCATGGGCATGGCTGATTTAATATGCTTGCCACGGTTGCGGGCGCGATAGCGTTCCACCTCCTCCTGCGAATGGGCAAATGTGCAGCTGGCGCCTCGCGGACAGACCCGTCGATGATTCAGGTCACGGCACAGACTGATCTTGTACTTTGTGTTATTGTTGTTCGCTGAGCCACCGGCTAGACTGCTCTCCTGTGGCTTGCGAATGCCATGATGCTGCAAGAAATGTACTAGACCCATGACGGCATGCTTCACAGCGTCCAGCGCCTTGGATACATCCTCCCAGCTAGCCGTCTCGGCGCACGGATCAATGCCGGCCAAATACTGCAGATGATTGTGCAGCTGAGCCAGCTTGGCGGGATCGCTGGTGCGCTGCAGCGCAATGACCAGCTCCTGCACGGACTGTGCAAATGCAGACGGTGTCTGCAGCTTGTCAATAATGCTCTGCATGTGGGACTTGTGCGTTATGTCGCCATATAGCAGCGAGGACCACTGCTCGGGCGCAATGCGCAGTCCCGCCTCGGTGGCAATCTGCACAATCTGGGCATCGTGTTCGCGTCGCAGTGCATCATAAGTGCGAAATTCCTCCTTAAGCTGCATCAGTGAGGAGTCCGCTTCGCGCTTGGACACCTTGAAGCAGCTGGCACGATAGAGCAGCTGCACCACGTGACCAATGCTTGTCTTAGACGCTTGAGGAAAACGAGGCTCCAGTCGTTGCACCACAAACATGACCAGTACTTTTCGTGAGAGCGCCGAGCCTTCTTCCAGCGCGAGCAAGACAAGCTTGAGCACCTCCTCTTGCATGGCGGGTCCCAGGAACTGACAGCCGCGGGTGCGCACCGCTGCCCAAAGATTCGAGCTGAGCTGCTGCGGATTCTGATGCTGCAAAATCAGTTCGGTTACTGTGCGTTCGCCCAAGGAGCGTGCAGCACGCAAGGCACGCACGCGACCCTCCTCCTCCATTAGCTGGCAGTTGACAAGCGTGACCAGTTTGCGCTGCATGGGCCGGGTCAGCAAATTGCTGCTGTTCAGATTTAAAAACGATTTTAAATGCAAGGCCAATTCTTCGATGCATTTTCTGCCCAGTTTGTAGCATTTCAGTTGTTCCGGCTGAAGCTTAAGCACACTTGGTGCCAGATCCGCCAGCTCCTCTTCCCCACCTGTCCCGCCGCTGCCATTGCCCACCAGCTGCAGCAGCGCATAGTTAAGCGGCAAACTGTCGATGTCCGTTACAATAAGCGTCTAAATGACAATATAAAGATTAAATGCATTGCTTTTGTGATTGAGGGCCAACTTACCTGATCGTAGGGACATTGCCGATTGTAGAGCGTGGTCAGGCAGGGCTTGCATATTGTGTGCCCGCAGCCCAGGCTGATCGGCACACGCTGGCTGGCTTCGAACTCATTGCAGCAGATGGGACAGTTGAGAAAGTCTGTCCATGAGGGCGCCTGAATCGGCATGCTATAAAAAAGAGTAAGGCAAACATTCGATTCAATACACTCATCTATTATGTCTTTAGGTATGTATGTACATAGGAAGTACGTTGCGCTTTTAACTTGTTTTACGATTACCGATACCGCACCGATACCATACCGATACCCCCAACAACGTCAGCTGTCGTTCAACAGCTCGTACATACACACACGCAAGCACGAAATATATATATATAGCTGTATACATTTGTACGAGTACGCTGGTATTAATACACTGTGCGTATGTGTGTATGTGTGTGCTTGCCACATACCTATGTACGTACATTTCTGCATATGCGAGAACTGGGAACTCCGAGCAGTTCCTTGACCATATGATTATGATTTTGATTTTTTATAAGGCACACACACATATATATGTTGAAATGTAGTTATATAGCACCTTGTATATATAACTGGCAGTGGCACAATGGAGAGAAATTTGAACGTAGTTCAACGTCATCAGCTCGCCGTCTGCTTTCTTTTTACTTCAAACAAAGACACTTCTATTTCCTGCATGCCCCCACCAGCAGTCCTTGCTCACTTCCACAACTTGGTGCTGCGACAAGCATTCCGTATATATATATACATATATCACAGACGGTCCTTGAGCCTACAGGAGAGCGCCCGAGCCCCCGTTCCCAGATATGACAAATCAAACTGCAAACTGGAGGCAGTGTTACGTTTCACTTTTCACTTGAGTATGAACC
Organism: Drosophila ezoana; assembly: GCA_035045725.1. Lineage (NCBI taxonomy): Eukaryota > Metazoa > Arthropoda > Insecta > Diptera > Drosophilidae > Drosophila > Drosophila ezoana. The sequence goes on along the minus strand of JAWNOU010000177.1, from coordinate 23,924,745 downwards.
GTTTGCGTATTTAACACCAAATAGTGAGTTGTTGTTAACTCACCTTCAAATTGCACATATTATTGCATTAAATTAAAGGTACGAAGTTTTTTTTAATTTTCATTTGGCGTTTTATAAAAATGGGGAGTAGAACTGGAAAACTATCGATAATTGTAATATTCGATGCATTTCTACTGCCTTGACTAGAGGTTGCGGTGGCAGCTCTAACTGAAATATCGATAGTATCGTTTAATCGATACCACGTCAGCTGACGGCATAATCTTTGTTATCTATTTTCGTGGAAGTTTTTAAAACGAGCTTAGAAATATAGTTGCATCATTTAATTATTTGTTATTGCATTATTATACATTTTAAACTTTGTGTATGTCTAGTGTGCGGCCTTATTTATTTAATAATTTATTAAATTTATTACCAAACTGATAACTTAAACTCACCTATAGCCAAGAAAAACATAAAATCATTTTGTAGCAAGAACTTGGAGATAAGGACGGCTGATAAACGTATCAGGCATAAATCCACGATTAAAAGTTAATTGTATATATATAGATATCATTGTGAGATTATCAGCTTGGCTCATTGACTAAACGTTCGTTAACAAACAACGAATTTTTAAATAATTACAAATTAATGTGTGTGCGGTTTTGCGCTCTTCGAACCATAATTTGAGCCTTTACTGATTTGTGTCTTGTTTATTGCAGCGCCCATTAACCAATAGACTGTAAAATAAGAGAATGGCATATTAGTTGGTAGAAAAATATAACTTTTGTTCTTTGAATACGTACAGATGGCAAGCACAGAAAGAGCCGTAATCAGACCAGTCCAATTTGAAGCCAGTATACACGTGATCAAATAATAGATAATTAAGGACAACGAATAGGTCGCCCAGCCGGCAAAGTTGAGTAGACTGCTGAGACGTGGTTTACAGACTTGGAATGGCACCTCCTTAACGCCAGACTTCTCGAAAAAGCTGCCAGTCTCATAGAAGCTATCAATTATGCGATCCTTCTCCACGAACAGCTTTTGCAGCCATTCGGCGGCCTCCTTCTCACCCTCGGGGACTTGCTCCAGCGGAATGCGTCGCATAAGCATATAAGGCTCGACGCCCTTGCCATTAAGCAGGGACAACATTGTGGGCGGCACCTGTAAAGAGAAACGAGCTTAGGAGTAGAACAAATACAAAGGGTAACAGGAATAAAGACAAACCTTCTCGTCGGCCTTAAATGCCAAGTTAATGTCATATATAACCGGGCAGATGCCACGCAACGTCGGCAGACTGGCCGTAAATCCCTTAGTGCGGGGTATTAAATGATGCTTGAGCGGCGTCATGCCACGCTCCAGGGCAAACTTAACCGAAGCTTCGTGTTTTTCCGGTGTAAAGCGTGTACCCTCTGCGTTCAGCAGAAGCCAGGTGGGATCCGGATAGGAGTAAACAATTTTCAGCTGCTTGGCAATGATCTCCTTGTCCTTGTCATAATCACGATTGAGGAAAACGAACTCGGCTAGCCACCAGGCCCAGCCCATGCAGGGCACATATCTGATGGCCTTCTTCGCGTACGCCTTGCAATTGCCCAGTACGCCGACCTTATCGCAGATCATCCAGCCAGCCAGCCAATCGATTTCGTATTTATGATTCATCATGAGCAGCACATGCTCCTTGCCTGCGTAGTTTTTCGCATCCTCCTCGTCCATGTAGACGCGCAATTTGCAGCCAGCATACCAATCGGCGACAAAAACTAGCTCTGCAAGGAGAAGGATTTAATATCAAACTATTTGAGCTCGAGACAAATACTTACGGCAGTAGAAGGAATAGCATAGATAGTACATGAGCTTGCGGAAGAGATGCTTATTGAAAGGTTTCAGGAAAATGTGCAGCAACAATTGGGCAAAATTGATGGTCAGCCCGCTGGTGAAGAATGTTATGGCAATGCATAGATGGATCAGTCTCAGTTTTTTTAGCTCCTCCAACGTAATCATGGTCACGCCTTGGATACTCTAAGAGAGCCAGATGATACGGTATATGGTGGTATATATTAATCTGGTAGTTAAACAACTTTACGTAATAAAACTTAAAATAAGCACGATATCTATATATCTATATAGATGGTGTATATATAGCCAGGTTTTTTTTTTTTTGTCGATTTTACGACCAGCTCACACACACTTGGCACGCGCAGAACTGTTGAACGAATGCGAGCAAAGTTCTAATCAATTTACCAGCTGGGGTGGTCAATTAGCAGAACAGACCTTAGCCAATTCAGGTTGTCATAGATTGCGCAGTCAATAGATATATACACATATATATACACATGCACAATTTAATCAAATACTGTCTTTATCTGAAAACAGTGGCCAGCGGGGTGAGATAAGGTTGTCAAGACAGCAATGCAATTCGTATAAAGATTATTATTATTGCCTTGTGAACTGACCAAAGTCCGCACAGTCATGTCATAAATGAATCTTAATGCACGTACGTTTGTATCGCCAACTTATTTGCATATATTACGTATGTATGAAGATACTTTTTTTTCACAGCAAACAAAATGTGGGAACGCGCGAGGGTGTCTATGTGTGTGTGTGCTTGTTTGTGTGTATGTGTTTGAGTGTGCGTGCGTGTTTGTTTTTGCCAACGTGATAGCTTCATGCTACAATTATTATTAGTTACACTTTTGTTGTCTATTCAGTTCAATGATCGCATGTAAATTGTGCTTAGCGCCATAAATATTTATCTAGTTGACATTGCCATGACATATATGTACACAAATCGCAAAGTAGTCCAATTTATAGCTTCTTCGTTACGCTTGATACCAATTTAATTGAGGTGCAGTTAAATGTATGTAGATTTCGTATTTATTCTTTACGCGCAACACAATTTACCTCTTAGCAACGTTTTTTGTGCGATTCGCGAATTGTTTTTCTGTCAATTATAGTTGTTTTCGTGTACTTAGCGCTGCAAGGCAATCGATAGGACTATCGCTTAGACCAGCAGAACTAATCGATTAAGCACATTATTCAGCAACTTTTAGTGTCGCCCTGGCTTATGCCTTTTGCGCTGAACAGCTGATGCAGCAAATGGCGCGCATATTTAAAATAGCAACGAATTGATACCATAAATTTTTAAAACTACGTTTAGGCTGAAGGTTTTTGATAGACGTTTGGCGTTTTGGTATACGTTTTGGTAGACGTTTGAAGTCAACATTTGTTTTACTTACTGCCAATAATTTGATATTTTTATAATCTTCATCATATCTAAATGTTACTTTTTTTAAGTTTACGATTGCAATAACTGTTAATTGGTACACAAGCTTCTGAATAATACTGCCGCTACTTAAAGCGCTTACTGTTTCCAAACTTTCCGTTTCCTATTCAACTTATCTAATCAGCTTAAATCATTGACAATTTTTTTTATGATTACATGCGAAAATTTCCAGTAGTTAATGCCAGATGTCCAGACATCTAATGTTATATATTCAAAATGTCCTTCATTTGTAAGTCATTTAAAAAAATTGCCTAATCGCTATACATATATACATGTACATATGTATCTACTAAATTCCTATTGATTAATCTGCAAGCTTTAAGGTGCTAAATCGTTGGAGGATACAACTATATGCAGAGCAGCTCCGAAAAGCCTGCATTATTAAAGATTATAATCAACTTTTTCCCAATGTTTCTTGCGCGTTGCGTTCATTATCTTTTGTTAATGATATTTTTTTTCGTGTACCTAGCGCTGCCCGCATTCAATACAACTATCGATTAGATTAGCAGCAAATATCGATTATTCAGCAGCTGTTAGTGCCGCCCTGGCTTTAGCCTTGTGCGCAGAATGGCTGACGCGCCAAACAGCAACATTTGAAATACCAAAAGCTCTACAAAACATAACCTAAAAATAATTGCGAAAATATAAAATTAATATGCTTAAGTTATTGCGTTTGTTTAAACAGTTATCACATAATCATCTACATGTTGTTCGTTTCAAGTTCAATTCAGCCAACGATTGCAATAAAGCGGTAACCGTTTATTGGTAGACAGGCTGATAAAAATGCTGCCAATACTTTATCGCGCTTACTGTTTCCAAATTTTTCGTTTCTTAACAAATATAGTACACCTATAATCATAATTATGTTTATCTAATCAGCTTGACTCATTGACAACTGTTTCTTTTTTTTATGAAGCAAACGCTTAGCGAGTACAAACGAAGAATTTTCGTGTCTGTCAGCAGTCTATGCCAAAGTCCAGACATGTAATTCCTTAAAATATATAAACTAGCTATATTTTGCATTCTTTATTATCAAATCATTAAAAAAATCGTTAAATCGCTATACATATACACATGTACATATCTCCTTAATCCCCGTCAAAGAATCCAAAAGCTTTAAGGTGCGGACACGCCTCCTTTTTGGTTGCAAATTAATCAAACGTAAACTTCCCTATTGTATGCTGTATACAATATTGGACTTTTAAACTAATTTGTCTTCGATTTGCCACCAGAGACGCCATATGTGGAAGCTTTGCTGATCTTTGACATGTTGTTCGCTTTTCTCAGCAGCAGGAAAACTGCGGAAAGTGGAAAAATATTTCAATAATATTGGAATACAATTAAAATAAGTAATATACTAACATATCAAAAATATGGTCGCAACGGTTATCAGGCCAGACCAGTTAGCGGCCAACAAGGATGAGACAAAATAGTACAAGATTGACAGCATGGAGCAGCTGCCCACCACGGCGAAGCTGATGAGGCTGTTGATGCGGGGATTGTAGACGGTGCAGGGCACCTCTTTAATGCCCGACGTCTTGAAGAAACTGCCCGTCTCGTGGAAGCTGTCGATAATGCGATCCTTCTCGATGTACAGGTTCTGCAACCAGGCAGCGGCCTCTTTCTCGCCCTCGGGCACCTTCTCCAGTGGGATTCGTCGGACAAAGATATATGGCTCCACCGTCTCGCCACTCAATATGGAATTCAGATTCACGGGCACCTTTGAGTCGCGCTTGAATACCAGGTTGATGTCATAAACAGCCGGACAGATGCCGCGCAGCGTGGGCAGACTTGTCGTGAAGCCCCTGGTACGCGGTATCAAATGATGCTTGAGCGGGGTCATGCCCTTCTCCTGGGCAAACTTCACGGATACCTCGTGCTTGGCGGGCGAGAAGCGTGTGCCCTCGGCTGTGAGCAATACCCAAACGGGATCGGGATAGGAGTAGACAAGCTTCAGCTGCTTGGCAATGATCTCCTTGTCCTTGTCAAAGTCCCGGTTGAGGAACACGAACTCCGCCATCCACCAGGCCCAGCCAAGGACCGGCATATACCTAATGGGTTTCTTGGCAAACGCCTTGGCGGTGCCCAAAATTTCGAATTTATCGAGCAGCATCCACAGGCACAGCCAGTCAATTTCGTAAGTGTGATTCATGATCATCAGACCGTGATCCTTGCCGGCGATCTTCAAATCCTCGCTATCCATGTACACGTGCACTCGGCCGCCTCCATACCACTCGGTGACAGAAACCAGCTCTGGATTGCATTGGATAAAACGAGATACTTCAAATCGAAATACTTCAAATGGGCTGAGCTGATGACTTACGGGAGTAGAAGGCATAGCACGGATAATACATTAGCTTTCGGAATAGTGTGGGATTAAAGGGCTTCACCAGGATCAGCAGCAGCAATTGGGCGATATTGCAGAGCAGGCCGCAGGAGAAAAATGTAATTGCAATTATCATATGGCATATTGTATGCTTTTTCAGTTCCGTTAGCGAGACCATGATGAAACTGAAGATAAGAAATGTATTATAAAAGTTTTATTAGTACAGGTTTATAAATATTTGATATAATATAGAATGTCGTTATAAGTTATCAAGCTCTCAAGCGGCCTTCAAACGAAGATTCGAACCGGCGTCCTGCTTGTTCCAGTTATCTAAATCTGTTAAACCAGGACTACGCATATATTCAAATTATTATACTTTCCTTTTAACCTCCAAGAGCTTTACGTAACGTAACATGCGTAAAAGTATACAACATAAACAGTTATTAAATGCATATATCAGATAATGATATATGGATAAAATTGCAAAAGTTGAACTATGGCATTCGATTATGTGCACTTGAAAACAGGTCTTCTTTTGAGATATGCTTAATCATCATATTTATCAATAGTCAATTATCATTAGTATTAATTATCATCACTCACCGATCTGATGTGCCGACGACAGGGGGTGGGGGTCAAATTTCTTTGAAAGCGCGCGCAGCGAAACAACCGACTTCCTTGTTTGCACAGCCAGCTGCTGTGATCAACTGAATGCCGAAATATTCCCAACTGTTTGCCCTAGTTCCGTTGACGGTGCTGATATCGATGATTAATAAACTAATCACCCTTTACCGTTATCAATTGAGAGAACCTAAGCGCTTGTCGTCGTTGTCGTCCGAGGCGAGCAGCCAAGATAGAGAAAATCAAACACGCTTCCCACATATTTATACATATGTATATGTGTGTGTGTGTGCATGTGCGTGTATGTGTGGACACACGTATTTTTACGACCCTGCAAGGTGGCCATAGTTCATTTGAACGAATGCAAGTCATTACACGCTATTAATATCGGTATCACACACACACACACACGCACAGATATATACATATATATAATCATATTCATATACACACGCAGTTAATATTCGCCTGTAGCCACCTGTTTGCATGTGGCTGCCTGTATTTGTATTGGCCTGCTGTCTCTCTATGTTCGATCTGCGTCAAATTATCAGCTAAAAATCTACTTAAAATGATAATGAGCATTCCGTTTGTGACTTTTATTAATTGTAATTGACATATTTTTGATATGTTTTACTATAGCTCTGACGTGAAAGAAGCGTTTATTTATAGAAACGCTGTTAGATATGCTTCCAGAGCAGCATATGCAAATTGTTGTTATTTAAAAACTAGAGCTTTGATAACTCAAAAGTATCGTTGCCTTATGCAGCATCGATGAGTTTTAATGCTCGATAGGTTTTCGATCAATTTTAAAATATATACTCCTCACCTTCCCCTCAATTCGATAGATTCTGGTTACATTAACATTAAATGTTATACCGAAACAAATGCCCGCTCAAATTAAAGATTTTCCAATTAATTTTTTGCTGTGTCAAACATGTTTTATGTTGAACTCTTTGACCACCAGCATACAAAATGTTTAAAATTATCTTAAAATTGCTTTAAAATTCCTAAATCTCCCAACGGAGGTGTCATTAGAAAAACGTATGTTATTTAACAGACTCACCAAATGTTAACGGCTCAATCTCTGTTGGGTGCACTGTTGTCAGTAACAGCAAAAACATTTCTTCTTCTTTTATTGCCATCCTCCACTATCTATACACGAATAAAAGCCGTCGTCGCCGCAAATTTTTTTTTGCAATGCTAGAAAACAATTAAGAAAAGAAGTACAATTCCAATTGCCATTTGGTCGACTGTGTGCAGATTACAAAACAAACACAGCTTTGCTTATTGAGCAACCGTACGGTAAGCACTCGCGAGGCGGCACCAAGGGCAACAGCCATTTCTGCCGGCAGACGCGACGCTTTTTTGCAAGAGCGAAAAAAAAAAATTGAATTTGTGTAAAACGTGAGCAGCGTGTAAGTATGGCCCAGCAAACATATAATTATATGATCTCGTACTACATGTGTTTAGATTTCAGTTGAGTCTGAGTGTGCGTGTGTGTGTGTGTGTGCAGTTCCAACAAATTCAACCATGTCGAACGTGGAAATTTACGACTCGTCAAATTCGCAACTGAGCAGCGATGAATACAGCCACGACGAGGACGACGATGCATTAATGGATGTGGCTGTCAGCAAGCAAACGCCCGCCAAGTCAGCCAAATCCAAATCCAATGACAGCTCACCCAACAAAACCGACAGCACCTCCACCACGCCCCGTAAACTATCCGACGACCTGGATGCCGCCGCCGCCGCCGCGTCAACGAAGCCGCCGGCTAGTCGGGAGCATACGCAGCGTCAGATCAAGCAAATGCAGCGGGACAACCAGGCGAATCTGTATTTCAAGCGGCGCAGCATAAAATGGTATATACCTTGAACAATCATTATAATCAGACAGATCCGTTACAGTTCTCAATAACTGAGTAAGGCCTGGATTGCCTGGTTAGAGATCCTTTTTTAGTAAATACAGTGAATGCTCGCTTGAGCGGTCTATGGTTTGAGATATATAGATAATGGAAGACCAATTTTCTTACAAGTTCTTATCTTAGAAATGTATGTCTGTTCCTGGAACAATAAAAAAGGGGTCCATGTCCGGCAACGTATGTATATAGAGATGTAGGCTTAAAGATATAAACATTGATCTTTAAGGAAATAGTCGAAATTTAGCAGAATTAATATTCAAAGTAATTGTTATGTCAAATGAAGCGTTCAATTTGAAATTTTTTCACATTAATTCAAAGTGACAACCGAAAGAGAACTCTATGCATATTTTTTATTTTTCTGCAAATACTTGTGCTAATTAAATAGCTTTTTACGTTCAGGCTTAATCAACGAGTTACCAATAAAACCGACTACATGAGCCAGCTGCGGCGCGCTCTGCCCAAAATTCAGGCGCAGGCGAGGCGCATGGCCGAATACCGCGCTACAAAACGAGCCATTGAACGGGAGCAGGAGGCGCGCCACAAAGAGCGACGACGCAGTGTACGCACGCCCAGTCGCAGTCGTAGTCGCAGCCACACGGGCAGCTTGTCGCCGGAGCTGATCTGCCTGGATGATACCGAGAATGAAGACTCGCCGGAGAAGCCCACCGATACACCGGCAGCTGGCAAACAGCCGCAGCAGCAGGTGGCATCAAAGACGCCACCGCCTTTCACTTTGCAGCTGGAAATAGAAAGTGAGGCAACGCCGGCTGAAAATGGCTCCGTGCTGGATGAGTTCTTGACCATGAAGCCGGTCATAGCTGCCGAGCCGATTATAGAAGAGGCCGCCGGCTGTAATAACAGCATACAGCAGCAGCAGGAGATGGTGTTGCCTGCCCTGGACCTGGGCTATAAAGCAGTAATTGAGTCCAGAGCTAGCTTGGATATGCCGCTGGAAGAGGCCACACTCAAACGCCGTCGTTCGGTCACGCCGCCATCGACTGAGCCGCATGTGGAGAAGCGCACCAAGTCGTTGCCAACCGTAGATGTGGATGATGACATTATAGAGTTTACGCCTATTTATGCAACTCCTGCAAAGCAGCCGGCAACAGCAGCACAGCAAGTTGCAGTTGCAGCAGCAGCACAATTACCACCCCCAACACCACCGACAGCGCCCCTGAATAAGCCAAGCATCAGTCAAGCAGCTGTTGCCCAGCTGTTGGTGTCCAGAGCCAATGTTGAGTCACCATCAAGCGCACCTGTGCTCAAATTAGGCGCACCGTTCACATTGACACCGTCCAGCGACATGGACTTCTATGCGCAAAAGAAGACGCTGCAGCAGTCGCAGCCAGAAAACATGGCTGCCATCTCGTATAGCCTGGAGACGCCAACACCACCCGTAGAAGCCATGGAGATAGTCTATCCGACTGAGAAGTCCTTGGCTGACAATAAGACAAGCGCCGGGATTCTAGCTCAAACAGCCAGCGCGCCGGCCGTGATACAGCAGCAGGCAGCACATGAGGCGCACATATTTGCCACGCCCTACGCTCACCAGCAGCAGCAGCAGCCGCCCCAGCAACAGCAGCCGCTCCAGCAACAGCAGCAGCTCCAGCAACAGCAACCGCCCCAGCAGCCGCTTCAGCAACAGCAGCCGGCGCGTCCAAAGCAGCGCTCCGAATCCAACTCGAGGCAGACACAAACCGTTGCGGCGCCCATGTCAGCACAACCACGCAATAAATCCTCAGTTGATCTGAGCAACAGCAACAGCGATGCGGTCTTTCATCAGCGCGTCAAGGAGCTGTATACGGAGCTGGACGAGATTATGAGTGATAAGGTGCGCGCTGTCAAACCGGAGCTCAAGTCCTATGCCGATGAGAAGCAGCGCATTGAGGCGGACATCAAGACGCTGGATAATTTGATTAGCCAGAAGGAGGAAGAGCATAATCGTCTGCTGCATTTGCGCTGCATCAAGGATGAGCTGCTGGCGCGCATTGAGCGCAAGGAGCGCATACTTATCATGAAGGAGATACTGCCCTCGATTCTCAACAAAAACTGCAGCACATCGGAGCTATACGAGATGCATGCACTGCTGCACAACGAACAAAATGCGCCAATGCCCTCGCGCCATGGCTCCAGCGCGGTCGAGCAGCTGATCAACAGAGTGGAAAACGGACTGGATGATCTTAAAGTCTTGCGCGGGTATGTTTGTTGTGATTTGCCATCTTTTCATGAGCTTGTTAACTTAATTTGTTGTTCTTTAATGTTCCAGCGCTTTGGGCCTGCAGGAGAAAGTGCCGTCCCGCGCCGAGCTGTCCATGCCGCCGCCGCCGCCACAGCATAATGAGACGCAGCAGCTGCACAGACGCAACTCTGTGCCGGCTATGCGTGCATCACTGCCGACAATGTTGGGCGATCGCTCCAGTCTCTATGGACGCTCTACTGCCGTGCATGAGGATTATCGCCGAGAGCAGACCGAGGAGCTGCTGGGCAAGCGTAATAAACTACAGACGCCACAGTCACGGTAGGATTATATAGCCTACGGTTCAGGTTCAGTTCAGGTTTTTAAACGATTCCATTTGCAGTTATCAGCAGCTGATCAATGAGTCCAAACAGCTGACAGGCTCTACAACGGATCTCGCTGGAAGCTCCTCATATCGCCAGGATGCGCGACGCAGCCAAACCAATTCGCTGGACAATCATTTTGATAATGAGATGCCAATCAAGCCGTTGTACAACAGCAGCCCACTGGCGGCAGGCAATCAGCGCAAAAGCAACGATACAAATAAGCAAGTAGGTGCACTGCATCCACACTATTAGCTCACATATAACCCCCTATGACTCCTTTGGTTATTTCAGTACAACGAAATACATTCCATGTATCGGTCGGAGCTGCTGCAGGGTCTGGAGTCGCTGGACCGCGTCGCGAATCCAACCAATCGCAATAGCAATAACAATATAAGCAAGCGCATGGGCTCCACTATGAATGGGCCGGAGGAGCTGGAGCGCCGCTGCCAGCAGTGTGAACGCTATAAGGCCACCTACATGTGCGCCGGCTGCCAGAATCAATGGTACTGCAGTCGAGAATGCCAGGTGAGAGAAAGAGAGAGACCTGCTCCTGAAAACTATTTATTCAAATTTGAATTCATTGCAGGTGCGCGCCTGGGACTCACATTGGGAGTCGTGCCCCAATTAGGATATACTCGCTGTATCAGCATTACTACTACTATTAAATATAAATAAATACATATATATATATATAAATATTCATAGTCGCCCCCCGCTCCCTTTCTCCAGCACTACTCAACATTTCATACATTAGTAATCGTCAAGTTTTGCTATCGCAATTTTTAATTGCAAGCACACACACACACACATGCACACACACATAGAACACGCACATTTTCCATTCATAGTCGAGTGTCGGTAATTGCAATAGCTCAATATTCGTCAAATCATTAAAAAATTAAAAATATATATTATATATACATGCTGTACTCGGTGTTAAATTCAAGTTTTCGATTGCCTTTAGTTATTTAGATATAGATATGTACTTATTTTTCTGGCAGCTATAACTACTTTTGTCTGTTACTTGATTGACTTTAGTTGATATGGCCCCCTGTAGTTGATATACGATATATTTTCTGATTGTCAACATTGAAGTCACAAGCACAATTAATTAATTTAATAATTTATTACAAATTGCTGGCATATTATAAAAAAAAAACTTTGTTATCGAGACATATAATAACTGAAATTGTTCTGTTCTGTTCTTTTGTTGCATTTTCTATTGCATAGTTTTGAGCACAACCAAAACAAGAGATTTGGGCCTTAAAATAAGTTTTAATTTGACTTTGAACTTGATTTTAATTTCAATATTGTTTGTACTGTTCTTCAATTAAGTTTCATTGATACTAAGAACTTTTTTTTTTTTAATCTCAGTTAAAAAGGGAAACTTGATGAAAAGACTTAAATGTATAACGTATAAAATACTTGAATGTAGAATTTTAAAAAGCACTACGAAACTGGTCCAAACATATTAAATTAAAAGTATAGCATATTTTATTGAGTTTTGATTTGTTTAGAATATTCAAAAGATTTTTGCATATTCGAATAATCTGAAACCCAAAACGTTTCCTTAACTACAAAAGGTGTTGGATTGTTTCGTAGAATTTCAAATACAATACAATAGTTAATATTATAAGATCTGTAATGCCAGCATAGATACCCCTTATAAGACATATATACCTGCCATAAGTTGTTAGTCTTCTACTTACTATACCTGCGCACCTGGCAGATCAGCTGGATGTCTGTGATGTGGAGACGGAGCGGCTGCCTGTGGCACCATTGGACGCGTCTCAGCTTGCGGATGCGCAGCTGTCGCTTGCAGTGCAGCTTGAATTTCAGATTGGGATTCCAGACGGCATCGCTATCCAGGCGCGTGACACACTTGAAGGCATATTGCCACCACAGTCGACTGTTGTGCTTTGTGCTATGCTGAATTTGTTGTTATGGCCATCATAATAATTTTGATTTGTTTCTTTCTTTTTGGCTTTATGACAACTTACCATATAAACGGGCAAAACGTAGAAACGTTTGCACTCCCGCCGCCTAAAGTTAAACGCTATCGGATGCCGCTGCGTTGTCGACACCTTTGTCAGGTGCGAACGAATGGCGCTCGAGTGGGTCGCTCGCTGGTGCTGCAGGCGGCCCTATTGTAGTCGTTGTTGTTGTTGTGGTTGTTGTTGTGCGTTAGGTTTTCCAAATCGGTTCGGAAATGGAATTGAAAATGGTAGCGAGACAGGCGCGCACAGGCACGCGCACTTTAATTAATTCGTTTTACAAACAATGAACATATTTTCTATTTATTATTTATACCCTTACCATGAGTATTACATATTTGTTAACAGAAGTTGACCTTGATATTATATAGAGCTTGAGCTGAGCTGATTAACCCCTTTCTGAGAGCCCATTTGAACTGATTGTTCTCAAGGAACTCAGCTTTCCTTGCAGTTATGTTATTGAAATTAGGAACTGATGTTGATTTTTGATATAGTTTATAAACTGATAACCAGTCGACTTGCTTCGCTATATCCTATAGCTGTGATAGGAATAGTCGAGCAAAAACTGAGTTGTGCCTTGAAGAACTTATTTTCAGAGTCAAAAAACGTTTTTGGGGAGAACTCTATCCTAAGTAAAAACAACTTTGGCCACAATCATTGTTCTTTCTACAAATCTTAGCCCTATTTGGTAGAATACAAATGTAGCCCGATTCTTGTATGTGAAAATATATACGGCTTTCTATATTTTCAGTTCAACGGGCAATTGTAAAACTAAGAATTGAATTGTCTCAAAGAAACCCTGGGATCAAGGATGTTAGAAACCTGCTTTAAGAACAGATTCGTAACGCAGGCGTGGATTCGAACCAAGAACCAAAAAACTGACAAATATTCTTTTCTCATTTTGCGACCTTGATAAAACCTGTAAACCTGTTGATGTTGATTTTATATAATAAAAGTTTACACTTATAGTAAACAAAATACAATTTATAATCATAAAAATTTATAATGATTGTATTTTTTTTATGATTAGCTTAAAGCTTGATTTTTTTAATTATATTTATTATAGTTATATTGGAGTTTATAGGTGTGAATTTTATTATTATTATAGATTCAGCTATAAGATATTATAATTATATTTTTCCCATTACTACTGAGATTGAGACTGAGATTCGAACCGGGGTCCAATCAGCTTCAAAATCTACCCCTATATCTTATTTCTACAGGCTCAAACAGAACAGCTGTAAAAAACTTGTTTGTATTCAAAATAAAACTATAAAATTGGCTCAATTAAGTTTCTAACAGTTTATCAGCAAGTGTATCTAAGCTTCGGCTAGTGCCGGATAATTATTTTTCATAGTTTAATATGCACAAAATGTTTTTGTTTCTTACTCCGTAATTCGCTTTGAAGAATGTTTGCTAAATTTGGCTTGCAAATGATTCAAAGCTTGTTGCGATAAGTGAAACTCCATTCAGTTGGCTTTGCTTTGCGAATTGAGAGGGTTGCGGGTTGCGGCCTCTGACTCCGACTCGGATTGTGGCCCCGTAGCCTTGGCCCTGAACTTGCTTATCAAGGCGGAGCACACAGCAAAGATTTACAATTTGTTGTTGTTTACATAATTACTGTAAAAATTACAGTTGCAAGTTGTAAATTGTTTTTAATCGCAAATGCGGTTTGAACAAATGCAAACTGACAGTCGAACCGGGCACCAGACCCAGACCCAGACCCAGTCCGAGTTCGAGTCCGCGTCGCAGCTGAGGGCAATTAAATGCGCTTATCAATGCGAAGCCGCGGCTCGAATTAGCACCACACACACACACCTAGTCCTCGGCGGCTGCGGCTCCGTCTCCGGCTCTCTGGGGTCTACGGGGTCTACGGTTCTGGGTTTTGGGTTTGGTATTGGGCTCGGCTATTATTAAACAGTTTTACAAGCCGCTAACGCTTCAAAATTGTTGCTAATTAGTTGAATCGCGCACGCCGGCGCACCAGACCTTAAAAGCGCCCACGATAAGGTGTGCGGGCGCTGAACGGGGAGAGGGGGGAGAGGAAAGGGAAAGGGGGGGGTTAAGAGCTGTGCGGTTTGGGTCCAATAAAATTCTGTACACATCGTCGTCATATGCCAATTGTGTGTCACGAAGCGACAACAAAACAATCGAAGCGGGCCGAGATATGATTTCGGTTTTTTTTTGTGAGAAACGCAAAATCAATTTTTTTAAAAATAAAAACTTGGCGAAGAACAAAGTATTTAGCAGCTTAGAAAGAGAAGCGAGCCATAAATAAACACTCGAAATTAGCTTCATTAATGACATCAACTAAAAAAAAAAACCAAGAAAATTATTAGTATGTGTAAAAATAGAGGCAAAATTTTGTAGAGCGAAAAATAGACACTCAAAATTAGCCTGATTTATGACATATTTGACTTGGAACTATTTTGGAAGGGCAAAAAAGACACTCAAAATAAGCTTAAATAAAAAATTGATTTCAATTTGATTTTTTTAGAAGCTCAAAATAATGTTGGAGAAAATTGTCAATAGTAAGAAAAAAAAGGAATTTTGCGTCTCAAATAAAAAAAACGTGTACTTGAAGAGATACTTAAAATTAGATTAAAAAGTAAAATTTTTGACAATTTTTGAGAGAGAAAAAAACAGTTAAAAAACAAACGTAGATATTCGAAACTAGCCTAAATAATAATAATATATTTCAAGGGGAGGAAAGTACTTTATCAGGCATTTGTTAAGGGCTTATTATAACTTTTCTGAGAAAAAATGCATTTGATTTTATCAGAAGGTAAATTTCTTGAGATTCTTAAACTAAAAATATAAATATATCACTTTTCATATCAAAAAGACTTGAGGAATGTTTTAACTGCTTTTATGTGTAATTATATCAAAAGTTTACTTTTGAGAAACCTTCCATGGTGTACAGAAATACGATCAAGGCTTATGACACAGTCTTTCTTTAGAAAAAAAAGTATTCTTTCATTTACGAAGTGCTCTTGAAATAATGCTATTTACACATTCATTCTCATAAAGTTAACAGCATATTGTTAATAGATCAATGTAAATATTCAATATGAACGTCAGCATAAAGAAATAAACATTTATTTTTTTTACTCTCTAGAAGAAGACTTTAAAAAACCAAGCGCACAAATTAAATAACAATTGATTTTATGTGAAGACTTTTTACTGATTTTATTATTGTATATTGTAAATTGACTGATAGACTTCAATTGAGCTGCCCCCCTCTCTGACACCCCCGAACGCTCCACACCTCAGGCAATAGAAAGTTTCTCAATTACTTTCAAAGTGACTTTTGGCAATCCTTGAACAAACAAATTGAAACCCAAATTTCCTATTCTAATAGCTTAAGGCAATCTTTGTTTATATCTTCATGGAAATCTTTCAATAATTTGCTTGGGAAATCTACAAAACTTTGGCTACGCTTCGATTCCGAGCGATTTGTGCGCGCTTTTTCGTAAATATTGTTCATGTTGATCTATGTGCGTGTCACTAGAGAGAGTGTGTGTGTGTGTGTGTGTGTGTGTGAGTGTGTGTGTGTGTGTGTGTGTTTGTGTGTTGTGTGTGTGTTTGTGTGTGTGTGTGTGTGTGTTTGTGTGTGTTGTGTGTTTGCTGGGTTGTTACTATCTCTATCTGTCAAAGCGTTGCCTATGAATATGTGCGATCATCGGGCCCGTGTGTTGTTATACCCTGTATCCATTGCGTGTGAACTAGAAAGGGTATATTGTTAAGGGCATAAATTCTTGATCAGAATTAGTCAGCCGAGTCGATCTAGCTTTGTTCTTCTGTCTGTTGATATTATTGATCTCAGAGAGTAAACTAGAAGCATACCCTTTTGCACTTTTTCAAAAGAATCGATAAATATCGTTTTTTACTCCATGCTCTTGTTTGACTAATCGGTTATTAACGAGCTAGAAATATCGATCAGAGGCATCTTAACGTATAGTTCACACATGTCTAAGATATTTCCCTTGAAGGATAGTGGAGCCTACCAAACAAGCTAGGAGAATACCCTCAATTTTAGACAGGTACCCCCATTAAATGACATCTAAAATGTTGCCCTTATAGAAACGTGGAACACACTAAATAAGCTTAACTTTTGGTATACACCCTCCATTGAATGACATCAAGCCCTGTAAATGGCATTCTGTTTGAACAATAACAATATGACTGCCTAGTCAGAGCTGTGTACTGGGTATCTGCTAATCGAGCAGCCTTGACTTTCACACTCCCATTTGTTGTCATTTGTGCATATATGATTCAGCAAGTGGGTATACAAAACAACTCCCACAAGCACCACCAGCACCACCATCACAATGCGAGTCGTTTGAGTTTTTCAGTTCAGTTCAGTTCAGTTCAGTCGGGCAGCGGGGACAACGACTACGACTACGATCCGAGCCGAGGCGAAACGGTCGACCGAGTCGAACCGATCCAACCCGAACCGATCCGAACCGAGCGACCGGTAGGTAGGTCGGTCGGTCGACCCATTCCGTTCCCGTTTGCCGTATCGCGGTTTGTGTCAATTTGAAATTCGCATTCGTTGGTCGCAGATCGTTTGGTTCGGTTGTTGTTGGGGGTACATTTTTATTATATTTTGTGGCCGTCGGATCTTCGAAGTAAAATTCATGTTAATGAATGTTAATTTATACATTTTGTAAGAATCGAAAATCTGTTTATTTCAACAACAACAACAACAACAACAACGGCAACAACAATTATTATTGGAAGCGCGCGCGAAATTGTTATTTGATTTTTGAAACGAGATTCGGTTGAGGCGCTTTTTTTGTTTTGGCACATAGTCGTGCATGGAACGTCGCGTAGATCGCATCGATAGGGGGAAACAACAGCGCGATTGACATGGATCCCGATTTTGTGAACAAATACAATCAAGTGCTGAATCGGCTCAAGCTCGTCGAGAACTTCGATGGCACCGATCCCGGCAAGCTGCCGCAGTTTCTACACAAAATCGACGCCCTAATGCCCGCGATCAACACATTCGATGACTACTACAAAGCCCAGCTGATTGGACACATCAAGAACAAATGCACAGATCGGGCCAGAGATGCGGTCTTCACCCGGCAGCTGAGCGCTCCGGCGGGCACGGGTAATGGCCATGGCCAGGTGGGCAATGGCGGTGCTCTGCTGAAGGCCGAGTCCTGGCACAAGCTGAAGGATCAGCTGCTGCACAGCTTTGCGGAGCGCGAGTCCAGCTACGCGCTGATACACAAGATACGGAGCGCTGTGCTCGACTCCAACATCGAGCTGTACTATCAGAAGATGTCTAAGCTGAAGCAGCGGCTGCTCAATCGCAAGCTAACCCACAATGATACCCTGTACTCGCTGGAGGATATTGAGCGTATAACGCTGCAGGTCTTTCGGGATCATCTGCCGGAGCCAACGCACTCGATGATCCTGCGACGCAATCCCAAGAGCATGGAGGAGGCCTATCGCTATATTGTCGAGGTGCAGCAACAGTTCTACACGCAGAGCGGACCCCTCGGCGGGGAGCAGGGTGCCACGTTCAGCACCAGCCATAAGCAGACCTTTGGCGTCGGCATGGGCGGCGTGGGCGTGGGCACTGTGGGCTCCAGCATGGGCATGGGCTCCGGCGTGGGCATGGGCCTGGGCATTGCGTCCGTGGGCCTGGCCAGCACGGGCTTCTCGTACGGCCGCCAAATGTCTGAGAAGGGCACCGCCGGCTCCACGCAGGGCTATCAGCAGAGCAACAGGAGCTACTACAACCAGTCGGCGCCCCTGGTGGGTGCCGGCAAAACGAATCCCATGTTCAAAAGCAACGGCAATCCTTCCTTCAAGTCCAGCTTTAGCTACAGCGGCAGCAGCAGCAGCGGGAGCGGGAGCGCTAGCTACAGCAAACTGGACAAGAACAAGTCGAAGGATGCGCTCAAAGGATATCAGCAGCAGGGGCAGGGCAAGAATGTGAAGGCGAACAGCGGCAGCGGCTGGCGGAAATAGGTAAATGCTTTATGCTCCAAAGATTGGGTTTAGTCATGGGCCAATGAGCTAACCCCGAATGCCATGACCTAATCTCTTTCTCTAAATGCTGTGACTAAGCCCTGGCAGCGCGATCGCGATTGCGATTGCGATTGCATGCCTCATGCTAATTACCCCAATCTAATAGTCAGGTGGATGGATGGATGCTGCGCCCGATGCCGTTGATGATTCTGTTTATTGCTGATGATGATGATTGCAGCTCTGACACTAAATACCCGCCATGGCGCATGTTAATTATTAGATCATAAGTCTCAACTGTATATACATATATACGTAACCCCCCCTCACCAAAAACAACCAACCACCCACCAAACCCCTCCGCAACCCCCTCTCAAATTGTTGTTTACAATAAAGTGTAAAGTCTAACACCCGCCCATGGATTTCGTCTATATGGACATATGTACATATTTCTTGGAATAGTTTGTCGCCTTCTCCTATCTTATCATTTCTATATATCTGCAGATATCTGCCATAAATCAATGGATAGTTTGACGCCTATTTTGCTGTTTTATATCAGCTCAAATGCCATTTATATTAATTGGCCCAAATGCGTCACGTCACGTACAATATTCTGATTTGTATAATAAGAAAACCAGGGCTGCACACTCGAAGGAATTGGTAGACTGGTTCAGTTCACAGCTTGAACTAAAAATTCCTGCCTGAACCTGGTTCCCTTTGTGAACCACATCCTTGCCATAGTCATAATTTAGAGCGAGGCGAACCGGTTCGGCCTTGAATTTATTTTTAAAGCACTTCAAATTAAACCCTTAACCAACTCGAACCCAAAAGTGGAAATTTTGGAAACTATAAACTGAACCCTAAACTAGATAAAACTGGGGACAACCGGGCCTAGGCCTGAACCACTAAATACAAAAGAAATTTCTTCAAATCGTGAACCGAACCAGCAACAATTTCGTCGTGCTCCCAGCCCTGGTATATGTGCATAAATAGTTGATTGAGATACTCGCACTCACCGCATGCTGTGCTCCACTTCGTGAGCCCGCGGAGCAGTTGTCATAGTTGGTATCCGGCGCCGGCGGCTCGTTGGTCTCCTGCAGCTTGACGGCGCGCGACTTGGTCTTGTCGCGCTCCGGCTTGCCAAAGAGTCCGCGGCGCTCGGCCATGCGGATGAGATACTTCTCGTTGAGCTGGGTGAGGCTCTTGCGGCGCACGAGCGCGAGGTAGCTGCCCGTCGCGAGCTGCTGGATGCAGTTGTCCTGGTTGATGCAGATGTCCGGCACAGTGTCCTGGACGAACTCATCGATGTCGGGCGTCACAATCAGATCGATGCTGTCCACGCGCGGCAGCTGGACAGCCGGAGCCGCCGGCTCGCCCGGCTTGGCGTTCAGTTCTGGCTGGGATTTGCGCTTATCCTCGGCTGCCAGTTTGTCCTTCTTGCGCGGCGACTCCTTGGACATGGCCGCCGCGGGTATATTGGCCGCCTCAGCCTCGGCAATGGCCTCCAGGCGCTTCACCTCCCGATACGCCTGACGATGCTTCTCGAGCGCCAGCTTGTTGATCACGCCCAGCACATGCTGCACCATGTCCTCGTTCTCGGTGCCGACTATCGAATGGGTCTGATAGAGCACAAACTGAATCTGCGGCCGCGACATTGACATGGTCAGCGTGAGCAGCTGCTCCTCCAGGATGCAGCCCACCCGCTGTTTGCC
This sequence comes from Drosophila ezoana, assembly GCA_035045725.1. Lineage (NCBI taxonomy): Eukaryota > Metazoa > Arthropoda > Insecta > Diptera > Drosophilidae > Drosophila > Drosophila ezoana. Next base: position 23,904,371 of record JAWNOU010000177.1, on the reverse strand, counting down.
CTCGTCACTGACCTCCGATTCGGTGAGCACCTCCAGCATGCTCAGATCGCCGCCGCGCGAGCAAATCAAATCAATCGGATCCGAGATGGCGCTAAATGAATTCGGGGGCGTGGCAAAGACGCCCACAACGCTGCGAAAGCGATTCGATTCCATGGGAATGGAGGTGAAGGCGTCGCCAAAGAGCCGAATGTTGTTGACCTGCCAGGGAAAGATTGGGGCTCAAGTGGGATATATGGGAGGATAATATATAGATCTTACGCCTATGCTTTCCATATAGCGTCGGTAATCCTTGAGATTGGCGCCCGCGCCGTAGACGTAAAAGTTATTCACGCGATTCACGGAGTAGAAAAGTGCAGCCAGGTAGGCCGTGGAGCGGGGCGAGTCCACGTGGGTTTGCAGTATGTCACCTGGTGGACATGGATATCAAGAATCTGGCAAATGAATCCCTTAAATATTGGACTAGTTACCATATAGCTCGAAGTAGTCCATGAGCTTGGACATGATCGCCGGGCCATACGAAAAGTTTTTGTCCTGCAAGAGGAAGATCTAAATAAATCTGGCCGGGATTTGGTTTAGCCAAAGGGCACCTGCATAATAAAGTAGTGCTTGGTCATGAGCCGCGACTTGGTGAACTCGCTGCGATTCTTGGGTATAATGGATATCACCAGCGGGCAAATGTTGTCCCATTTGCAGTGCTGCTCCAGCAGCGGCTGCTCATCCTCCGGCCCGTGCACCGTGTAGCCCATTTCCGTGAGTATCTTGTTCGCCTCCGACTTGTTGCTGGAATGAGAAGGTACTCAAAGTATGAGCTGGCCATGGGCAGGGCTAACTTACCGCAGAAGAAAGGGATTTATCCAGCCGGTGACAACAGGATTGGCTGCCGCAATGGCCACCTTCTCGTTCTGCAGGTGGATGGGCAGCAGCTGGGAGAGTCGGAGGGCGCCGACGCCGATCCGCATGCGGGAGATGGAGGCGGCCAGGCGTACGCGATGCTGCCACAGCACATTCGCAATTTCTGGCGAGGATTGCGATGTCCGGGATTAACTGAATTAGCTGAGTTGGGCACCTACCTGTTACCTGCGCCTCCTTGTAGAGCTGCGCCTGCTGTTCGTGATATTCCGAGTTGCGATTCTTGAAGTCGCGATCGTAGAGCTCGAAGAGCATCAACCAAATGCGCTGCTCATCCTCGATGTACTACGAGAAGATATATACAGAAAGATATATGTATACTAAGGATGAATATGGTAATATATGTATAATAATTATTTCTGAGATTCGCTCGCTTTCACTTTTCCGCCCGTGAGAAAATTTGAATCCACGCGTTCTAGCGAAAGCTTTCATTTCCACGCAGTTTGCCAGCTTTCGGTTAAATACTTCTTTGAAAATGACTACGAAAATCATCCATTCTCCACTTTCGGAGGTGGAATTTGCAAATATTTTTGAAGAACTTTGAAAATCGATTTAAGCAAGAACTTAATTATACGTAAATTGCGAGAGAATTTTCTAAGCTCTGACTGTGAACTCGTTTAGATCACAAAAATATGGTATATTAAAAAGGAATCATGTTCCTGCTTTCAGTTTGAGCTGGGCATTGATCAGTCGGTTAGTCAATCAATCAGTCAGTCAGTCAGTCAATCAATCAAGCAGTCAGTTATGATTGAGATATAAAAATATATACAAATCCAACTTTATTTTACCTTTTTGTGGCGCTCCTGCTCAAAGAAACCGATATCCGACAGGGCGTTACACAACACTGTTTTATCTGAAAACAAAAAGTGAGGTTATGTGGAATATAATCTGAGAGCAACAACAACTCACAGCGAAAAACATCGTAGATCAGCGAGTAGGCCAGTCGCATCTCGTGCTCGTTCTGAAAGACCACGGGCAGGGCGGGTTTCCGCAACAATTTGGCAGCATTCGCGATGGTGGGCAGATTCCAGCGAGCGCTGGCCTTCAGCCGGATCCTCACTGTAGTCGCATGGCAGTGCTTGAGGATACGACTGCGCCGACCGTTGGGACTGATGCTGGGCGAGATGATTTTGGTGATGCGCTCCGGATCGAAGAGGGGCTTGTCCCGCTTATCGATGTCCTTGAGGGATATATTGATATCGCCGGACTCGTTAACCTGGCGCTGGATCTCGAGCAGCATAAAGTACATCTTGTCCTGCCACTCCTCGTCGCTGGGCAAATAGATTTGCTTGGTCTTGCGCAGCTGTGTGCTGCGCTCCTTGAAGATGGCCGGATAGACGGAGAATATGTCCGCCAAGCTGAGAAAAAACAATTGATTCGACATGGTCCGCACGCCTGCAACGAACAGCAGCAACTGCTGCCAGCCGCCAGCTGCCAGCTGCCTGTTCTCCCAATCCTCCTCCCCCCACCCCCCGTCAGTGACAACTGCTGATTTCCATTTCCATTTTCCATTTCCATTACCAAATTCATTCTGGTTCGTGCTTAACACCAATTCAATGCTGCGACCGAATCGACAACGATTGCCAGCTCCATGCAATACTTATCTATCTCGCATGCACCCCCCTCCCCCCTCTCTCTCTCTCCCTCTCTCTCTCTCTCTGCACTCGGAGAAAAAAAGGAGACTGGGCTCTATTGTATTATTATTAATATTCATAGATGAAGTATGAACCTGAGACTGGGCTAAAATTGATGTCAGCTTTATCTAGATACTCTTCTATATTAGTATTATTATTATTCTTCTTCTTATTATTAATATACTCTATTATATTATTATAAATATTCTTAGATCAAAGTTTAGATCAAACAAATAATAAGAACAAAAAACTCATTAAAGAAAATCTTGTATTTTTGTTGAGTTCTTGACACCTTCTTGTACACCCCTTATTAAATAGGTTATATATTCGCATGCAACATGAGTCTAGACTTTTTCTCTCAGTGTACAATTCATATGGAGCATGCAATGTGCACGCTATTGCTCACCACAAAGGACAAAGCGTTCGTCAGTTGAGTTGGTTACGTTAGGTTCCATTTGAGCCGGAGCCGAGCGGGGTCTGTGACGGATCTGGCCGATATCACACTTACCTTTTATTTTTTTACGGCCTCAGCACGCGGCCATAAATTCCCTTTGCCATATTAGAGGGGGGAGGGGTGGAGGGAGGAGGGGAGGGGGGGACTGGTTCGCATGATTTGCTCTGATTGGAAACCGTCTTCAATAAATTGCCAAATGTCACAGTCCAATGCCCGTTGACGCGGAGGGGGTGCAGTGGCAGGGGGCGTGGCAACCACTCGCAATTCTTCAAACGTGTTTCCATTGATTAGACTAAGCCCCACTCCCCCGCCCAACCCGTCTCCCCTCCAGTTGGGCGCCATTTGAGCTTTGAGGAACGCTCAATTTGGAATTAGGCAGCCATCAAATTAGTCATCGATTATCCCTGGAGCCGGGGTAGCCGGAGAAGGTTACGGCTAGCGGGTGAGGGGGGATTCACCCAGCCATTTGTTGGCTCGTCATTTCTATATTGGCCTAGGTCAAATATCGATTATCGCCGGCTGTCTATTGGGTCAGATTCAAATTGAATGTCAATTTGATTGGCATTTCTGGGTTACAAGCTCTTACAGAGAATTCTGCCATTATAAATATAAATGCATACACACTCTTAGTTCAGCCCGGGGAGTATTGTAAATTTATCACGAAATGTTTAGAAAATTGAAGAAGACATATCTGAAGCTATAAATCTCTGTTTGTCCTGACTGATTGGTGAGTATAAGCTGGGAAGCTAAAATTTTCAATTTGGGGATCCAAAGATCTCGGTGGAAAAAACGATTCATGCATGTTTGTTTTGTACATATGCAAACATACATGCATACATACATACATACATACATCACATATACATACATACATACATACACTACATACATACATAAGTACAGACCTACATACATATGTGCATACATACATATATACAAACATACATACATACACACATACATACACATTTATGTACAGACATACGTACATACATATATATGTATGGATCTACATACATACGCAAGCACATACATACATCTACATACATACATCTGCATACACACATCTACATACATACACGCACATACATACATCTACATACATACATATACATCTACATACATATCTACTTACCCGCTCCACCTCTTCCTACGCCGCCCCCACCGCCACAAGTTGCTCCTCCACAGGCTGTTGGAGCCAACGTTTCCTGCATCGATGAATTTCAGCAAGGCCTACTTGAATTCTTGAGAATCGAGGAGGAGGGCACTTGGTAGAAATTCGTTTTATTTATATTTGCTTGGTCTGCGTTTGATATAAGAAAACAAACATAAACGCACACATACATGCATGTATAGACTGACACACACACACGCCCACGCACACATACATACACACACACACATCACACACACACATATATATATAATACTTATATGCCATCGTACAAAATACTTGTATTATTATATACTTTCTTCCATATAAGGTTTCTACGATAATAACTCTCTACATTTTAAGATTATGTCAATGTTGACCGGATCGGTTCACTATATCCTATAACTTAAGCCATAAGTTATATATCTAATTGGAGAGGGAGGGAAATTTAAAGATATTCCAAAAATTTGTAGCTGCATTATGTTTACAATACATAATCGGAATACAATATCTATCAGATAGTTCCAATATTCTGCATATATGTATTCATAGATCATTTTATAGCTAAGTATACATACCATATATGTATAACCGCCAGGGTATTCAATCTTCGGCACTCCCGAATATGTTTTTCCATTGTTGTTAAAATTTGATCTAATTTATGGGCTATAAGGTGACTAATCTGGGCATGACGAATCTAGACGCCTTTGGCCAGTGGCCATTATAATGATAAAACAGTTTATGATTTTCATATCTAGCGTGCGATCAGCGGGATTTTCTGGCCGTACCCTAGTAAAAACAATATACTATACTATATACATTTTATAGTACACCTCTCTATCTACATACATAATATATGAACTTGAGCTGTCGTCCGGCCGGGGTTGTGTCTGCTATCGAAACTTTATACGGGGAAAAAAACGAAGAAGGAAAGATAATTTAATTATTCTAAGCATTAGGAACCTGCAGCAACTTGTGCAGGTTATCAGAACGTATACGTCAAAGATAACTCAAGTATCATAATTAATTTCTTCAGCTATTTTTTTTCCGCTTTTTCTTTTTTTTCGACTGTAAGCTACCCGGGCTTAGTTGGGGGCGGAGTCGTAGAGTGCGTGTCTTCTGGAAATCCACCGTCATAAATAATATTTATTTGTTTTTGTTTTGTTTTTTTTTTTTTTTTTTTATTAAGAAGCATATTTATTATATATAAGATGTATGTAATACAATAATTTTTTTTGTCTGTCCGGTTGGTTGTTGTTTTTTTTTGGGGTTTTTTTTTTGTTTTTGTTTTATCCATTTTATATAATCATATAAAACACTGAGCAGCTACAATACAAATATTGTGATAAAAACTTACAACATAACCTTTAATACATAAAAATACTTGCATAGTCTACAAATCGTATCGTTTATGGAGATGCCACTGCTGCTGCTTCTTCTTCTGCTGCTGCTGCTGCTGCTTCCTCAACTGTGAGAGAGCCAAACGCCGTTATCTACTGCTGCTGCTTCTTCTTCTTCTGCTGCTGCTGCTTCCTCAACTGTGAGAGAGCCAAACGCCGTTATCTACTGCTGCTGCTGCTGCTGCCGCTCTCTCGCCCTCTCTCTTTCTGTCGCTCATCTCCTAATTTGTTTGTATTTCTTTGCTTTTGCTTTTGCCTTTGCTTTTCACTCGCCTCATTGCACACGCCGCATTTGGCGTTTGTTGTTTCGGTTGGTTTCTTTTAGTTTTTCGTTTTTAGCCTATTCAAAATTTGTTTGCTTCTCTTTGCTTATTGATTTCTGCTATGCTTTGCTTTGCTCGCGGCGTGGGCGGGTGTAGATCGGTGCAGTTGATGGGACAGCAAATGAGAACGAAAAAAAGAAACACAAACAAAACAAAACAAAAAACAAAGGCATATTTTTAGGGGCGCGGCCGAATGTGAAGTCGAGAGAGTTCGCTTTGCCGCCCCCCCGCTGAGAAATTTGCCAATAATTTGCATGAGTTTAGTGTCCGTGTTTTGTTTTTGTTTTTGTTTATATGATTCTTCACAATATTCTTCTACTAAGTTTGATGTTTTGTTTGTTTTTGTTTTTGCTTTTGTTATTTGCAGCGTTAATTACAATAGAAATTATGTTTATGTTTATATATATTTGCGTAATTAAAATTAAATATTTATCGTATAAAACATATATAAAAATTGAAATTTTGAAATTTTCTTCGTTTTTATCAAAATATATATTTGTGAAAAAAAAAAAAAAAAAAATAATTTTTGACTACAAAATTTATTTAGATTTTTTGTTTTTTTTGCCGAGTATTTTTGTTGTTATTTTTGGTTCGAATTTGTTTTTGAAAAAACATAAAGCAACGAGAGGGGGGGGGGGGGGTGTACGAAGAGCCCGGCCCGAAATCATAAGAAACAATAATAAACAAAGGATTTAACATACAATTTTTGATGTTTTTTTTTGTTTTTTTTTTATAGATTTTTTTTGTTTGTTTGTTATTTTATACACATCTTTATGATAGGGGCGTATATAATGTATGTATATATAATTATAAGTAATAAATTTTCAATATTTTTATTTAATTATTTGCACACATGAATAAAAAATTACTATTTGCAATCATATATATATAAAAAATAAACTTAATTATCAGCAGCGGTCCCTCATCTCGTCCCCTTGTCACATCCTAAGCATCACCTGCTACATACATACATATATCATATCATATATATATACGTATATATATATATATATATAATATATGTGTGTGTGTGTGTGTATATCCGCCTTTCCTTTCAACCGTTCTTTCTTTTCGTTTTACTTTAAGCTTAATAAATTTTGGAAGAGTAAACAATACCATCGAGTTGCTGCATTATGCATTTATGTCTGCGCAAGTGTGTGTGTGTGTGTGTGTGTGAGTGTGTATGAGTGTGTATACATGGCTGTGTGAGTGTGTCGAGCGAGTGTGAGTGAGTGAGTGAGTGAGCCTGTGTGTGTGTGTGAGTGTATGGGTGTATTATATAGATCGCTTGAATGAAAACTAACGGTTAATGCGTATTTTTATGTTGTTCTACACCTCCTCTCACCCGTTTCTCTCTCTTCCTCTCTCTCTCTCTCTGCTCTGCTCTGCTCTCTTTCGCTCACTTTGATTTACTTTTCATTCGAGTTTCTTTAACTAATTTTTTATAATATTTTTGTTCTTTTTTTTTTTTTTGTTTCTGCTTCGTCCTTTGTTTTCATCTCTTATACGTATAAACTTTTATAATTTTATACTAAAGGTTTTTACCGTTTTCTTTTCATTTTTTTGGATTTTGTTTTGTTTTTTTTTTCTTTTCCCTTTTTTACTTTGTATACATATAAAAAAAGATGTCCAAAGTTTTTACGTTACGTTATTGTATATACGTGTTTTTTTTTTGTTTGTTTGTTTTAGTTTTTAAAGTGGATCGTTCTTCTTCTTCTTGTTTCTTTTCTTAACTTGTTTTTGTTGTTGTTGCTTCTGCCTGTTTGCTTTACAGTTGTCCTATGCTTTAAATGATTTTCTGCCTTACTTTTTTTTTTTTTTTTGAATGTTTATATATGAGCGCAATGCGCAAATCGGCGCGCGTTTACTATATATATATATATATAAATATATATATATACTATAGATATAGTAATAGTATCGTACTATGTATATATGTGGGGGTGTTGTTTGCCTTCCGTCCTTTGCTTGTTTTCATATATATGTGTATATACACATATATGTATGTATATATATATATGTGTGTGTAACTAACGGCGCTTTACTTTGTCTCCTCCTTCTCCTTGTTCTCCTCGGTCGATTCCTTCTCGTTCGACTGTGGGCAAATTGAGATTTCATTAGTCATTATTCATTAGTCATTGGTGGACAATAATATCAATTAGTTTGCGGGGCCTTACCTTGTCCTTCTCCAGCTCCTTCTCGATCTTGTCGCCCTCGGTGCCCTCCTGCTCATTTGATTTCTCCTGCTCGCCGCCCTCCTTGCCCTCCTTGGTCTCGGGTCTGCGGAAAAGGCATCAATTTCGATTATAGTTTCAATTGGATTAATGAGAACAGTTTATACTCACTCTGGCTTGGGAATGTGCGCATTCAGATCGAGCTTTGTGCAGATCTCATCCCAGTCGGGGAAGCACTTGTCCTTCATGCGCGACACATGTCCAATCAAATTGGGACACTTCTCGGTCATATAGTCCCGCAACGGATACGCAATATCCTTGGACAGATAGTGCAGCTGTGAGAGCACGGCAAATGCGACCACATCCAGGGTGGTCGGCTCATCGCCAAAGAAGAACGGCTTACAGTCGAGCATCTCGCTGAGCACCTTCAGATCGTTCTTGCCGAACTCCTCGATCTCCTCGGCGCTGTGGACACCGATGCCGTGCGCCTTGAGCTTTTTCGTACCCTGGAACCACTTTTTGTGTTGAATATCGGTTGCCAAATATGGTTTTTTTTTTGGTTTTGGTTTTGGTTTTTTTTGGTTTTGGTTTTATTAATGTTAAACAAAATGCAGAGAATGCACAACGGGCAACGGGCAACGGGGGTTTGTTAGGAGTTGTTACACAATATAGACACACACACACAGAGAGAGGTTAGCAGTTATGTAGAGGAAACACCATCGATAAAATCAACATAAAAATATATAATAAAAGAAACGAAAAAAAAGAGAAAAAACACCATGCAAGAGTTAGTGATAATGAATGGAATTTAATTTGGTTTGGTTTGATCTTATTGTAGTTTTTTGCGTTAAATACAGCCTTGCAGAAGTTCGGGTATATATAGCCATGATCTATCTAATCTGATCTCTGTTTTATCTTGATAAAACTAGCTAAGAATCTGTTTTCTTATACAGCCAGATTGGACTACTATATCATATAACTTGATAGTTAAGCTGTTGTTTTCTCTTTATCATATATATCAGCTTAATCTTAGCTATATCGGAGGACTATATAGACAGTCGGGTATATTTAGCCATGTCCTTCTATTTGCTCCGATCTCCCAGCTTAATCTTGATTAAACTAGCTATAGATTCTTCTTCTTATACAGTCAACTAATCAGTTTCAGCCAAATCGGACTACTATATCATATAACTTCTATGGATAGTTTTGTTTAAAATATATACCAGCTAAATTTTAGCACAATCGGGTATATATAGCCACGATCTTATCTTGATAAAACTAACTACAGATCATATATCAGTTTCAGCCTGATCGGTCTACTATATCATATAACTGGATAGTTCAACTGTAGTTTATAATATATATATAAGCCAAATCTTAGCAATATCGGATGACTATATCAGATAACCATAATTGATATGTATAGCCACGATCTCATCTTGATAAAACTAACTACAAATCATATATCAGTTTCAGCCTGATCGGCCTACTATATCATATAACTGAATAGTTCAACTGTAGTTTATACTATATATATAAGCTAAATCTTAGCAATATCGGATGACTATATCACATAACCATAATTGATTTCTTCTCCATATGTTTTGTAAATCTTTCTGCAAGGGTATTAGATATTCGGTTACCGAAAATAACTGTTCTTCTTGTTCTTTTGTGTTATTGCGGTATTTGTATATATTATCATAATTGGGTTATATGAGAGGCAACGCTGAACATAAACAATAGGACGCTGCGAGAGCACAGGCACCGTTATTGTTTATGTCCACATGATATATACAACTGTAAACAAAATTTTGAATGTAACTGTCGGTGCTTTGGGTCTGGTCGCTGCGACAGGCTCTGGCAATATCTCTGGCTCAAGTGTGTGTAGGTGTGTGTGTGTGTGTGTAGGTGTGGGTGTAGTTGTGGTAGTTGGAGGTGCAACATAATACGGCGGCAGCGATTCCAAGAGTCTGTTAGTGTTGCCTTTTTATCGTCAATATGTTTATTTACACTAGCCAGAAAATATGCCAGAACCAGGCCGGAAAAATCGACTCGAATTCCCAATAAACATTGCGACGAGCCTCAAATTCATGGAAACTACAAACTAAGGTTTGATGGATTTCTAGTTTTCTAGATTTCTCTATTTCTAGTTTTCCAGATATTCAACTGGCAACGTTGTATTTCTAGCAAATTACCTTGCGACCGAATGTAATTTTGAAGAAAAAGTTCAAAATCGAATTGGGCAAACGCAGGCCGAGCGCATGCTGCAAATTCACTTTGTAGCCCTTGAGTACATTGTCCGGATACTTGGCCCGCCAGTAGAAGATGATCCAAATCAAATGATTCTCGAGCATGGCAATTGTGGCATAGGACACATTGCGCTGTTCAGCGGTCAAACCGGCATCCAGATTCTTATCATACTTGGCCGACAGCTCCTTGATAATGATGGCCGAATCGGCGATTTCCTCGCCATTTAGCTCAATGAACGGCAATTGGCCCTTCTTGGAACGGAAACGCATCTTGTGGTCGACATTCTGGAAAGAGTACATATATATATATATACATATAAATGTGAGAAATCGGAAATTTAATGCATAAATAATGAGTAAGCGTTGAGTAATGATTGTGGGCTGAGTAATATGCTTGGTTGGGATTGGTGGGGGAGGTGGGCGCAGGCGGTTTCTGTTGATATTTTTATTCTCAATAACTTTTTCCATATCGCGCATTCCGATTCATGGATGTGTTTGTGTGTGTGTGCGTGCATGACTAATGTGCTTGTAATGTAGTTCAATCTCTGTCTCCCACGCGACCCGGCACGGCCTGTTTGGTTGTTCCGGCCGCTAGATGGCGCTCATGACATATATAGGCCTGTATACATACAATCGCATATATACATACATATACATATATACGCACGCACGCACATACTTGCACACTTATATATGTATGCCAAAAGCGAGATGCTGCCAGCCGAAACAACCACTAGAAAAAGCTGTACCGAAAAATCAACCAACACCCAACTACCCCCACTTTGTGCGCACTCACACATACATACAAGCATGCTGCTTGTAAAATTACACACACGAACGCACACGACGAGGAGTTGGAAAATTTCCAATTGCCGCTTTTTGAATTTGGCATATTCCAGTGTCAAAGCTGCTTGCCGCCGCCGACTTCCAGTGTGTACACGTACAATATGCATGCGCCGTTAACCGTTACAAAAAAAGTGACAGTTATGTCCGGCACATTTTGAGTTATCATGTGTGTGTTTGTGTCTGTCTGTGTGTGTGTGTGTGCACATAATTTCTAATTAGAAATTGTCCACAACAAAAGCGGACAGTCATATCGGGGCGTAGCATATTTCATGCTTTGACGCGGAGGGCAACAAACAGGGCAAACAGGCAGGGTGTGGTTGCAAACTCGCACACACTCGCATACAGCAAACGAGAGAGAGAGAGGAAGAGAGAGAGAGGGGAAGAGAGAGAGGCGTCAGAGGGCGAGTGAGCAAAAAGAGATTATGTTTTCCAGCCGCAGCAGCAGCAGCATCGTCGCTGCCCAGGCTGAAAAGGGTGGAGTCGTCATCGTCGTCGTCACATTTAATTCCAATGATCCACAAAAAGGCTGCCTCGAAAATGGAAGAAGCTGCCTCCAACGCATAACTGTCGCCACCACCGCACCGCAGCTATAGCCGCAGCAGCAGAGGCAGCGGCAGAGGCAGCGTTTTGCCGGCGACGCATTGTCGCTACACAATGCAAATGTTTATTTTTTATTAAATCATTATGCCAATTAAGAGGAGACGGGGCTCAATTTTGGCGCAGTGTGTAGAGTTTTGCATTGGCAACAATTGGATGCATGCTAAAGACACGACAAAAATGAACAAGAACAAGAACAGGGGAACAACAACAACCAACACGCCATGCAATTATGCAGCGCTTGCGTGTGCGTGTATATATATGTGTGTGTGTGTGTGTGTGTGTGTGTGTGTGACTTGGAAATCCACACCCTGCCTTAAGTACAAAGAGCGGAGTTTTAGCAGAGAGCGAGCGAGCGAATGAGCAACAACAAAGGCAGTGACTGTCGCCGCAACCGTTGCAGTTATTGCATATGTATGCGCAGTCTTTGTTTTGAGGCAAATATGCGGCTATTAATTAAAATATAAAAAAAAACAACAAAAACAACGAGTAACGTTTGACTGCATTTGTCGTTGGCATTTTTAAAAAGAAATACAACAAAAAAAAATGCAAAACTCCACTTCCCCTCACACATACACACTAGCGCTGCTGCTGCCGCTGACTTTGCAGCGCTCACGCGTACAGTTGTACTCATACAGGGTTGCCAGACCGTGCTGACGCGTCAACACTTTGTGCTGGCAATATGGCACGGCGCGCGAACATTTGAATAATTGTGTTGAATTGTAAAAAACGGATGTGTGTGCGCCTGTGTGTGTGTGTGTCAGTGTGTTTGTGTTCGGCGTTGGCTTTTGCGCCGCAATTTCCACAAATGAATTGAAAATGGAAATTTATGCACGCACAACAACTGCCCAGCCGGCTGCTTGGTTTTATTTGTAATGCATATTGAAAAAGTGAATTAATTGCACAATATACATGCATAAATACTTACGAATGGCAGTCACATTGGAATGCCAACTATGCGGGCGGCAATAAGCAGCAACAACAGCAGCCGCGCCTAAGCAGAATATTGTTGTTGTCGTCGTTGTTGTTGTTGTTGTTGTAGCTGCTGCCTGGCGTTGTTAATGATTTCGACACGCTCGCTACACGCTTGTGGTGTGAAAAAATATGCGTTTGGTTTATCACCCGTCTCCTGCTGCTGCTGCTGCTGCAGTTGTTTATTTTTGGGCAAGGCAAAATGTGCGCCTGCCTTTTAATGTATACAAAATGCAGCAATGCGTTTACAATAACAACAGTCAGCGGCCATAATGGGGGTACGAAAGTGAGGGGCGGGGTGGCGATATCACTCGATTTCACGAACGCGCCCTTCAACAGCGCCTTGTTGGCATTGTGATTAATGAAAATGTCAAAGGTCCATTTCGTTCCATTCAGTTTGTTGAACTCTCGCCGCCCAAAGCTCTTATCATAAAGCGGAACAAAATGGAAAGTGCGCTGCGACTGCGTCGTTGTGTGCATTGCGTACACATTGCACGCATACAAACGCACACGCACACCAATGCACACAAATTTATATCTGACGTACTGTCAATCATAATTGCTTGCGGCTGCCGGCTGCATACAGCAGCAGCAGCAGCAGCTGCCGTTACTTTCCCATTGCAGCCAAACGACGATAAATCAATTCAATGAGCCGCGGCAGCGTCAGCATATGGCAAAAGCTGCTGGCGCATTATCAGCTTAGGAAGGGAATTTCATCTCGCGCGCCCAACTACTTGAGAGCATCAATTAACATTCTTACAGCTCACACTCACTCAGGCTACCCCCCTCTTTCGGCCCCCGCGCACTCATTAAGCCATGTAATTAATAAGATTAAAGAAAACAACAATTGCGTCGTCGTCGTCGTCGCTGCCGCCGCCTGGGGCCGCACCCATTTTTGTAAGTCTATAAAATATGAAGGAAAATATATGCAAAACGCATCGCGCGCGCGCCTAAAGCTTTAAAACTTTTGGAGCGTCGCGAGCTCTGTTAATGGACAGTGGGGCAAAATGAACGCTGGACAGTGGAGACGGTTATTTGTCTAGCTGGGCTACTTAAAGATAAGGCGCAGTAATAAGAGTGGATAGCAGAGCGAGGAAAGGGGGGTTTAGCGCAGCAGCAACAATTTTTTTATTAAAAGCAATTACAAAACGGGCACAAACGGGGCTTGGAATTTTTGTGCAAGGCAAAGACAGAGACTGAAAAAACTAAATGAAGCAGAGCGCGCTGCAGCTGCAGCAACAAAGACAAAGACCAGAGTATTAAATGGGAGCCGTTGCTGCTGTGAGAGCGAGCGCATAAATCGGAGAGAGAGAGAGAGCGCCAGTGCCAAGTGCAAAATTTGAAGCACAACTTCGCATTGGGGAAGGGTGAGGGAGTGAGTTTGTGTGTGTGTGTGTGTGTGTGTGTCTGTCGGTGTGGAGTATAAGCACAACTTATGTGAGAGAGCGGCGGCGAGACGTTGACAACGAAACAGCAGCTAGGCAGAGGCCAGGCCAGGCCAGGCACAGCGCAGCGCTGCGGCGTCGGCGCACACACAAATTTTATGTATACGCTGTTTCATGTAGACGCACACACACACACATACACATGAACAGACAGGAATAAAATCCAGCAGCAGCAGCAGCAGCAGCAACAACAAAACGCCTGGCCTGGCTCGCTACAGGTTCAAATACGAGTACACACACCCATACATCCACGCATTGGAAGTCTGCCTGTGTGCGTGTGTGTGCCGGGATAGAAAGAAAAGGCAATGCTAAATGTATCCCTTTTCAGCGCATGCAGGCCTATAGGGTGCGGTGCGCGGGCAGGTCACAGGCTTAGCACACAATCATGGCGGTTTTTATGTATGGGTGTGCGTGTGCCTGTGTATGTGTGTGTGTGTGGAAAAAATCTCTACCGCAAAAATACATATGTATATGTGCATGTATGCTAGGGGAAAAAAAAATTTGATGATGAAAAACCCGCCAGGGAAATGGGAAAATCATGTAAAATTTAAAATATGTTTCACCAGCAAAACAGATAGATAGAAAACATGATGCTGGAAAATTGGGAAATTGGAAAATTTACCTCGTACTTGAGCGCCACCAGACGCAGCCAAGTCTCCACTTTCAGGCAATACGGTGAGAGCGACGGCAGCAGGGGAGTACGCGAAAACTGATACAGATAGATAATGTCCTTCTCAAAATTGGTCTTGTGCACATTGAACTTTTGTGCTGGGGCTTCTGATTTGGCTGGCGCAGCGGCAACATCGCCACCATCTTTCTTCGCATCGGCGGCAGCTCCATCGGCAGCGGCAGCGGCTGGCGACGCCTTCGCATCCTCTTTGTTGTTGTCTTGGGCGTTGTTAGCGGCAGCGTTCTCAGCAACGGCAGCGGCAACGGCGACAGGCTCGGCAGCAGGTTTTTCCGCCTGCTCGGCAGCAGCATTTTCTGTGGTCGCTGCTGCTGCGGCGGCAACTGCAGGCGTTTCCTCAGCGGGTATTTGAGCTACTTCGGTTGCCATTTTTTTCCTTTCTTTCTTTTTTTTTACTTTTTATTCAATTTTTCTTCGATTTGAAGTTGCGCTTTCTTTCAAAATCTTCACACTTTTCCTTGTTCAAATGCACGCACTCACACACATACACGGATACGGGGCACGAGCACACACACAGAAAGACAGTGAGAGAGAGAGACGAAGTCACAGTCGAGTCGCAGTCGCAGAGTCACCACCACTACAGACAGTTTTTTAAAAAATGCACCACACAATTTGCGCACAGTTAAAAGGTACCGCACCAACCAGACGCAACCGCTCACAAAACAAAACTGAACGGTAAATTTCCATTTCAATATTTTCCAGCCATGGTAACATTCTGACAGCGTTGCACCAACAAACTTATCGACTTATCGCTGTTAACTAACCATTGCTGTTATTAACAGCATAGCTCCACACACTATGTGCTGCAGCTCACTTTTCAACACTCACTCGTCATTTCACAAACAAAGCGCGTCAAGTGCGACAGTTTTCGACTTAAATTAATTAAACAGTGATTAACGCAACTTTATTGCACCTTTAAACGATGGGCGCTGCATTGGGCCTTTGTTCGGTAGCGCAGGTGTGTGTCAACAAATAAATAACTTGTCTGCATATCTTGTAAAAACAAATTGCGCATATGGTAAAAACTGCAGCAAAATCGATTCTCAGTGTTGGCGGCTCTGGCGAAATAAAGGCTAAAAACAAACTGCTATAAATAAAATATAAATTAAGCGGCTAAATTTGGCAGCTTTGAATGCAGCTAGGCTAGAAATAAACCGTTAAAATTCGCTTATTTAATAGAACCGCAGCAAAATCGATTTTCAGTGTTGCCAGCTTTGGCGACAAAATAGCTTTCCCGCTAGATTTGGCTGAATTTGCTATTTATGCTTAAGAAAACCGCCAAAAAGAGGCTAATTTGATTATTTCTGTTTTCAGTGTGCGCTCTGCTGCACGGGCACCGCGGCCAGCATGTGCTGCTCCGCCTGCCCCACCTGCAAGAACTCCTCCTCGTCCCGTTTCATGTACGCCTTCATGCTGCTGGTGGGCACGGTCCTGGGCGCAATTGCACTCTCGCCCGGCCTCCAGGGCACACTGAAGAAGCTGCCATTCTGTGTGAACTCCACTTCGACAATTAGCTCCACGGCCATTGGGACATTCTCGGGCGGCACGCTGCAGGTGGACTGTGAATATGCCCTCGGCTACATGGCCGTCTATCGCCTCTGCTTTGGTCTGGCCTGTTTCTTTACCCTGATGGCGGTCATTATGCTGGGCGTGAAGAGCTCTCGAGATCCGCGCTCCCATATCCAGAATGAGTTTTGGCCTCTGAAGTTTTTGATTTGCTTTGGCGCCTCCATTGCGGCCATATTCATACCGGATGGCTCCTTTGGACCCGCAATGATGTGGGTGGGCTTAGTTGGCGGGCTGGCCTTCATACTCGTCCAGCTGATCATCATTGTGGACTTTGCGCACAGCGTCGCCGAGAACTGGATTGGTGAGCTCTTGATTTCGAATAGGGGCATCTTTTCTTAAATTATGACTAATTCCAACTTTGCCCATTTGCAGAGAATGCGGAGAACAATCGCGGCTATTATTATGCCTTGGCCGGCGTGACTATCCTGGCTTACATAGCCTCCCTCACGGGCATAACTCTGCTCTACATCTACTTCACCACAGTCTGTATTTATATATATATATTTATGTTCATTTATCATACAATACGCTTTCTTTGATTTGCAGTCGACGGGCTGCGGCATCAACAAGTTCTTCATCTCCATCAATCTGATATTCTGCCTGGTTATCAGCATTTTGTCTGTGCTGCCCGCGGTGCAGGAACGTCTGCCCCACTCGGGACTGCTGCAGAGCTCGCTGGTGACCTTGTACACCATTTACTTGACCTGGTCCGCCGTGGCCAATAATCCGGGTTGGTCTTGAACGAAACAAACCATAATTTGTCGGTTTTATGCCTGATTTTATATTCGTTTCTCTCTCTTGCAGAAAAAGCCTGCAATCCGGGCATGTTTGGACTCATGGAGGGCTTGCCCAATGCCACCATCACAACCGTTGCACCGCCCACTCCCAACTCGAAAGTCACCTTCGATACGACCAACATTATTGGCCTGGTTGTCTGGCTGCTGTGCATCCTCTACAACTGCTTCAGCTCCGCCGTCGAGGTCTCCAAGATTAACAATGACAACAGCGAGAAGCGTGGTACGTGCCCTCAGCTACTCTTCCGCATACCCTTGCAGTGGAAGACATTGTGTTGCTAAATGTGAGGAGGATACTTCTCTGAGCTGAAAGAGCATATATATTCTTGATCAGTATTAACAGCCGAATTCTTCCGTTTGTCTGTTTGTATGTAACTTAAACTCTCAGTTTTAAGTCCGTTTTGATTAAGTCTTTCTGCAGTTTGTTTATGTATATGTTGAAGTCTGTCAAGTCTGTCTGATCGGAACACTATAACATATAGCTACCATATTATTTCAAGATATCTTTACAAGAGTTCAGTATGATCTTAACGTATTAACGATATCTTATCTAAATATTGATATTTGGTTATGTTGATTGTTACAACACAATGTCTGCAAGGGTATTTCAACTTCGGCATTTCGAAGTTAATTTTTCTTCTCCTGTCTTGGCACGCACATTGCACAGTTTCATTAGTTCCAGAGTTCCATATAAACCTCTCGTAATGCTCCACAGCTCCATACTCACTTTTCATTTTCGCTGTACATATTCTGGCTAACTAATTAACTAACAATTTTCTTTTTATTGATTAATTTGAACACGTTTGTTTTTGATAAACTTCCACTAATTGGTTTGGTAACGAAACTGTGTACAATTTGCCGACACCTTTAACTAATGTAGTTTTAACAGAAGCTCTATCAGACACAGAGACGGGCACCGGGGGCGAGAAGCCCGCCACCGACAACGAGACCGAGGGCGTCACCTACAGCTGGACCGCATTCCACACCGTTCTCGTGTGCGGTGAGTATCAATTGAGTCCAATTTAAGGCACATCTTATTTTAATATATATCCTTGTCCACTCAGCTTCCCTCTACGTGATGATGACGCTGACCAATTGGTATAAGCCCAACTCGGACATAGAGCTCATCAATGGCAACGAGGCTTCCATGTGGGTCAAAATCATATCCAGCTGGCTGGGCGTATTCATCTACGGCTGGAGCCTGGTGGCGCCCATTGTCCTGTCCAATCGCGACTTTAGCTAAGCAGCCAGTATTAAACACATATTCTATATTTACGTATATAAATATTATAAAAGTAGGCGTGGTCTATAATGCAGCCTGGATATGCCAAAATGCAACGGAGCGGTGCTTAAGCGAATGTTTGCCATGGTCTTAACGCGATATTTACTCATTAATCGTACTCTCAAAATATAACCAAGATAACTAACTATATATATATACACAATCTGGTGTCAAGTCCTCACTCCGAATAAAATTTAGAGTTCTTGCTGCTGCAGCTGTTGCGACTGTTTTTCAATGCTTTCCCGCAGACGCTGCAGCACCACAGCTTTGCCCAGTATTTCCATCATTTCCGCCACGCCGGGACCCTCGTGGAGGCCGCTTAAGGCGCCGCGCAGCGTTTTCATCAGCGCCGGAAACTTGAGGCCGGCTGCTTTGGCGTAGCTTTTGAGCAGCGCATTTAGCTGATCCTTGTGAAATTCGGGCGTGGCATTCAATTGCTGCAGCAGCTGCTCCAGCTGTGCCGCACTTAAATCCTTGAGCACAAAATCGCTCGGCTTGACCCAGAGAAAACTCAGCTTGCCGCTGGTCAGATCCTGCAGCAGAGTTAAACGCTGCGCCGCCCAGTGAAGCACCTCCACAATGTGCGACTCGGCAAGGTCCAGATTGGAGCTGTGCATCGGAAGTGTTAGCAAAGGGATTCCATTGGGATTCCAATGAGAACTTACTGCTTGGGATAGGCCTGCCTGACCAGCTGCTGCACGTGCTCCACTAGCTGCAGCCGGCTTTGCGGATCGGCCAGACGCGCCTTAATCTCCAGCTGGTTGTAGTCATTGAGCAGCTCCGCATTCAGACGACTCGGATGCGCATTCACGCGCTCCAAGCGAAACTCCGCAGCCAGTTGGGGTATGGAGTACAGCTGCGGCTTGGCATTGGGTCTGTGCTCAAAGCCGCCGCCGGCGGAGACAATGTAGTTGAGCAGAGCCGTGGGAAAGTAGCCGCGTTCCCGGAACTGCTTTATGCCAATATCGCCCTGGCGTTTGCTCAGCTTGGTGCCGTCGGCGTTGACCAGCAGCGGCAGGTGACCAAATTGTGGTGGCTGCCAGCCAAAAGCTCTGTGAGGAAGGAGAAAAAAACCAATTTAATCCTTGGAGCTAGAGGAATTACTAGATTCACCCACTTGTAGAGCAGCAAATGCTTGGTGGTCGAGATTTGCCACTCGACGCCGCGCAGCACGTGCGTTATGCCCATTTGGTGATCGTCCACGACGTTGGCCAAGTGATAGGTGGGAAATAGATCGCTTTTCATGATCACCGGATCACCTTCCGTGGCGCTGACATTGTGCTGCACGCTGCCATAAATGAGATCCTGCAGCGGCTCCACGTGCTCCGTCAGCTTGAAGCGTATGCAGTGCGGCGTGCCCTTGGCCAGCTGCGCTTCCAGCTGCTCCGGCGGCAGATGCCGACACTTGTTGTCGTATCGCGGCACCTGACGGGTGCGCAGCGCTTCCTTGCGCAGCAGCTCCAGACGACGCTCCGTGCAAAAGCAGCGATAGGCGCTGCCGTTCTCCAGCAGCCGCCCTACGGCTTCGCTGTTGGGTGGACAGGGATTAGAGTTCATTTTGGATAAATAAAATACGTCCGGCTCACCTGTAGAGTTGGGTGCGCTGGCTCTGGACGTATGGCCCGTGGGCACCGCCAAAGCCCGGGCCCTCGTCTATTTCAATGCCAGCCCAGAGCAGATCTTCGATCAGACGCTCGGTGGCACCCGGCACCAGCCTGGTCTGATCCGTGTCCTCGATGCGCAGCAGGAACTTGCCGCCGGCATGCCGCGCATACAGATAATTGTAGAGCGCCGTGCGCAGGCCGCCCAGATGCAAGTAGCCGGTGGGGCTGGGCGCGAAACGTACGCGCACATCGCTATGGCAGAGTCTGTGGCTGGCGCGGAGGCACTGCCTCAGCATTCTGGCTCGTTGCGTCATTAACATTTTCAGTTAAAGGAATCGAGTGAAGAGCGCAACAAAAGTTTGTTTACGTTCGCGGAGTTTACGGTGCATAACAGCTGATAGTGCTGCCAGATGTGGCATAGAATTCTTTGAACTAGTAGAGATGAGCGCGTGACGTGTGCAAAATGTGAAGCGTGTCGTCTTGCAAACGAATAACGGAATTGTAAAACAAGAGCGGCAACTTTCACAGCATTGGAAAAATTTTAACACGATCTCATCTCTATGCCAGCCTTTTTTAATAATTATTATTAACATTTAATTGTATGGTAGAAGAATCGAGTACAATTGCAGCAAGAAAGTTTGTTTACCTTTGCTTTAAGTTGCGCGGCTTAACAGCTGACAGCGTTGCCACATCTCGCACAGTTACCACGCATGCAGTTCTCTTCTTCTTTTCGGCAACGATTTCGCATAGCGTGCAACAAAAAGCTAATTAAATAAATAAATAAAATGGTTGGAACAACTCTAAGCACCGAGGAGAAGAAACAGCTCATTACACGCAACCTGCAGGAAACCCTGGGCGAGGATAAGTTAAACAAAGTACTGCAGGAGCGCGATCTGAAAATCTACTGGGGCACAGCGACAACGGGCAAGCCACATGTCGCCTACTTTGTGCCCATGTCCAAGATAGCCGACTTCTTGAAGGCCGGCTGCGAGGTAACGATACTGTTTGCCGATCTGCATGCCTACTTGGACAACATGAAGGCGCCCTGGCCGCTGCTGGAGCTCCGCACCAAGTACTACGAGCAGGTGATCAAAGCGATGCTCAGCTCGATTGGCGTGCCGCTGGATAAGCTGAAGTTCGTCAAGGGCAGCGACTATCAGCTGTCCAGGGAGTACACGCTGGACGTGTACAAGCTCAGCTCGCTGGTCACCATACACGATGCAAAAAAAGCAGGCGCGGAGGTGGTCAAACAGGTGGAACATCCGCTGCTCTCCTGCCTATTGTATCCAGGTCTGCAGGGCTTGGATGAAGAGTACTTAAAGGTGGACGCACAGTTTGGTGGCGTTGATCAGCGCAAGATTTTCACCTTCTCCGAGAAGTATTTGCCGCAGCTGGGCTACGAGAAGCGCATACATTTCATGAATCCCATGGGTGAGTCAGAGAATGAGTCATAAAACGACAAATCTCTAATACTCTCTTTTTGCAATTTTTGGCAGTGCCTGGCCTGGCTGGCGGCAAGATGTCCTCATCGGAGGAGGACTCCAAAATTGATCTGCTCGACTCGCCCGCCAATGTCAAGAAGAAGCTGAAGAAGGCCTTCTGCGAGCCCGGCAACATAGCCGACAACGGTTTGCTCTCCTTCGTCAAGCATGTGCTATTCTCGCTCTTCAAAGAGGGCGAGGGCTTTGAGATCTACCGTGCTGCTGACCACGGCGGCGATGTTACCTTCTACCAGTACGCGGAGCTGGAACAATACTATGCCGAGAACAAGCTGCATCCGGGCGATCTGAAGGCTTCTGTGGAGAAATACATAAATCGTTTGCTGGATCCCATACGCAAGACTTTTGAACAGCCCGAGTTGCAGTAAGCCTCCAAGATTTGAGCTCCAGTTCAGTTAACTACATCTTCTCGATTCCTCTTTTAGAAAACTAACTGCCGCTGCTTATCCGCCACCTGCCAAGGTAAAAGCCAATGCTGCGCCCGCTGCCAGCGCTGCTGACGAGGATGCGCCGCATCGTCTGGACATACGCGTTGGCAAAGTCATTGAGGTGGCGCGTCATCCGGATGCGGATACACTTTATGTTTTGAAAATTGATCTGGCGGAGGCACAGCCACGCACTATTATCAGCGGCCTGGTCAAATTTGTGACTGTCGAGGAGCTGGATCAGCGTCTGGTTGCGGTTTTATGCAATCTGAAGCCGAGCAAAATGCGTGGCATATTGTCCGAGGGCATGGTACTGTGCACCTCCAAGTGAGTTCAGCTAAACAGCTTGTTAATGTCCTGAATCTTTAACTGGTCTTCATTTCCCTTTATAGCGCTGATCACACCGTCGTTGAGCCCATTGTGTTGCCTGCATCAGCCACGGCCGGCAGCCGCCTGGCCTTTGAGGGCTACAGCGGCACGCCGGATGAGCAGCTAAATCCCAAGAAGAAAGTGTGGGAGAAACTGTCTGTCGATTTTAAGACCAATGCCGAAGGTGTTGCCGTTTGGAAGGACAATTTCCTGCTGACGCCCGAGGGCGAGCAACTAACCAGCAAATTGGCCAATTGCGCCATCAAGTAAACCGACAACCAGCCTGCCTGAACCGTGTAATACTTATGCAAACATAACTAAGCCGACAATTCAAAATTCGAAATGCATTTTTGTAACTTGTTTTAATTGAGTTTTTAAATATAATGCTTAAATGAAACTAGCAAATGAACGTGTTTTTGAAATTTAGCTTAAGTACTTTTTTACGCGCCAAACGATGCCAAGAAAGTACTCGTTCTTATTTGCGATATTCAAAAGGACTGTTAAATATATATATATGTATATATATATAAACAAATGTAAGATCATTTGTTTGACTCAGGTAAGCTAACATTTCGCTTAAACATTTTCGGATAAGTTATTTCAGTTCTTGAAATATAACGCTACAAAAAATATGTGGCAACAAAAATGTATTTTAAATTTCGGTTTGAATACTTTTTAAGCGCCCAGCGTTGCCAATTAGCAAAACAGCTGATTAAGCTTTTACAGCACTGCCAATTTACTGGTTGTGGCTATCGATGTTATCGATAGTAAAAGCGATTGAAGGCATATTTGTTTTAAAAAGTTATTTCGGCAACAGGTAAATAAATCCAACAGAATGCCCGTGGTGGATACAAAAGACCTCGTGCTGCTTCAGAAACAGCAGAAACAGGTGCGCAATATATGTATACTGGCGCACGTGGATCACGGCAAGACGACTCTGGCGGATTCCCTCGTGGCGAGCAATGGCATCATTTCACAACGCATGGCCGGTTTGTTGTTGTTAAACTTGCATTTCCAATTCATACGAAATGTTTTCGTTTGGTTTTTGTTGAACAGGCAAACTGCGCTATATGGACAGCCGTCAGGATGAACAGGAGCGCGGTATCACCATGAAAAGCAGCTGCATTTCCCTCTATTATCAGGACTACAGCAATGCAGATTATCTGATAAATCTGATAGATTCACCCGGTCATGTGGACTTCTCCAGTGAGGTTTCCACAGCGGTGCGTCTGTGCGATGGCGCCATAGTCGTTGTGGATGTCGTAGAGGGCGTCGGTCCACAAACCCGCGCCTGTCTCAAGCAAATCTACGAGGAGCAGTTGAAACCCGTGCTGCTGCTCAATAAGCTGGATCGCCTGATACTGGAGAAACAGATGACGCCGCTGGACGCTTACTTTCACCTCACGCAAGTGCTGGAGCAGGTGAATGCTGTGCTGGGCAGCATATTTGCCTCAGATGTGTTGGCCAAGGAGGACATGAGCGACAAGAATAACTACGAGTCGGCGCTGGAGAACGTCGATGATTCCGATCTGTATTTCTCCCCGGCCGCTGGCAATGTGGTCTTCTGCTCGGCCTACGATGGCTGGGCATTTGCTGTGGGCGACTTTGCGACCACCTATGCGGAACGCCTCGAAATGCCTCGTGCTGAGCTGGAGCGTGCACTGTGGGGCGACTACTACTACAATAGCAAGAAAAAGTGTGCGCTGGCTGGGGCACAGGAGAAGGCCAAGAAGCCGATGTTCGTGCAGTTTGTGCTGGAGAATATTTGGAGCCTGTACGACACTATTGCTGTGCGCAAAGACAAGGACAAGCTGCCACTGATAGCCGAGAAACTGGGCCTTAAGCTGGCGGCGCGTGATTTGCGCCTGACAGATGCCAAGCTGCAAATCAAAACGGTGCTGGGCCAGTGGCTGCCCATTGATCGCAGCGTGCTCCAGATGGTGGTGCGTCATGTGCCGCCGCCGCACCGCATCAGCGAGGAGCGCGCCCAGCGCCTGCTCTATCCGGCCAATGTGGAGCTGAGTTCGTTGCCCGCTGAAACGCTGGCGCTTAAGGAGAGCTTCAGGAGCTGCAATGCGCAAAGTGAAAATGTAATCGCATTCGTGTCCAAAATGACGCCCGTGCATGTGTCGCACCTGCCACAGAATCGTCCGAAGCGTCTGACAGATCAGCAGCTGCAGCAGCGACGCGATGAAGTGCGTCGGCGCATTGAGGAGCGCAAGCAGCAGAGCGAACAGACAGCGCTGGAGCAGATCACGGCGGGTGTCGAGCAGCTGAACACACAACCAGGTGTTGCAGAGGAGGCTGCGCCCGCGGAGGAGCGCAACGAGTTCGAGTTTATTGCATTTGCGCGCGTCTTTAGCGGCACGCTGCGACGTGGCATGCAGTTGTATAATCTGACGCCCAAGCACGATCCACGCCAGCCCACACATCGGGTGCTGGAGCAGGCGCCCTACGCGACACAGGTAACTGTCGGTGAGCTGTACATGTTCATGGGCGGCGAGCTGCAGCTGCTGGAGGAGGTGCCCGCTGGCAACATTGTGGGCATTGGCGGTTTGGAGGAGCACATTGTGAAGACGGCGACGCTGAGCAGTACCCTGGATTGCACCTCGTTCAGTGAGCTGAGCATCATGGCCACGCCCATATTGCGCGTGGCCATTGAGCCAGTGCAGCCACAGGATATGCCCAAGCTGGTCAAAGGACTCAAGCTGCTCAACCAGGCGGATGCCTGTGTGCAGGTCTCAGTGGCGCCCACGGGTGAGCACGTGATAACCACCCTGGGTGAGGTGCATGTGGAGAAGTGTGTGCACGATCTGGAGCAGAGCTATGCCAAGATCAAGGTCAATGTATCCAAGCCGATCGTATCGTTCAGAGAGACCATTGTGCCGGATGCCACCGTGGACATGGTCAACGAGGCTATTGTCAAAACAGCCGATGACAAGGATGTGACCAAAAAGATTGCCACGCAGCAGACGCTCAACAAGCTGGGCACGCTGCGTGTCATCGCCCTGCCGCTGCCCGCGACCGCTGTGCAGCTGCTGGAGCAGCACAGCAACGTCTTCAAGGTATGCCTAAAGTTTAAGAGCAGTCGATGTTAACTGATTCTGTTGCCTTTTTAGGAGCTAGCTGCCACACAGCGCAATTCTCTGCTCTCGGAGAAGTTCTCAACACTTTTGACATCCATCAAGAGCCAGCTGATTACCGCGCTGGAGGAGCTGCAGCTGCATGGCTTGAGCTCCCTCACGCCTGCTGAGCTAGTGGAGCGCATTTGGGCGCTGGGTCCACGCAATTGTGGCACAAATATTCTGCTCAATCTCAGCGATTACGAGCAGCCCGACTTTTGGTCCACGCAGTCCAAGAGCTCCGATACGGATGTGCGTGTTACCAGCGATGCGCGCAGAGATTTCAATAGCTCCTTGGTGAATGGCTTTCAGTTGACGTCGGGCGCGGGTCCGCTCTGCGAGGAGCCCATGCAGGGCGTTTGCTTTGTGGTGCTCGAATGGTCGCTGCAGTCCGAGGGTGAGGATTTGAATGCGCGCGGCTTTGGACCCTTTTCGGGTGAGTCTGAAGACTTGAAGACTTGCTTGATTATAGTTCTCAATAATACTCTTAACCATAACAGGTCAGGTGTTAACGGCTGCCAAGGAGGTTTGCCGTCTGGCTTTTCAGAATCAGCCACAGCGTTTGGTTACGCCCATGTACAGCTGTAATATTGTGGTCAATGCAGAAATGTTGGGTAAGTCTATTGACATCTCTTTACTTGTACAGTTATATGCCTTGAAAACTCCTAGAATTCGAGTAGGGGCATTATTAAAGTTGTTCCTGCTAATAACAGTGGATTGCTATGCTAAACATGGGTTTTCTTACATGTGAACATCTGTTTAGTTTGTAAAGCAAGATGTTAGCATGCTTAGAGTGCTGTTTAACATTTGTATGTTATGTTATTCAGCTGTAAGACGCTGCTATTAACAGTGATCGTGTTATATTAAAAACTGTTATCAGTTTCTCTATAACATTCAATAACTATGTTTAACAGCTGGAAATATATTCATTATGTTAGGCACTGTAATAGCTGTTACGCTTACTGTTACTGTTACTGCTTACAGTGCCGGTTATGTTTTGCCCTTGCAAGTATTTTTTTGATGGGAATTCTAATCGGAATTCTAATCAGATTTAAATTCTGTGTGAAGCAGAACAAACAATGTGGGTTTTTTAAACTACAATGTTATAGAGCTCTGGAATGCTGTTGTTAATATATTTAAAATTTTGTTAACAGTTTGTTAGACCATTGCAATGTTAAACAGTTTGAACATGTTATGTTGGAAGCTGTTAATAACAGCGTCTCGTTATGCTCCGCAATCAAATGTATTCTCCCGTGTCCATTATTAATTGCAATGTATTTATTATTTATTTAACTAAAATGTATAAATAATTTATTACATATGCATTTCGTATTCGCAGCAGAGCAAAAATTCTTTCAAAATCGTTTGGCGAAATATTTCGTTCACATTGATAATTTGTTGTTGTTTAATTTAACTACTAGTAAATGCAGCTTAGGTCTAACATAAATAGGCAACTAAATGTAGTTTTCTTTTGTTTATAATTTAAATAATTTGCTTCACTGTAAATTAAATAATTGTTAAATGTTATAAAAACGTTGGGGCCATGGGCTTGGGTTCGCTATGCAAAACAAATTAATTAAACAATTAGTGTGGGCGTGGGCATTGTCGCGTAATTGTTTAATTAATTCGTAATTGTTTTTCAATAAATACAAAATACGAGTATTTGTTAAATTAAGGTTACAGGGGCGGAGGCGATCAGCTCTGGATCGGAAAATGCCATTTCAAATGCTTATGTTTAAGTGCTTAGCGTCTAATTGTAAGTACGTTACGTTACGTTCCGTTGCGTTGCGTTGCGTTACGTTACGTTACGTAACGTCACGTTAAACCGCCTTGTCTCTTGCGTAGTCGTTGATCCCGTTCTATCGTCGGGCAATCAGTTGATCGCGATCCATTTGCTTCAGTCACAGTAGCTTGCAGAGTATTCCAAAATTCGTGGCTCGCTCCAAAATTTTGTGCTAGAAATTTAACTACTAAGTTTCAGTTATGTTCCGCCTAATCCCAGACAATGGTCTGTTGAAACTCCAGCACACGGTCCCAGGGAAACTCCGGTTCATAGTCGTCCAGCGTGTCCAGGGAGCGCTTGGCACGGCTCGCCTCCGGCGGCGTTGTTAGCTCCGCCGTCGGTGGCTCGCTCCGCTCCAGATTGGCATCCGCTTGGAGCGTGGTGCGCGCCTCCGCCTCATCGCTGGCCTGTGTGCTGCTGCTGGGCACCTGTTCGCGCTCCTCGGCGGCCGCCTCAATCGGCGGCGCCTCGCCGCGTCTCTCATTGTTGCGTCCATAGTTGCTGCCCGGAAAACCGTTGAGCGCAAACTGATCCGGTCGGAAATTGGGTGAACTGTGCGTATGCGAGCTCTCCGGTCGATTCAGATACTGATACGAGCTGCTGCTGCCGCCGTTCTGGAACGTTTGATCCTGCGGCTGATAGTTGGCGCTTATGGCCGAGCTGCCCACCTGGCTGCCCGATGAGCCGCCATAGACGGGTCTGCCATAGCTGTCCTTTTGGCCGCCAAGTGTGCTGCCCGGACGATAGAAGGGCTTCTGCAGCTGATAGCGTTTGGGCGGCTGGACGCTGGGCTTGCGTACAGAGTAGCCCGGCTTGACGCACATCATGCCGAACACACGAATTCCGGGCACGCTCGCATAGGTGGGCTGATCATGAGCCATGGGTCCCTCTGTGGAGCAAAGATGGGTTTATTAGGAATGGTTCGGCCAAGATTTGTCAGCATTTTTAATAAGAAGGATTTTAATGGAAGCAATGTTCAGCTCTTTGCTGGATGTAGGGTATCAGTTAGTCGGGCACTTGTTGTACTCACCCATCTTGAAGTGATCGGGACAGCGGCAGATGACGAGATAGTGCGATTTACCGGTGCGTGTATTTTGCAGCGCCAGCAGGGACCAATCCTTGGGCGAGCGGCATTCGCGCATTTCAGTTGTTGCCTCGCAGGTTTTGGCCAGCGTAATTGCCTGTCGGTTGGTTGGTGTAAGCCAAGAAGTTTGTGATTAGTGTAATGAATACCGTTTGCCCGTCTAGACATGGCTAATAGCTGGGCAGCTCAATTAGACATTCACTTGGCGGCGTCTGTCTCTCGATGTGGCCCACAGGATGGCAAAGAAAGTTGCCCGCGCTCTAATTCTAACTGATCGTGGGGCAAATTGAAAGTTAACATGCAACAGGCGAGAGCTGAGCCTTGGGCGTTGCCCAGGGTAGATAAAGGGGGGCCTGCTTGTGTGCCACATTAGCTAAGCTTGCCCAAAAATTGCTTGCCAATTGACGGCAGTTGATCCCGTGCCTAGGCTGAACCCCTTTCAATTGCCCGACATGATTGTCCTTTTAACAGATTTTTCGTGTTGCACTTGGGCTACTGTTGTTGTTGTTGTTGTTGCTGCTGCTGCTGCTGCTGTCAATAATTTGATTGACTTGCGGCGCTGTTTGCATGCGGCTGGATGGCTGGCTGGCGTTTCCTTTCGCCCGCTCCATTGGCTGCCAATTGGCTGCCATTCAGGTTAATGTGGCCTGCCAGTTACCCACAGCAGTTGCCAGTTGCCAGTTGCTGTGCCAGTTTTTCTAGCTTAAACGCATTTTCATAATTTTCCTATGCGCTCTGGTACAGTTCCGGCAAAAGACATGCCACAACAACAACAACAACAACAAGTGTGGCATTTAACGGTACTTGGCTGCACAATTAGCCAGCCGCAGCCCACACACACACACACACACACACACACACACACACCTGTCGACCCCTCCATTATAATGTTGATTATTATTTCATTTATGTGAAATTTTATTGTGCCACTTGCAACTCAATTATGCCCCACCGCACCGTTAATTGCCACACGAATGCCACACACATGCAGCGGGCGGATTGTGGGAAAAGTCTTGTTAACAATAAAACCCCTCAGATCCTTCCAGGAAATCCAGCTGCAGCAATCTATGAAAGCAACTCCAGCTGATCAGCTGGCAGTCGTGCCCAGCCACATGATCTATCATTGATACCAATTACTTATACGAATTGCAATACACTGAGCAAAAAACTCCTTATATGAACTTTCAATTTTCAATTTGGCGTTTATTTTGCTCGGGCTCAGTTTTGGATAGCTTTTGTGATTTGTTCTATTTAGACTTCTATGCAGTCAAATACCATATCTTAACATATTACTATCCTTATAAAGGGAAATCTTAACTATTATTTTAAGATTTAAGATCTGCTTTTAACTTTAGGCATTTGTTTTCAAAGATATTTCCTATTGCATAAAATGATCAAATTGCTTTTGAAGTGCATTTAAAGAACTTCTTTGAGCTACAATTTCCTGTTAACCCGTTTTGTTTTTTGCTCAGTGTAGCTAGTTTGGTTTGCACGCCCCCCCACTGTTAGATGGCAGACTTACCTTCTTCTTATTATCACCGACCAATTTGGTTGTGTGCTGATCATCTTCGTTGAGGCTAGCCGAGCAGGGATCACGATATCTGCAAAAAGACAGATTGGGTTTAGTGTTTAGCAGCTGTCTGTCTACCGAACTCTGCCCGGCTCTGGCAGTCGGAATTGCGAGCCCAGTTGGACAACGCACAGTTGGGCGCAACCAGGGACAACCAGCTGAGCTAGCTTGGGGCGGCTTTACGATTGGGCTTGGGTTGGGTTGGATTGTTGGCAGCTCACCTTGATGGACAGGCGCAGAGCGGTTGGGTATAGTTGAGCCGCACATAAACCGCATTGCAGACCTGCTGTATGGCGCACTCGGGCAGCAGATAGATGTGTTGATTGTGCGGATAATAATGATATTTGGTCGGTTTCGCTGTCGCCGTCTTCTGCAAATAGAGTTAGATAATAAGGCGTTGAGTTGTGCAGTATATACATATAATTTCAGCTGCTGCCTGATGGATGTGGCCAAAAGGGTTGCTAATTAAACTGCAGCTGCAATTGGGTTTACATGGAGATTTAAGCGTGGGCTTGGCCAATGCCAGACACCAACTGTGCTTGTCAGCTGCAAATATTTGCTTTTGCGTTTTGCGTTTTGCAGCTCGTTGACTTGCCATGAGCCCAGACCAAGTGTGTTGCAAAATTGACGCAAACAGTTTCTTAATAACAACAGACAGGGTTCGCGCTAAAATTGAAAACGGTTAAATATAATAAAAAAAAACCAAGTGCAAGATTCTATGCCAATCTTCGACTCGATTCGACTCGGCTTGTGGCTCGGCTCTGCATTCAAAATAGCTGCACCACAGCAGGTTAATGGCAAACGAGACCCTCACATAATGCCACAAATTGCTTCCAAGCGGAAACTCTCCGGGAAGACGGCGAGAGAAAGAAAAAAAAAAATGAAAAGTTATTAAGAAATTGATGCACTCAACTGCAGGCTGGGGTTAGACCGTGGGTCGGGGGGCGGGGGGCGTGCTGCGCGGTGTCAGCCCTTGGTAACTGCCAAACGCACTCCACTTGCTATTTACTTGGCAATTTGTGCGCAGAACTCAGAGCTCAGAACTCAACTCAAGCTCCGTCACTTCCTTTCCATAACTGCCAGCCATTTCCCCTTAGCTAACTTTTCTATGTAGAAAACTTTCTAAAATGTTCTCGCATCTTGTTCGGCGCGGGGTGGGGAGACGCTTTTCATCATTTTCCATACACTTGGTGACTTTTGTTTGGCTATTAAAAAAATCCCAACTACTTTCGCATATTGTTTTTGCAAATATTTCCTCAACACAATTGAAAGTTGTTTGTCGAATGGTTAAAGTTTATTCTCCCCGACCCCGGCCTCAGCAAATGTTTTCCCTTTCCGCTTGATGGTGGAAAAACACGCACACAAATTAAATAGTCATTATGTTCGGGAATGCGTTAACATTTGTTAAAGGAATTCCTGGTACCGCAGATTGTCTAAAATGATTGAGGGCTTAATTAATTGCTGGCATAGGGTTGTTTTCTAGGTCTCGCATTGATTGTTCCGGATTGATGAGCAGATATTCGTAAAGAACTAGGAAATCTGTTAAATGCGAGCTACAGAAAGTAAGTGGAGCTAAAAATAACTAGCTTAAGTTAGGGAAAGGTTGTCGCCAGTTATTAGTCTAAATGGTATCTATAAATACTATATTAGTTATTGTTCTGTCTGACTGATTGACTGATTGACTGATTGATTAACAATGCTCCGCCCAAAACGGTGACAGCTATAAAGCTCAAATTGTCACAGAATTTCCTTGTACGTAAAAGAAAACCTTTTAAAAACAGAATTGTTTGAGTTGCGAAAAGAGTTGGAAAATGAATTGCTAAAGATTGTGCCTAATATAATTAGGCAGCTTTGTCGTAGAGCCAAGTGCATATTGCTTTAGACTTTAACTAAAGTGTTTTGGCATAAAAGAAGTATCTTGAAATTGCAGCTAAACAAGAGCTTCAACTGGAAACTCTAAGCCCATGACTCATACGCCATGTTGGCTGTCATTGTCATCCTCCGAGCTGAAAGTCGAACTCGAAGCTCAACTCTCACTCGGTTTGTTAGCAATTTTCCTTACTAATTGCGACTTGTAGTTGTTGTTGTTGCAATTGCTGTTGTTGTAGTTGTAGTTGTTGTTGTTGGCTCCTTGCTACTTAGCACATAATTGAACTTAACTTCTTTAGCTTAGTCGCCTCTTTAGCTCTCGTTGTGCCCATGCACTTCACCCAGAAAATAGCGCTTCCCATGCCAATCATTTGCATTTCGACTGAGGCCCCGGAGCAGTTGCTTGCCTGTGCCCCCCTTCTACCATCTCTCCCCTCTAGTTGCGCTGTGATTTACACTGTCTGGCATTATTATTGAGTCTTGAGCGTCTTGCTGTTGCCCTCTGTCCGCGCTGCAGTCAGCTGTTTGTCGCATCTGTCCAAATGTGCAACTGTCGCCTCGGCGCATTGTTGCCGCTGGCATTGTGGCAGGGCTGAATCTCTGGCTTGTTGCCTGTCTAGTTGGCTGACTGCCTGCCTGTCTCTTTCACTTTGGCTAAGTACATTTTTAAATATTTACCATGTTGTTGGACAAGCAACTGGCAACTGGGCAGGCAGCAGCAACAGGTGGGCAGGCAGGGGCGGGGGCAGGGGCAGGGGATTGCGGGCTGCTGCTGCTGCTGCTGCCTAACTAGTCTTTAGTTAAAGAATTTTCCACGAATTGCAAATTAAAGCGTCGCCTCGCGTCCGCTTTTTAGTTTAATTTTTTGTTTTCGCTGTGCAGCGTTCGACATGGCACACGGGTTAAAGTTCAGCCTGTCGCTTCCCCCTGACCCACACACACTCGCTCACACACACACACGCACACACACACACACACACGCACACACACACACACACTTGAAAATCGTGTTTCTAGCGCTCTTCGGCTACCTTTCCGTTTTATAGTTGTGTTTTTTTTTTGTTTTTCCTGCCGCACGTCGAGTGTTGCGCGCGTCTCGCCTCATGAAGTGGCACGACCTTTTGTAGCATTCGCCGTTGATGCATTTCGAGTGCCATGAATTGCGTTTTGATTGAAAAGAAAGTGACATTTCCGCTGATTTCTTTGCCGCTGCTGTTGCTGTTGATTTTCCTTTTCTGCATATGCTGTTGCCTATAAATGTAAGGTCTGCTGCCGGGTTCAGCCGCGCTGCAACCTTTGCCAGTTTTGGTCAATGTTTATTTAGTTCTTGCTGTCAAATGCATCGACTCTGGAGTGTCAATTAAGCGCAAACTGTTTGCCAAAAACATTGACAGCTAATTTTTGACTGTGTGCAACACGGCGTATGTGTAATCTCAGTAAATACCGAAAAGCGAAAGCCCTTTAATTACGGCCGGCATTGATTGATTGTCTATGATAGACTGCGATTTTGATTTATTTTACTTAAATACAATTTACAGCAAGTTTAGGCTTGAATTTAGTTAGCTCTCAAGACAGCTGAATTTGCATTGGATGACGGCTAAAGAATCAAAAGTTTTTTGAATAAGATATTTGCTTAGGCTTCTATTAGTATTTGCTTTTTTTGTGTTGTCAGACAATATGTCTATTTATACATAATGTCAGCGGTATCGATAATTGCATACTATAATGAAAAACGAGGAAACTGTCGCCTTTCGATATTCGATACTTTTCATTTCTTAATTGAGTATCTCAATATTGAAGTTCTTATTGATAGCTCAATACTAGCGAAGCTATAGACTTTTATTAATAAAATTATCGATAGAATGCTCCCAAGTTGAACTGTAGATTCGATAATGTTATCGATTGTTCGATACTTTGAAAACTATAGTCTGTCTTCTCTGTCTATCAACATTATAAGTTAAATTATAGATAGAATGCCCCCAATTTAAGCTATAGATTCAATCTAGCACTTTTCTATTTTCCCTTACACCCATTTAGGCTTACATTGACTGTAACTATCGAAACTATCGATTAACGCAATGTTAAAGATTCTTTCTGCTTTGATTCAGTTGTTGATAATTTAAGCGACAAGTTTTGAACGGTTCCAAACGTTTGTTTTGGAAAATTTTCTCGTTTTCATTTGGTTTTCTTTTCATTTCATTGCAAACCTCAATTCAGCTACATAAATTTACTTTTAATGAGCGGCAGCTAATGTTAAACGCATGTAGCTGACAGCGAGTTCAGCTTGTGGCTACAGTATCTGAGGGTTACGCTCGAAAAGTATCTCACAGATGCGAAAGCGAGGCGCTTGTGAAACGCCCTCGAGCTGTCAGCCAAGAGCTGTTGATTCAATGCAAATTTTATATAGTGTAGTTGTTTAGGTCATGCCACGCCCACCCGACCGCCCAACTAAAGTGATTTTCTGTGTAGCTGGCGCGCAATTAATAAATAATTTTCATTTCATTTTCATTTGAGATTTGATTTAATTACGTGAAAGTCGCCACGCTTAAAAGTCACGCCCCCGCCCCCTCTCTTTTAACCTGTGGGCTGTATATGGTGTAAGAGAACAGTAAATTAGTTGCCATTATGTGTGTGCGAGTGTGTGTGTGCGTGTGTGTGAACATTTTTTTTTTTTTTGACTGCCTTCGAGGGCTTTTTAT
Source organism: Drosophila ezoana (assembly GCA_035045725.1). Classification (NCBI taxonomy): domain Eukaryota; kingdom Metazoa; phylum Arthropoda; class Insecta; order Diptera; family Drosophilidae; genus Drosophila; species Drosophila ezoana. The sequence goes on along the minus strand of JAWNOU010000177.1, from coordinate 23,869,858 downwards.
GTGTTATTTAATTTGATGCGCCAAGTGAAAATGAAATTTTGTTGTGTAGTGTGTGTGTGTGTGTGTGTGCGTGTGTGTGTTTATTTAATTGTTGCTTGCAGGTTCTTGTCAGCTTGTTGTTGTTATTTAAAGAGCGTGAAATTTCAAGTAGATTGCCGGCTCACGATGCTGCCGCGGGCATTTCTTGTTGTTGTTGCTGTTGCTGAGCTAAAAGCTACCGAAAATCCAAAGATTTGCCTTTTACTTGTTGTTGTTGTTGTTAAGTACACATTTCACTTGAGTTGTTGTTGTTGTTGTTAGGTTGTTATATTGTTAACTGTAGTTTCTCATGCAAATCCACGCAATTCATTTGTTTGTTTATTTGCTTTCAAATGTTGTTGCTGCTGTTGTTGCTGCTGCTGCTGCTGCTGTTGTTGCTGTTGTTGCTGTTGCTGTTGTTGCTGCTGTTGCTGCTGTTGCTGCTGTTGCTGCTGTTGCTGTTTGCTCAACGCTTTTTTCCGGTTTGCTGGCCATTGATAGCCATCAGCCAGCACAGCACAGCACAGCACAGCAAAGCACAGCATCAGCATCAGTCCAGCGCAGCGCACTTGATGGGGCAGTTAAAAAATATTTTTGAACTTCACTCAAACTCTAGAAATTGCTCTTGGCCGCGGGGCGTAATTAAAAAGGTTCAATAAATCGCCAGCTGATGGCCAGTTTTGCCGCATCCGTTAGATACATAAAGTTCAGAGTTTAAATTTCTGTTATGGCCATTCCTGGAAACAGCCAGAAATGCCAGCATGCACGACTATTGGATACTCTGCTAAACAAGTATCGCAATTTAATAAACTTTTGTTTTATGCGCTAGAAGAGGGTATTAAAGGGGATGCCCCCTGTTTGAGTCTTTAAGTATATATGAAAATATTATATGTTTCTGTTTCTTTCTATGACTATTTTTTGCTGAAGCTTTTGTTGTCCTATGTGGAAAAGTATCCCACTTCTAAGAAGCCTTAAAACCCAAACAAACAATCTAGTTGAGTAGATAAAAATACTTGTTAAGCAAATATGCTGGCACTTATGTTCTATATGCTCTATTGGCAACAGTGTATTTAGGCATAAAAAAGTATATATCTGTATATATACATATATCACGACACAGGAGACAGGTAGCTAACCCAATGTGCAACTTGCAACTTCCATCTTTAGTTGCAAACTGAGGCAGCGCTGTCTCTGCGCATGCGTAACTGATATCCATCTTGGGCGGCGTTACATTTTCTTTATATACACACACACACATATTTTTGTATATTTTTTTTTCCGCGCTGCGCATAACTTGTCAAACAACAAACAAAGCCGGATGGGCTAAACGAGCGAGGCCATGGTCAAGCCGGGCCAGGCCAAGTCAGGCCGGGCCCGTCCTGGCCATGTTGCAGCAGCAGCAGCAAGACTCTTCTATGATATAAGTGTAACACGTCTCATAAAAAAAAACTCGCCCAATGTTTGCTACGTAAGCGTCGGAGATTGCATCAAAGCGCTAAACGCGAGCAGCAGCTGATGGCTGCGGGCGGCAGGCACAGGTGTAAAAGGGGCAAGGAGGGGGGTACCTGCACATGCACAGCAATTACATTATTTCGCAGGCGGCGTTGCGTTGGCAACAAAATTGAATAATCCAATTGCCCGCTGCACATATGCGGCAGCAGCAGCATTCCATGCTGTGCCACCGGACACAGTGGACACTCGACTCGTGTTCATAATTGTTGCAGGCCAAAAAAAGAAGCAGAAGCAGCGAAAATAACTGACAAGCGTTTAATGTGTCAAATGCAAGAGCAACATGTTGCTGCTGTGGCAAGTTGTTGTTGCTGCTGCAAGTTGTTGCTGCTGCGAGATGTTGCTGCTGCCAGTTGTTGCCTTTGCATTGGGCAACGTTAATTTGTTCTAATTTGTTTCTAATGCCCGCGCAGCTGTCTTTCTAAGCTATTTTTGTGACTTGTCATAAGCTCATAATTGTGGCTGTTGCTGCCGTTGTTGTTGCTGTTGCTGCTGTTGTTGTTGCTGCTGTTGCTGTTGTTGCCGCTGTCCGAGTTGCTTTCGTGTTTAATGCGCAGTGCCGTAATATTTTTCTTTATGCTTAGTACTTATTACTTATTGTTGTTGGTGTTGCTCGCCGTTGGCCGAGTTTATTGTTCTAGTTTTGTTGTAGCCTCCCTCCCTCCCCGCTTTTCTCTCCTCTGGCCGTGGCTCTATTAACAGTTCTTTTGGGTGCCCATACTTGTCGGTTTGGGTTTGTTGAACTCTTAATGAGTTTATATGATCTTTAACGAGCAATGCATTTGTTTGTTGGGTCACTTTTTATTCCTTTTGGGGAGACATCTCATCTCATTCCGTGGAACGGATGCGCGTCTAATGAGCAGCTTTATTATTTAGCTCCGGGCACAAAACGTTTGCCATCAGTGCTCGATGTTTGTATCGGATTAAGACATTTGGTATAAGAATTTATTGATGGAAATATGTTTTCTTTCACTTCATTATAAACCAATTTTTTCAGTACCAAGACTTCAAAATGATCTATAGTCGCATTATTGCTTCTAATGAAAGTGTATTTGAGTGTTCGATAAATTTTCTAGCTCTACTCAATGCTGTTTGGGTTTGCATTATTGATAATTGGTTCTGTTAAATGTAATCGATACTTTTGCAAAGCTTTATTGAAAACTGTTTTGTTATCGAAAAATTGAATCTAGCAATGGGAAGACTAAAGAGAACTGCAATTCAGTTGATCTGTGCAGCCTGTCACATATATCTATTAAAAATGTTCTTCAAGCCTTGTTGCGATACTGAATTCTATCGATTTTATATTCCAATTATCCAATATTATTGAATTAAAGAAAAATGAAACGGCTTATTAACTTTAACCTCGAACTGCATTGGAAGTTATCAATTTTATCGATAATATTTATCGAATTTGCAATCCAACTGATCTTTAGAATCTCTGTTACTAGTTGACCAAAGCATTAGAAACGCCTTTATGTTCAAACTCTTGTTTCTATTGTCTTTCAATTCTACACATAGCTGCTCTGCAGTTTCTAGTCATGAATCAGGTTATCGAATATATCGATTGATTAAACTATTGAGCTATTAATGGTTTTACTTCTGACTTTTCTGGAGCTACTTCAGATAACTGAGAATGTTCAAAAGATGGACGGCCATTTGAAATTCTTCAGTTCAATTCTTAAATGCCTTGAAGTTCCTTCACCAAACAACACTTTCGATTAGTTTGGTGTGGCTAGCCGATAGTTCCGATTTCCCGTCTTACATTGAACTCAAAAGTTCCCATTTTCTAGATATAATACAGAATTTAACTTCTGTTGACCTTGCCGAAAGGCTTTCAATTAAGAATTCTACTCTTGAGTTCCCCAAAAATGTATCGTTTGAAAACTAATGCTTTTCGTGTAGAAACGAGCTCACTTTTGTTTAAGACCCATTTTGTATTCAAGCATCGCATTATTTGCTCTTTTTAGACAAATTCAGTTAGGTGCGGGCAAACGTATCTATCTACAGCTCAGCTGGTCGTTTACCTCGAACAAAAGGCGGCTCCTAACCGCAAATGGTCAAAATGTTTACATTTTGTTTTCAACGCTAATAAGCAGATCAAACAGCGTACCCCCCGATCTTCCCCAAGAGAGGGTACAAGATTTGGAAGAGTTTTTTTTTCTATAGTTTTTTTGAGCGTCTACTCACGTACAGCTTGTGGTCATCTGAGGCGGAGGTAGAAGGCGTTGACTGAGGGGCGTGTCTTACCTGCAAAATGGAAAGAAAGCGAAATTAGTTGCCGAGAAGTTTAAACATAATCGCAATAATAATAGCAACAAATTCCATCTGCATCAACTGCTGCCAATTCGCATTTAAATAAGCCATCAACTTTCTACATGTTGCAGGCAACATTACGGGGCAATTCCATACAAACATTGCTTTTGATCTGTGGCAGAAGCCGCTGCAGATTTCAATTTAGCTTAACACCAACAACAACAACCACAACCAACAACATTGCCTGCCTTTAATTTGTTGCGCCTAATTATTGCATTTTGTTGTTGTTGTTGTGAATGTTGTTGCTGTGATTTTCGTTGTCTTTTGTCTTTTGTCTTTGGCCGGGGCATTTCTTTGGGCATCTCTTAATGCTATGCATAGAGCATTATAATATGTAGTTCTCTTCGTTCCGAAGGCCTTGAGGCCAACACTTTCTTTATTGGACTTTCTTTAGATTTATCTTTTACAGCTTTGCCGCCAGCGGCCTTTGCTTTCTGCTGCCTTTTGTTTTTGCGTTGCGCTTCACTGTTTTTCGCATCGCTTTTCCAAGACAGCAACAAGAAGAAGCAGCAGCAGCAGCAGCAACAATCGCTGCGGAATTCCAACATTATGCAGTGCGTTAATTATGGGAGAGCCTGCGGTACTAATGTCTATATCATTGGCTGCGCACCCCATTAAAAGCGTAGCTGGCTAAATAAAAAAGGCAACCAACAACAACAAAAAAAAACACCCAAGTTGGCTTTATAAAATGCCGACCTTTAAAGCTAAGTTTTTGCCTAGTTTTCTAGGGGCTACACTGCAAAAAATGTATCGGAAAATATTTAGCTAAGTAGTTTCACAGATGTGGGAACAACAAAGTTCTTGATTTAAGAAAGGTTTTCTTTTTTGATGCTTTAAATTTAAGCAAATAATCGATTCTTCAGCTATTTGGGCTTGGATCGTGAGTCTTAAACGAAGTTCGAACCTTCATGCTGATTAAGTTAATCTTAAAATAAGTTTATATGAAAAAATCTGAGAGCATACATTTTTGTGTTGTTTTCAGTTTTGATTAAGCTGTTAGTTCTTTAGAGATGTTTTGCGCCCCATTCAATATTGTATGCTTGATTTAAGTGGTTTTTTATACTTAAAAAAATATATTTTTTTTACTATTCGGCGTTCTTCTTCAGATGCATTGGGCAAATGCCTTGAGATAACTGAGCATATTGAATAGCTAGGATCTCGGTATCTTAATCCAACTAAGCTTAAAATTTAAAATAGTAACTAACTTCTTTTAAGCATATTTATTTTACTGTAAGATTTACTGGGCTTGATGCAGCTCCATTTGGCTTTCAAGAATATTGAAGTAGATATCGTACTTAAAATTTCTAATAAGATTTCAACAGAGAATTGTGAGGCTGAGATTGAAAAGATACTTCAAAAGCGATTTGAACTTAAATTAAGAATCTTTAGCAAGGAATGTCATTGGTTTTTAACTTTTTTGCAGTGCATAAGAAAATATCGAAACTGTGGACAACGATTTCGTCACAGTCCTTTGTCTCAGTCGTGACCGTGGCGAATGATGATGGTTTTTTTTTGTTTAGCTGCTTTTTCTATTTTTTTTGAGTCCGGGGCAGACTGCAATTTGCGACAAATTCTGTACGTTACAAAAATTTCACTTGGCAGCAAACTAACCGACTGTCGACCATTTGTGGGCATTTTGTCTATAGTTTGTAACCTCAATTTGCATTTGAGTTTTGGTACAACGACAAATATGGCCAAAACAAATTTCGTTTTGGTATTTCGACAGCTCTTTTTTTTTGTTTTATTATTATTTTTTTTTGCTTGTTGGTATCTTCGATTGTGATTGCTGTTGGCCGTTTTGATTGCTATATAAGTAAGAGATAGAAAATCGCGTCGTTTGGGTTAACAGTAAATCAATTGGCAGCAGAACGTATCTAAAAGATACACACACACACACACACAGACACATTGGCCAAGATACATCAGCATTTACAGCTATCAATCATAATTAAGTGAATGATAATCAAAATGGTCAGCATTATGATGGACTTGGAGTTGCTTTATTCTTGCCCAGCCTTTGTCTGTATTATTAGAGGTAATGATAAAGAGCCGCAGCTCGAGCGGATCGCTTCCAAGTCTCTGGCACCGTTATGCAGGTTAACATAACTCCCAGGCGAAGCAGCGGCAGCACCAGCAGCAGCAGCTTCTTGCTCTCTCATTGTCTCGACCTCATCTCGTATGCAAACGCAGGCGCATTCCCGCAAGTCTCACTTTGAGATACAAATACAGATGCGAGTGCGAATTTGCTGTTGTTGTTGTTGTTGTTCCTGTTGCTGTGGTATCTAACATTGACATGCTGGCAACTGCCTGGCAAATTTAGCACGCTAAGCTGAGAGCCAACTCGACTGCAGCTTTCATTTTAGACCGGGTGACAGCCCAGCTATGAGATGCTGTTGTTGTAGTTGTTGTTGTTGTTGTTGTTGTTGCTGCCACAAGCTCAGACGCTGCCACATTAATTTATTAGTCGCACTTGCAATTGCTGTTGGGTGTTGTTGCTGTTCTTGTGTAAAAGATACGCACACTCTGCGATACATTTTTGTATTTATTTTATTTTATTTTTCTTTAGCAACTGTTGCCTGCAGCCGTGGCCCCTAGTTGTCGCCTATCAAATTACGTTGCTGGGATGCCAAACCAACAACATTTGAAATCTCTGGCATTTTTGTTGTTTTTGTTGAAACCATAGCTGCAGCAGCTTGTTGCCTGCCTTGTTAGTGCAGCGAGCAAGAGAGCGAGAAATGGAGACAGAGCGAGAGAGAGAGAGAGGGAGGGAGAGAGAGAGTGGGCGAGTGTAGGCTGGCAAATGAGTAATGAGAAATGAGGTTTATGCGCTGTACGCTTATCATGAATTTGCAGCTTACGAAAAGCAAGATGTATATATGTAGATTTTTTGGACTAAGCTGGCTTTGAGCCATGTTGCAGGCGTTATTAATCACTTTTTTTTTGTACCAAATTGCATTCAAACCATAAATATATAGATTAGAATTTAAGATAGATACAGAGAGGATAGAGATATCAGAGCTTTGAAGCCAGGTTAAGTTATGGTAAGAATTGATATGTACTTGTCTATAATACATATTATTACAACGTTTTTCACGACAGCTTAAAGTAATTTAAATCATTATTGTTTTTTTATATATTTCGTTTTTATGAAAAGTTTGACACACTTTCGACTAACTCATAAACTCACGATTAGCTCTCACAGAATTTGTTGGCGCTTTAATCTTAATCTCAATCAGTTGAGTCTCAATACGTTTTATATCTTGATATATTTTTGTGTGTCATGACAAGTCTGGTAAACTTTTGACTTCCTCATAATATATGCCCACCTTTGCTTAATCCCGCCTTTATGTAGATATTCCTGACCAGCGTTATTCCATTTAACGAGCACGTGTAAACCTGCTATTTCTATTGCTGCGGCGATTTGGTTTCGCCTGCCCATCATACCAGAAATTGCGAGTGGGAATATCACTATGTATACTGTCCAGTGTAAGATTCGCTCATTAATTTTCGCGTTCCCCAACTGACATTGATTGAAGATGCGGTCGTGTTATGGATGCATGGGAACCACATAAACTAAAACTAAACTAAAGCCCTGCTGCCGTTCCTCCTCCTGCTGCTGCTGCAGTTCCTCCTCCTGCTGCTGCAACTCTTGGTGATTAATACAACTGGCAGGCAATTGTCTTGCTTGGCTGTGCTGCTCAGTTAGAGCTCCTGCTAGCTTTCCATTTTTCCATATGTGATCTCTTTGAACCCAATTATTGTTGTTGTTGTCTGGAGTTTCTTGCCAAATGACACATATTGCATAGCTTTTCATTTCTATGGCTGTCTGTGGTGGGTGTGGCCACGCCCCGTGTACACGCTTTTGGCCCACAAACTTTTGCTTTTATGGATGCGAATGATAAACTTCGATGACTTCGCTGATACTTACTTTGGGGGCTGGGAATTGGCCGTCTCCTCTTCGCAGTTAGAAAGCGCATTTTTCTGCTGCAATCCATAATTGCCCGCTTGTGGTTGCTGCAGTTGTTGTTGTTGTTTTTGGTTGTTGTACCCTTTTTGCACCATTTTGTTGTGGGTTTCATGCCACTTACCAGCGCTTCAGCTGGCTCCTGCCACCTCCCCAAGTTGCAGCTCCTAGTTTTGCGGCTATTTGTGGCTTTGTCCATTTTTGTTTTGGGCTGCGTTTCGTGCGCAATTTGTTATTTTAATGATTTCGATGGAATCTTCTTCCCCCCCCCTTGCTGCATATAATTGCGCGGGTGTTGTTGTTGTTGTTGCTGCTGCTGCTGCTTCTGCTGCTGACTTCTGTTTTGGGTTTGGCGAGAAAGTCGCATTGCATTCAAATGCAGCTCAACGGCGACGCCAAGTCAAAAGTTAAAGTGTTTACACGCCTCTCTGACAATACCCACACACACACACACACACACATTACAATACACACACTCAGTACAACACACACAAATCTGACAAATGGCCAGACAATAGCAACAGCAGCAGCAACAATACTAGGCACGAGTAAGAGTGCTTAAGTCAAGTGTGCCTGACTGCAAGATGCCCTGTAGCCAGCTTTTCAATGCTGTAGCATACATTTCTACTTATGCCTGTAACACACACAAAGTACACACAAACACACACACAGCAAGGTCACAATAGGCAGCAGTTGTTCGTTATGTTCCCTTTGCTCCCTGGTATATAAAATGTATTCTACTTTAATATGACATTCTAATGTGTGATTAAACCATAAATCAATGATATGCCTGTATAATTTTGCGGGTGTCTTGAGTTAGTAATATAGTAATATAGTTAAAGTCCTAAAACCTTAAAGCCAGCTCTTGTAATTCCAAACAACGATTATTATAGATACACGAGGAACTCAAACTCGTCTTTCTAAATGTAAACTCTTAAGCTGCTCTGGTCTCTTAAATGGAGGCGAAACTTAGCTTGACTTTGTCATATTTGCTCCGCAACTTTATAACACCCCTTCACACAATTGCAATGGACGCTGGGTATAACAACAAAGAGCAATGGCTTACAAATTGCTGGCGACGTTCAGCACAGTAGTTGACAACATCAACAACAACTAACAACAACAACAACAACAAATACAACCAGCAGCAGCTACAACGACAAGAGGCAACAACAATGTGTATGTCTGGTGCCGGCAAACATTATTATGGCCACATTCAAAGCCTCTTCGTCTTGGACTTGGCATTGTAATCATCAATATGCAGCGTACCTTCCCTCCCATCTAGCCCCCCTTTCGCTCTATTCAATGCTATATAAATATTTACCCATGCCATTAGTCGCTAGCTGCATTTAACAGCTTCTAATATCCGTGAAATACAGCAAAGCCTTTAAGCTGGCACGGTTTTGTGACCATGGCCAAAGTATATAACTTGTTTGTATTTATGCCAAGTGGACCCTACAAAAGGGCTTACAGCGTTTGGCTGCGAGTGCAGCTGACCGCCTTTTTGTCTGGCTGGCGTTTTCTCGCATGGAAATTGACACTTTTGCTGGCCAGTCTATCGACACTTGGTTAAAATTGTGTCAAGTTGTCAACAGCAGCAACACCAGCAGCAGCAGCGGCAACGGCAGCAGCAATCAGCTGTCAGTGTGTCAGTTGGATGGCCTAAAAACTGACCACACTTGCTCCAAAGTGAGTTGATGAAGACAGCTATGCAATCGATATGTGGCACAGCAATTGAAAATGAAAACGAATTAACGCAAACAGACAGTAAATCTAGTGAAACTTTGCTTTAATTAAAATATATATGCTAGCGATAGTAACGATAATCAACGTTATCGAGATTATTTATGATTCTTAAATATCGATAGTAATTAATGATGCTCAGCAGCAGCGATAGTCAAAATAAAGTTAAGCAAATAGAGATAAAACAATTGAGCATGATTATGAACTGAACTTGTAAGAAAATAGATAATACCAATTATAAATATTAATCTATTAAGTTACATTAAAGCTATTTTGATGAGCTAAACGCAAGCTGTATAAGATTCGATAAAACTATCGATAGTATAAATGAGTTTTTAATTGAGCTGGAAACCCGAGACTTATCGACTGCAATAGACAAAGTTTGGGCTGAAAAACGATCAATAAAACAAATGCTTTCCCTTTTAATCGATATAGTTAATGTATATCGTAATAGACAAGAACAGTGTGACTATCGATAATATCGATAACATAACTATAATTAAAATGATCGAAAACAACCTCAACTGCCGTATAAAAGCATTTTTGTTGCGGAAGATATGATTGATAGAAGCTAAGAAAAACTTTAATTCAAATGAAAAAACGATCACATCTGACTCTAGGCATAAAGATCGACTTCATGTCGCCTGTCATCGATTGTGCAGCCATGCTGCGCTTTAAAATTTAACCTTCTTTAGCCTATTCAGTAGCTTTTGACCAGCCCCAGACTGACTTATGCATTTTAATGTCCGGTCATAAAGGAAAAACATGTTTCTATGCATTTATGTAAGTTGTCAGTGGCGGGTTCTAAGTTGTGTGCCTTTCGTATCTGGCAGATACACGTACTCACAGTCGAGTACAACAAATTATGCGACCCCGCCCACCAGTCGAAAAGTTTTGTGTGCATTTTAAATGTGAAACTGGACGCTTGCGTCCAGGTGGAGGCAACGCGAAATTACAATCTCTTGATGCACGAGGGCGACCGAGAACAAACTGTAGCAAACTGTGGCACAAAGTCAAATGCGAACGACAAATTAGCAATTTAAATTTCCGGCAACAACAATCAACATAAAATACATTTATATGCGTTTCTGCAATTGCCGCGCTGCCTTGCCACATGTTGCCGGTAGCTGCCGCACAGAATTGTGTCAAATGTGCTTTTAGTTGCCCGGCTCGGCGCGGCTCGGCGCGGCTCGGCCCGGTCTCTCCCGGCCACGCCCACAGCCTGGCACTTTCTTTTGCATTAGACATAAATTTTATGACGCTGACGCCTTTATTAGTACGAGCTGCCGCCTGTTGCTCCCAATTGCAACACTTGCCACAAGTGCTTAGTAAAAGTTGTAGCGCCACAAAAAAAAATACAAACAAACAACGAAAATAAAAGCAAAAATCAAATGAAAAAATTTTAAACGCTTTACATTCAGTTTTTGCCATTTGCAAAAATAGGAAAAAAAAATGCAATTTGAAGCATTATTTTTGTTCGTTGATTGCATTCACCTGATGAGTATTTGTGTATGTGTGTGTGTGGGTTAAATGTTGCATGTCTATGTCCCCTTACCTGCCTACCCGCCGCACTCCGCACCCCTCTCTGCCAATCTCTCTGTGTCTCCACATCGATTTGGTGGAAAGTTTGATAGATGCATATCTTTTCAATGGCCACGTTAATTGCAGCTGAGCATAGAAATTGCTGTATTAAGTTTGCCCTCGGGGCCAAAAAACCAGGGGTCAAAACTAGCCAAAGACCACAACTGTGTAGCTCGGTGTAGATCTGTATTTGATCTACGATTTCAAATTTGTTCAGTTCATTGCTTAACGTTTTGTTATTTTATGCACTTGCTGAGCTTACTTCAAGTTTGTCACGAAATGAAAGAGACATTTTTGGAGCTCATAAACTATATAGATTCTTGATTCGTATTACTCTCTTTTAGCCATTAGATATGTCAGGTTCAACTGGATCTGATTACTATATCTTCTGGAGGCTAAAGAAATTCCGTTCGAAAATTGATATCTCATTTGAAAATTTTGTTTTTGTCATCTTTTTAAGTTTAACTATATCTATAAAGTCATTAAGAGCTCTGCTGTATACAAAACCTAATCAACATCAAGTTAGAGCATCATATAGCTCTTATAAGCACAATCTTTTAAAAGATACCCTTTGTATCTTTTTTCAATGGGTTCAGATTGAAAAACTGAAGTTCTTATATGATCAACTATTTTGTTTTTACCGTTACCTGAACCCACTTTATTTATATGTTCTGTTCGTAAACATAAATGAAATCGAAAATGTTAGAAATTTCTTTATTTTTCCATACATATCAACAAAGTTTTATCAGCATTCGACAAGTATTTGTTATAGCTATCGTAGAAATAAACCGTTGAGCATCAAGTTATTGTAAAAAAAAAACTTGTTTGTTTTTTATGGTATCCCAACCAAAGTGAAGCACATTATAATAAAGATAACACAGAAACCATCTGTCTTAAAATAGAGTGGTATTTAAACATTATTGTACGCTTAATTATAGATTGTTTTAAAAAGAAACTTCCTATGACAACTATAAGATATTGAAATAGAGTTCAGCTGCCGTATCATACAAAAGAAAATAGATAGATAGATAGATAGATAGATAGATAGATAGATAAGATAGATAGATAGATAGATAGATAGATAGATTGCATGCAATTTGCACATCTGCGAGCGTATTTAACTTTTACCACTTCAAAGTTGACTCTTCTTTTTTTTTTTATTTGTTTTTTGTTTTATTATTTGTTGATTATTTGTTGTTAGCCGCTTTAGAAAGTACAATAAATTTATAGACCATAAAGCAGCCAGAATAGCGGCAATCGCACAGTTCTGGCCGCCTTATAAATAATTTATCAATTTTAAATAAAAAAAAATTGTTTCGCTAGATTTTTATTTATATTTTTCGTTTGGTTTTGCCGCAGCTCAGCAATTGAATTAGCCATAGACAATGGCAACAAAGTTGCGATTGGCAACAACAAAGCGAATTGTGATTTAAATGCAATTGGTTTTTGTTTTTGTGCTGTGTGTGTGTGTGTGTGTGTGTGTGTGAGTGTGAGTGTGCTCTATGCACAATTACACGACCTAGAAAGCCAAAGCAGCAGAAAGTAACGAGAAGAAAGCCAAAAGCCAAAGTCAAAGACAAACTCAAAGCCAAATTCAAAGGATGAGAGTTTGCTTTGGCAATTGAAGTTGATGAAGAAGTGCGGCTGCAGGGGCGTAGAAGGGGGAGGGGGGGGTGAAGGCAAATGGGGTATTGATATGAGGTCTGATGGGGGGGGGGGAGGCTCTGTCGAGGTGGGTTTTGCGGCTAATGCAAATAGTTGCCAGCGAGACATTTACAATTAGTTGCCAAATACTGTGAGATCTTAATTTGGTCGTGGATTCGTGATGCGGCTGCAAACGTAGGGTAAACCCCATGCCAGAGGGGAAACCCCATGCCAGATGGGAAAAGGAAGGACTGAGACTGTCTAGTTTTGATGTAGTTTGTTTTACGCTCAGCTTCTAAAAGTGGCCGAAACTCTCACTTAATGGAAAGTGCCCCGTCGGCGCCCAAGGCTCTCATTAGGGCATCAAAGTCCAAAGATCTGGCTGGCACGATTGGCAGAGCTTCGACCCACGCATCCATCCGTGTGGTAGTAGCCAAGTCATGGCCGCAAATGAAGCGCGGCCGGATCGCAAAATCTTCGGGCACGTATATGAAACACTTAAGGGTTTGCTTTTTTTTTTGTTTGGTCCATAATTGGAGTTTCACTTTTTTACTTCTTACATTTCGCATAATTTGCGCTATTTTAACACTAATGAGTTTTTATATTTAGATATTTTTTTCGCCTCTTTTTATAAATTATTGTTATTAGCGTGGTTAGAAATTCTTTAATTGCAAGTAAAAGTTTGTGACTGGATAAATGTTTTTAATAAATCAAGAAGAGCTGCAAAACAGAAATAGAAATGCAAAACCCTTTCCCAAAAAGAGTTGGCTTAGAAAGCCAGCGGCTAGACCTAGTTCAAGACCCCAGCGAGACAAAGACAGAGAGAGAGAGAGAGAGAAAGAGAGACAGCGATAGAGAGAGAGAGAGAGAGAGAGAGTCTTTGTTGGCGAGCGGCGCTTTTCTCAGCTTTCTTCTGCCGCATTGTTCGATTTTTCCTAATCATATGAATAATGTTAACTCTTTCCCTGGGCTCTTGGCTCTTGGCTCTGCCTCAGCCTCTGGCTTTCTGCTTGAATGCATTCATTTGCATTTGCTTGCAGCTTCCGCTAGCGCCTGCCCCGCACTCTGCCTGCCCGCTGGTAATTGCTTTTGGGGCTCTTTGATTAGCATAAGTTTTGGGCTAACGGTCTCTGCTCTCTCGGCCATTTGTGTGTGTGTATGTTTTGTTTGTGTTAACAAGCGTCTGATAAGACTTGAAGCCAAAGTCATGACAACTATTTCATGGTCAGTCGATTTATGGCCAATTCCATGCTTCATTTCGCTGAACTTTCCAACAGCTGGCCACAGCCTCTAACCAAGACTTCACCTGCTGTCTGTCTATCAAAACCAATTGGCAGCTGCAAAAATTTCACACTTTTCCACAAATATCTAATACATAGTTCCGGGCTTTATTTATAGCTCTATATAGACATTCGAAATATGGTTTTATTTTTATTGTAATCATTATTATTATTATTTTTTTCTGATTTGTTAAAATTACATTGAGTGTAATTCACTTTTCTTGGCTTTTGTTTTTCTTTCCACGAGTCGCTCGTAGGCTATGATTATCTGCTCTATGCCTTGTAAAATTGTCGGTGTCATTGTTATGAGGCACGCGGCAAAGTTAACCATAATGGTGGAGGTACGAAGGGGCGAAGGGGGGGGGGGGCGGGGCCACACAGTTACTGCTTAAGTCAGTGAAACTTCTTTGCCTCTTTCACGTGGCGGGCTGTTTTTCAGCGTAATAATGCAAATGTAAAAACTATTATTAATTGCCAGCTACATGCAACGGGTGAGGGCGTGGTCATTGCGGCACAGAGCTGGCTTCTGAGTCTGGCGCATGCCGCAGTTTTTTTGATGTATACCCTGTAAACACAGCAGCAAATGAGAGGTATATTTCAAAGTGCTGCAGGCTTAAACCTGACACTAAGTGAATATATGCTACCCAAGCATATCTATCTTGTAGCCTCATCGAACTAAGACACTATAAAAGCAAGAGCTGGCAAATTTGCTAGAGCATAGAGCATAGAGTATGCAGTAAAGAGTATTCTTCTATATATATTATGTATATATTAAGCTGACATTGGGTGTACAAACACTTTAACATTCCATTTAGCTAAACGACAACTTTCAGTACAATCAAATACACAGCTCAAAAGTTACTTAAGAAAAACTCCTCACAGGATATCTTCAAGTCGCGCATTCTCCGCCATTTCGAACATGCATTTGTGATTGCCTACACTGCCCACTAATTAAATGAGTTGAGAGCGTGAAAAAGTCGCATGTTGCGCATGTTGCATCATTCAAAGCCGTAGACGAACTAACTGCAACTCATGGCGCAGCGCCATGACCTAGGCATTGTTTGTGGCATGTGGTATGTAAATGATGCGGCTAACGGTGCTTTAGCATCATCATTAGAGCCAAGCCGGAATTGTATTCTTGAGATATCGAAATTTTATGATATTTGGTCTTGATTTGCGTCCCATTAGCGCCTTTTGATCTGAACTTGATTCTTAGCTGATTCTCTGGAGCTTAGAAAGCGTGTAAATTAAATGCCCCAGCGAAAGTTTTTCCAACCTTTTTGTTTTCTTCTCTTATTTTCTTTTTCTTTTGTTATTATTATTATTCCTATGCAAATTAGCTGAGCCAAACTTAACATCTTCATTTTTGTGTCGCAATGCCACAATAATGAGTTTTGGCTTATATATATGTATGTATATATAATATTTGTTTCTTTTTGTGGGCAAAAATATTTTAACAATGTGTTAATTACACACGGTCAAAAAAGAAATACGAGAAAACCCCGTATGAACAAATCTGTGCTTAATCGTTAATTTATGATATTTCTAGCGGTAAAAGACGTCAAGCAATCAGCCCGAATGCTGATTCCCAGTTGGCCAGTGGCAACAGCTTGCGGCTTGCCGCTTCGCTGATCATGATCATCAACAACAGCTGAAGCTGAGGCTGAAGCTGTAGCTGGGGCTGAGTCTGAGAATCATGGCCAGATCATAAAGTTTGGTTAATGTGCATGTTACGAATGGGAGCTACAATAAGTTGGGCATTTGTTCATTTGATGGACACTGACGAATATCCATAAAATGATTAAGTTTGCTGAGCTCGGAAATATGCAGAAATATTCTATCAAACTTGCCTTTTATATGCACTCTTAAGCACCACTTTATTATACCTTCCCTTAACCATTTTGATTAGGCATCGTTTAAGCCTAATTATATGTTTTGCGACCTTGTAAGATTTACAAATCAACTTTACGTCACATTAAGGAGAAAGGCAGTTCGTATGAGTGGCACCCATTTCAATTAAGCTGAGCAATCAAAATAACTTGGCTGCCAATCGAAACCTCCGAGTCTCTTTCTTTCTCTCCGCATAAATCTCAGATCCGAGACATTTAGCGCATTTCTAAAGCTTAAAACGGCATCAAAGCGTTGCAAGCGCGCAATGCTCTGCGATTATCGGTTAAGAACAATTAAAGACTTCATTAGGCCACAGCTGGTAGCCTATTTAGGTGCGGATGCCTCTCTATATGTGACGATCAATTCAATTAAGCACAAAAGTCAGCTTGCCTCGGGCTTTAGAGATCATGGCGTGTATATCGGGGTTATTACAGTGCGACAGGAACGACCTATCTTTAAGATTTTTATTGATAAAAGTCTTTTTATTAAATTTGAATCGATGCGTTTTCTGAGCATTTTTAGATATTTGTATCGATAACTTCATTGTTCCCAACATCGATAAATGTCGACTAACAGTTCCGATCTTTATCGATAAATTGTCCTATACTTCCATAATCGATAAGATATCGACTATCGGCTATGTCATTTTAGCATAAATCGTTGATTAAAAGACCTAGAGCCAATAAAATCAAAAGATAATTAAGTATGAATTTTCCATGAGAAGTTGCTAAGTAAATATTAAGCACAGCTTTCATGAAAGAAAACACCTCACGCGCCCATCTCTAATGGGTAATTAGACGCTGGTTAGCTGGTGAAGGTACTCCGAAGACCTAAACCCAAATCTAATGCAACTAACTAACGCATTTTTTCTCGAATGCAACCTGTTGACGGTTGTTGTTGTTGCTGGATTTGCGGATTATGTGTTTGTGTGTCACGTAGAGCGTGCAACGCGGCGGTACGTGCAACTCGCTCAACCTGTCGATAGTCGTCTGATATTGCATCGGCAATTGGAGGAGCCAGAGGATGGCCAATGTGTGTCGTCTCCATCAACTGGTACGTTTCCCATCTACGACAGCGGCTCGCGAATTGCCAATTGGCAATGGCCAATCGCAGCCATAAATTATGTCGTTGTTGCCGTTGTTGTTGCTCTAGCTGTAGCTGTAGCTGGAGTCGCCTCCGTATCATCATCATCATATATGTGTTGCTTAGCCTAGGCGCACATCAAAATTTATAGGTCAGTGGTGGCAACAAATTGCCAAGCGTTGAGGCGCTTTTCCGATTTTTCCTCCTTTTTTTTTGAGTTTTTGTGTGGGCCGAGTTTGGTTCATGCGATGATGGAATGTGAGAAGCTGCCCTCAGACATGACCGTGATCTGGACATGTGCATTGAATTGTTCCCCCAGTTCCCACCAGTTTCCCAGTCCTCTTCGCTGAAAGCATGTCCAATATATTTTTTTCTTTTTTTTTGTGCTGTTACCAAAACTGACCCACTCAGCGGCAAAAGAAGTTTTCATCGATTGTCCCAGGCGCACCGCAGCAACTGTTGCTGCTTGCGCTGTTGTCGTTGCCAACATTATGACAATCGATTTGCAATGGAAAGCCAATGCCTGAAGGCGCTCCATTTATAACAAGTGGCCAACATTGACTGCCAGCCAGCCTCCTCTCTAGCTATGGATAACTTTATACGCTCCAATCTCGAGTGTACTTTTCTATACCCTTATGGAAAGTATCATCAATATGCCATCAAATGTGTCACGCAATGCGAAAACCCTGATAAACTTTTATGATCTATGAAATTAACCAAGGTTCAATTCAACTGACTTCTTTAAAATACATTTATCTATCCATCTCTCTTGCTGTTCTATGAGAACTTGACTCTGTTGATGAAATTTTAGGCACATGGAACATTAATCAAGTATCGGGTTTTCATATAAAGACAATGCATATATGATTATGTATGAAGCTTAGATATTGCTCAAACTTGGCTAATATATAACTCATTTTATTTTTAAAATACTAGGTATAATTTTTCAACACCAATTTACCATACGATTTAAAGAAATTTATGTGTTAATTTTTGTAACATGCTTTTGGCGATTAAAAGATTTCTTATTCATTAAACAGTCCTGGCAAAAATAATGTAACTATTATTGTATACTTTTCACTTTTTGACCAAATGTTTAAGATTCTCATTAATATGATGATATAGATCGAGATCTGAGATCTGCATTGGCCACAGCTCAGCTAGGGTATTTGAACTTTGGCATATCTATGGATTGGCCTTTTGATGATGCTGTTGTTGTTGCTGTTGTTGTTGCTGCTGCTGTTGCTGTTGTCGTCGTTTGCTGTTGTCGCTGTCAGTTGTTGTTGGTTGGTTGGTCGCTTGTTGCCGCTTGTTGCTGGCTTTCAGAGTCAAGTTGTACCAATAATTCTGCATTTGACATTCAACGGACCTGCACTTCTTTTTTTTTCTCTTTCATCTAGCTGTGTGCCATTTTCGGCCAAAACGGTTTCTTAAACTGTCTAATAGCCCCTGTCCCCCCCCACACTTAAGACGCCCCTTTCGGCCCCTCGACGGGCATTGTCTTGGCCTTTGATATGCGCATAAGTTTTGTGGGAAAGCTCAAAGCTAATTAAGCGGAAAATGTCGAAACGGGCAACTGCTTTATGGCCAAACTGGGCAGCTTTTGACCAGTCCAACTGCACTTACCTTATTATCCTTGTTGTTGTTGCCGCCGTTGAGCTTCTGCTGGTAGTACTCCTCTCGCGCATGCGTATTGAGGCTGTCTATCAGCGCCGAGGCATTCACATGCGCATCATAGACCATGGCATCCGGGGAAGCGCCGCTGTTGCTGTTGCTGCTGCTGTATGTGGCAGCTGCTGCTGGTGTTGCTGCCGCTGCTGCTGCTGCTGCTGCTGCTGAGGAGCTGCCGGCAGCAGCTGCTGCTAGGGGTATATTTGCCTGCGGCGTGCGCGTATAAAGCTGCTCCAGCGGTAGGGCTGGCGCCTGGGAGTTGACAGTTGTCATGGTCGCCGGATTGGCTGAGCTGGCCGCGGTCACCTTCTGCTGCTGCTGCTGCTGCTGCTTGGTGGCGCCCAGCTTCTGCTGCAGCTTTTGCTTGTTGGCAGCTGTTGTTGCCGAGCTGGGGGGCTTGGATTGTGCTGCTGCATTCGCTGCCGCGGCGCTGACGCTGCTCGGACGCTGCGGACCGCGCTTCAAAGCGGCGGTCACCTTGTGGCCAAAGGGTCGCTTGGTCGGACGCAGCTTGTGCTTGCCCTGGGTGCTCAAGGTGCGTTGATTGCCGGCGCTGCTGCTGGTGGTGCTGCTGGTGCCCGGCTCCGCATCGGCAGCTGTAATTGCTGCGATATTGTTGTTGGATCGCGCCGCCACAAACTGATCATCCGCATCGGTGGCATCGGTGAGCGCATCGTCGCTCGTTGTCGACTGCTCCAGCTCCGACTCGGCGCTGTCATCTTCCGTTGCCTGGCTGTTGTCTCCGGCGAGTGTTGTCAATGCGGGCGCCGTGGTCTCACCTGTCGCCAGCTCGTTGCTGTTGGTCTGCGCATCCAGGCTGACATCTGTTGTCGTCGGCAGCTCCTTCATTAGCATTGTCTGCGCCGTCACCTCGGCCTGCAACGCTGCCTGCTCATTCATTGTGTTCTGCAGCTCCAGCAGCGTTGTCTCATCCAGCAGCAGTGTGGGATCGGTCTCGGTCTCGGTGTAGCCTGTCGTGGGCAGTGTGCTCTGCTCCGCCTCCTCCGTGGACAGTTGTTGGGTGCTGCTGCTGCTGCTGCGCGCCGAGGTGGCCTCCTGCTGTATCAGCTGCTGCTCCTCAATGTCCAGCGTTTCCTTGAGTCGCGCCACACGCTCCACAATCCGCGCCAGCATGTCCTTCTGCTGCTCCGGCAAATTCTTGGTGTCCAACTCGAGCAAACGATCATATTTCTTCATGTTACGCTTAACGGTCTCAATGTCGGCGCGCGTCTTCGAAGCGGGCGGCGTCAATGTGGGATACGTGGGACTCTCCATAAAGTGAGTGCGCGCCCGCCTATTGCTATAGCCCACCAGCTCAATAACGCCGGGATACTCGGCCTCGATGGCAGCGGGCAGTGCACAGAGCGTGGCAATAAGCGCCAAGGCGCAGCACCAGGCTGCACTCAGCGCCATCTTCTCGTCGAAGGGGGGGTGGTTGGTGGTGCTAGGAACACGAACACACACACACACACGCACTTTTGGGTGGGCACTGGCTACGATTTGGCTGGCAACTGTTGCTCAAAAAAGTGGAACTGGCACTCGCGTTTTTTTTATATCCAGTTTTTTATTCGTTTTATTATTATTATTTTTATTTATACTTTTTTATTTTGGCCAACACGCATTCGTAGCTCGTATTAGTGTCAACTAACTGTAACTGGCTGCACACTGCACGACTCTAAATACAAGATTCAAGTCCAAGTCCAAGTCCAAGTCCAAGCTGGTCAGGAGTCAGCTACTCGTCTCTGGCTTGGCGGCCAGCTTTTCTATGGGAAACACTTGTGTATTTACTATTTTTTCTTGTTTGTGTATTTTTATTTATTTTTATTTTTTTCTTTCTGCTGCTCCGATCGCAGTTGCGCTGTCTTCTAACGTCTTGGTACAAATGTTTCAGGCCGCGTTGCGGCAGCGTCTTTTAAAAATTTTCAACCGGAAAACGCAGTCGCTGTCGCTGTCGCTGTCGCCGCTGACGTCAGCGTCTGCGTCAGCGTCACGTCGCGTCGCTGCAGAGACTTTTCTCCCAGCTTTTTGCAGACCGGTTTGCAGTCGCGAGACAGTGGCCCAGCTCCAGAAAGATACATTTTGAACAGTTCGACGAATGCCTTAGAAACTATAACAAATAAATGCCAGAATATTTAGGTTTATTTATTAAATTATGCATTTATAATAAATATTTATGTCTCGCTCATTGTTCTCCAAATGGCAGCAGCAGATTTTAAGGCCAAAGAACAGCTTTACATTTCTTTCTAAACTTGAATTAGGCGCGCAGCTGTTGACTTAACAGCGGCTGTTAAGACGCTGTTAGGCGTCAAACATGTTGCATTGTTGAATTGTTGAAACGCTGTTACGCCTCAAGCGTTAACTGCTAACTGCCAAATTTTGGCCTTACTTTGGCTAAATGTGCAATATGTTCAATTCTTTCGACTGTTTGACAGCTGATCAAGTTGTCTATTAAATTCCATGAGGCCCCCTGCGGAGACGGGGCACGTTCAATTAGTCATTCCAGGCACGCTGCCGCTCGACTAGATTCTTTGCATTTTGGCCTGGTTCTTAGCTTTCGCTTCAATGTCAACGACGCATCGTTTAGCCTGTCATCGATGTGCTCTATAAAAAGATAGAAAAGTTTTTAGGTTTGTTTTGGACTGTCGACTCACAAATGCTCTTGCAGTTGTGGGATATATTTCTAAAAGAAGCTCAAATGTTTTTATGTAAGCTATATGATAAATATTTACGAAGATTTTGATCATCTTTTATAACAATATCATGAAGGCCGATATTTGATATATTTGAGAAGTATTTCATACTATGGAAGGTTACTTTTAAAGCTGAACTTCATTATTTCTTTTATAACAATATACATGATATAGTGTATATATGATATACTGCTATATAAATCTGTTTTAAGACTCACGAGATTTATTGAATAAGACTCACAGACAGGCAGACATCCACATCGCTTTGGCTGCTTCTGCTGCTCAAGATTCTATATATATATATATATTATATACATATGCGTTGCACATTTGGTAACAAATTGAAAATACCCTGCGCAGGGTAAGAAAATTAAAAGCCGCTGGCAACAGGTAAAACCTGACGCCCAGACACCTAGCTGGGAATTTAGTTGGGGCCTTTAGTCGGTTTCAATTTAGCTAAATGACAACATTTAATATAATTTGTCGCGTGTGCTCTCACTTGAAATTAATTGGAGCTGCCTCTCGCTCTGTCTCTCTCTCTCTCTCTCTCTCCTATCTCTCTCTCTCTCTCTCCTCTCTCTCTTGCTCTCTCGATCAAGCTCGCAGCGGCCCTGCGCTCGAACGTGCTCCGGCTGCTAATGATCTCTATAGATTTCCATTTCTAGCGGCCTTTCTCATAAACATGCATCCACATACATATATATATATATATATAGACTATATAGAGCTTTGCCATTGAAATTTCTACAGCGCCATGGGAACGCCGGCAGCCAATAAAACAATAACCGAACGGAACGAGCCCTGGCCCCCAGACCGGACTCGGCCCGGAGCACGGGGTGCCCCCCACTGGGTGCCAAAGCCACGCGGGCTCATTTTTCACGTAGCCGCGCAATAAAAGAAACTGAGCGTTAATTAAAAAAATGGCCATAGATCAATGCACCTGATAGATGAGGCGGCTACGTTGTGCTGCCCACAGGCTGAACTGCAAAAATAATTTACTGAGCAGCAGCAGAAGCAGCAGCAACACAAGTTTTAGGCCCTAATTGAGCCACGCCCCGTCCGGGCTACTTAGTGCATGCGTTTGACAAGTCCTTAGGCGCTTCATTAGCCACATGGAAGACCCGTTCTGATCGCATTGACACACATGCAAATCGTGGGTGCTGCTGCCGTTGTGAGTGGGTGAGCGGCAACAGTTGCTGCTGCGTGGCCAAAATAAAAAAAAAAATAGTTGCAACCGGGCAACTTTCTTCGGCTTATCTTTATGCATATGCAACGCAATGGCGGCGTCTGCATTCTTTTGTGGCAAGACGGCATAAAATATGCGAGCGACGCGACGCGACGCGATCATCTGCCAACAGCAGCAACAGCAGCAGCAACAGCAGCAGCAACATCAGCAACAACTGCAACTCTTGAACTTTACTAGCAATGAAAAGCTTGGCAGTGGCCCTTTTAGCCAGCGACTGTTTAGCATTTGCAGCCAAGAGCAACTTTTGCATAGACAGACTTGATGAAAAGACAGAGACAGAGAGCAAGAGAGACAGAGAGACAAAGAGAGAGAAAGAGAGAGAGAGAGCCAGAGCAAGAGAAAGAGAAAGAGATGCTGCACGAAGTTGCTGCTGCTCAAGTGCCAATGGCAATCTGCTTTTTATGCCCAGCACCCATTGAAAATGAATGTTAAGGGGTATTATGAAGTTAGGCAAATATATGCAACAAACAGAAGGAGTTAGCATCAAATCCATATATTACAAATCCATAAATATACATGTAGTTATACAAATTCTTGAATAGGAGAACAAGCTTATTCGATTTAGTCACGTAAATTTCCTATATTACGTACATAAGGTTTTCTTTTTCATAGATTCTCTATTTTCCTAGCTTCGATAAATATCGATTTATAGGGCAATGCATTCTTGAGTGAATCTTTGAGGCTGTCAAGAGATGGAAACTGTAAATGTGGCATCGATATATATCGATTTCTAGAACTACGTTTTTCATTAGCACATAACTGAAATTATTGCAGCTAGAAACAGCAAATTATCAAGCTTATTTCCAGCTATCGATTACTCTTTCCTCTTTTCCGTTTCGATATATGTATATCGATATCCATCTTTGGCTATCGATTACTCTTTCCTCTTTTCCGTTTCGATATATGTATATCGATATCCATCTTTTGTTTTTAAAGACACTTTTAAGAATTCACATGCTAAATGTACAAAATTTGGTAGGTTAGCTTGCGTATAGCTTATACAGATCAGGAATATTTTATATTAATATTGCTTCTTGGATACTCTACCTCTCTCTATTCCAATTAGGTTTAGACTTAATTTTTAGATATTCACACATTGAATGTCATCGAACAATTTGAAAATATGTAGACAATAGGCACAGAAGAAGAAGGAAGAAAAATTTCAAAGTATGGTGAAAAGTTCAGAAGCTGCACAATTGCTGCATATAGAAGTAGGTACGAAGGGCTGAGTCTAGGGTATCTGCTAGCCGGACAATCTCGACTGGAGCACTCTTACTTGTAGCTATTGTGGTTCGTTTTTTTGTTGTTGTTGTTGTTTCCTGGGCAACTGCTTTTTCTGCTGGTTTTGTTGTTGTTGCTCCTGCTGCTGCTGCTGCTGCTGCTGTTGTTGTTGTTTATTTCCCTGCAGTTTGATCTTTTGGTCTTTGGCGGTAATTTTTGTTGCCGCAGCGGCGTCTGCACTTTTTCCTAGCAATTGTTGTAGCTGCTGCTGCAAACGCTCTATTGGCTTTCAGTTGCTGCTGTTGCTGTTGCTGCTGCTGTTGCTGTTGTTGTTGCTGTTGCTGTTGTTGTTTTCTAGTCGCCTGCCTTTTGCATTGAAATTCTTATTTCTATTTTCGCTTTATCTGCAAGTTTTGTCTTCATTTTTATTTTAATAGTGCAAATGATTCCACTCTTTTGCAAATTGCTGCTGATTTTTTAGCCAGCGATAAAATGCCTGGCTGCAACTTCTTCGTTTTGCCTGGCTTCTCTCTCTCTCTCCCTCTCTCTGTCGCTGTCTCTGGTGTTCGCCTGTGTGCAGTTGCCATTGCGCCTTCTCTTTATCACATAATGATTTCAAATAGTTACCACTTTGGTGCTGGGTGCGAAATTAATTTGAATTATTACTATTATTAGATGTTATTTGTGTAATGCGGCGGTAGATAGCGCTTGCCCAAGTACAGTTAGAGCGGAGATGTTGCTGCTGTTGCGACGGCATGTTGCTGCCGTGCATTATGCAAGACGCGATTGCAAACGTTATCCGCAGCAAATGCGGCACAAAAGAGCTGCAACAAATGTGGTGATAAGCCACAAGCTGCACATCTGCAACAGTTGCCATTGCCATTGCATTTACTGGCAACAGCAGCAGCAACAATTGCTGCCTGCGCTGCATAACTTGTGTCTGCTTCAATTACCAATTGTTGTTGCCGTTTAAATGATTGCATTGTTGGCCACATTTAAATTTATTAAAACTGCGCAGCTTCTAACGGGCAGCGGCTTGGAATGTTGCTGTTGTCGTTGTTGCTGCCGATGTTGCTGCCGTTCAATGACCGTGCAACACTTTATCTTCTGACGCATGGCCTTGTGCGGCATTTGGCATACCGGCCACAATTAAGTCCACAAACAGTGTAATATGTCTGTCTGTGATTCGCATCCTGCAAACGCACCGAGTTCGATTCTCAGCAATTTTTCTCTGCATTTTCTCATTTTGCATGCAATTTGATGTCATTTGTCATTTGCTTAATTGTGACCAAGTGCTTGTTGCATTTCCTGCTGCTGCTGCTGCTGTTGCTGCTGCAGCCAACTGCCGTTTTTGTAATTGTTGCAAGGCACGCAGCTGCGGCAGCATCCTCGGCTACGAGTTCAACTCTGCCGCTGGGCCATTTAGTTTCAATTAATCAAGTTGTCGCTGGCCGCGTCTATTAGCTGTTTATGATGTCTGCCACAGTTCCTCAGGGGGGGTCCAGTTGCCGCTTGGCGCTCATTAGTGGCGCCCCCGAGTTGCATACGTTGTGTGCCGCACCCGTCCCCGTTTTGCTGTTATTAAATACTCTCGTGGCAGTTGCCGCTACTGCCTGCCGGTGCTTTACCTGCCTCTTTTGCTTTTTTTGGGCCTCTTTTGTAACATGTGAAGTTCTTTTAATGCTCTATTTGCCGTTTGGGCTTATGCCCGGTTACCGTTGCATGGGGCATACGACTTTTGGTGCCCCCATGATGGACAGCTTTTGCGCCCAGCTGTCACAGGTTCGTTGGACTCGGCCACATTGCGGCTGCACTGTTGGTGTTGAAACAATCAGGTCCAACCAGTGGCCGTTTGATGTGCCCAAGTCATTGCATAATGCTCGAGAGTCAGACAAACGGATCAAGTCGTTGACTTGGTAAATGCCCCGGCTGCAAATTGAATTTATGCTAAGCCTAACTGGCAATTTTGGGTAGTTCTTGTAGGTTCAACAGACTTTCCCAGGTCATTTGCCCTGGCTGAGAACTTGGCGAGTCCAGTTTATAGCCCAGATTTACCTGTGCTATAAATGAATTAACTTTCTGCCTCATATATAAAATATAAACCAACAGCTATGGCAAGCTTTTAGTTATAATATTATGCAAAATAGTTACATAAAATGCAAACTATCAGCTGTGACAAGCTCTATCTAACAATGTTATGTGAACGTGGTTTTAAATGCAAATTAACCTATGTGTCAAGTTTTACTAACAGTAATAGGCAAAAGAAGAACTTTTTAGCATATGCCTGTTATGGATATAGTTAACAGTTATATAGCATTTGATTTAACAGTTTTATGTTACATAAACAAACACAACTATGTTTTCTTAGACTTTTACAAAAAAACTCTGTTTCTTAACTCGATTCAACAGTTGTATATTATGTAATTCTTAACAGGAACGTTTACATATATGAACTAACAGAAGTCTTTAAAATTTTATATTTTGCTGTTGGTTTTTTAAATAACCATAAATCATTTGGCAGAGTTGCTCAAATTTTATATGTTATTTTAATGAGTGAAAATATTTTCTCTGTAATTTTTAACATTGCACATTAACAGACTCAACTTAACATATTTGTGAAAAACTTGAATAATAATTTATACTTTAGCTAGAGTTACTAATTGGCGGTAATGCTAGAATATCTGGTGAAAATATCTAGTATTCCATCGTTTCGATTTTCATATTTGTTTTATTTATTATATGCGCTCTGTTGGCCGGTTTATCTTGATAAATTTTATAGATATCCACAAGATAAAAGGCCGCTTAAACCAGTTGGCGAGTCCAGCCAACAGCTGCAATCTGTGCCTGCGGTCTGTAAATGTTGCCTGCAGCAAACAGATGCAGTTGCTGATGCAGTTGCCGATGCAGATGCAGATGCAGATGCATATGCAGTAGAAGATTGCGGCACACCCCCCACGACTAATTGTGCTCATTTCCATTTATCAGTTGGCTCAATGAATTACAGCACTAAAAGCAAATTAAAATCGTGCCAAGTGTTTGCAGAATAAACATTTCACAAGACACCAATGAATGAGCAGCCCAGTTTTAGCCCTGGGGGGGCATTACCAGGGGCTCTACTAAGCTCTGGAGCCGTAATATCTGGGGGCTGGTCGCATTAAGCTTTTAATTTAGTGCCTAGGCAGCAATTTTCATGCGTTGGCAATTGTCTCGCAGATTCGCATTCGCATTGGGATTCGCGTGTTGTGTCTTTTATTTTTAGAGCCTGCCTGCCTGCTGCTGTTGACTTTGTTGCAACTCGTGTGTCTGTGTGTGAAGTCTTGTGGCACTTGTGGCACTTGTTGCTGCGCTCGTTTGCCAAATGCAATTAAATGTGTGTCGCTCGAGCTGCCTGGCGTGCAGCAGCCAACAGTCGACTGCAACTGTGCCGCATAATTGTGCCAAATGAATTTGTAATTATGTGTGTGTGTGTGTGTGTGTCTGTTTGTGTGTGCGAGTGTGAAGCCATGAACTTCAAATGGCCAAGTAGCCGGTTTTGGCCATGTGAGTGACATCACATGCG
Organism: Drosophila ezoana; assembly: GCA_035045725.1. Taxonomy (NCBI): domain Eukaryota; kingdom Metazoa; phylum Arthropoda; class Insecta; order Diptera; family Drosophilidae; genus Drosophila; species Drosophila ezoana. The sequence continues at coordinate 23,842,446 of JAWNOU010000177.1, read as the reverse complement.
AGCGACGGCTGGCACAATACCCTCAGAATCCGAGACACAGTCACCGTCTTAGCCACGGCTAGAATGACATTACAGAAATCCAAGCCAAAACAAAATTTAATTAAAGCGCATGACGAAAAATTCTTAGTGTTCAAATCAACAACATCAACAATAGCAGCACCACCAACCAACACATCAGCAACAACAACTGCAGAGTCACTAAAGAGTTCAAACTTTGCAATCGACAGCTTACGACTGCAAGATACTCTGTTTCCAGAAACGGAGATGATGGAGTATGCATTAGATAGCATAGTGTTTATGAGAATCGCATAGTAGGGCATAATTTAAAAATACGTTGTTTCTTAAAAGCTAAAATTTACTCCAGGTTTGGTGTATGCATACATATGTACATACAACTAATACAATGCGTAAACACAATTCATACAATGCGTATATATACACATACATACATATATACATATATACATACATGCATACATGCATACATTCACACGTGAATACATACACACGTGTAGAAATATAAAGTAAACTTGGGCTGGGCCTGGTATTCGAGTAGTTCCCGGATAAAGTTTTGAATGTAAATAAAAATAAGTTTTTAAAGCAATTAGACGAATATTGAAACTTCGCCCATTTAGCTGTTGAACCCCATTTTCTAGCCAGAATGGGTGGACTTTCCGAAACTTTTTACTGGTTTCAACAGTGGAAGAATATAGCATGTAATATAAATTTAGCTATTTATGAATATGTAAGACAACCCGAAAGTTCTTACGCCCAACTTAACCCATTTACTTTCAAAATACAGACGGACAGAAAGCCTATATTCTCTGCCTGATACTAACCTTACAGGGCACAAAGACCAAAGATGACTTACGCAGCGTTTTGGACACGGCCCAAAGTGTCAAAGTCATGTTAAGTGCGCGTCAGCAGCGAGACACTTGCGACATATTTGGCAAGCGGCAGAGACGGCAGAGTTGCCGCCTTTCAGGCCAATTAAATGGCGACACTTTATGGCAGATAGAGCCCAAAAGAGTTGGATAGAACTAGAACCAGAAGCAAGCGACAGCAACAGAAACAGCATCAGCATCAATCCCCAAGGGGCTGGCTGTTTGCTCTTAAATGGGTCAATGATGGCTTAAATTGTGCGGCATTGTTAAATGGTGCGCGCGGGCTCTGGTTTGAGGTCTGAGAGAGTCGTTGGGGCCCTGACATCTGATCGCACCTCTGACTCTGTGACTTAGATCGCAAACTGAGACTGACGATTGACTGATGGGAGGGGAGTTTTTCTCTTCGACTTCGCATTGCGGTTGACAGGCAGCCGTTGTGGCCATATTCAATTTATGAACTTCAGTTTCAGTTTTAGCCAGTTTTGCATTGCAGTTTGCGCTGCGTTTGGTTATTGAGTTGTTGGCTTTGCCTTGGCGCTGTCTGCAACAATTTGTCTAATGTGCCAATTTGGTCGCATCTACCGCCTGCCCGGAGTATCGTTAGCTCAGTGCTTGATCATGTTGATTTCTTTCTTTCGTGTACTTTTCTTGCGGCCTATCAATGACAAGGCAACACGAGACGTACCCGAGCCCGGCATTGACTCTTGCCACTTTGGTTTTGGGGTTGGCAGCGGGTCGTGACACGAATACGCTGCAGAGAGCCTATCGTCGGCATCGTGCGTGTCTAAACAACTCCACACGACGACTGTAACATGCTGGAGAGGAGCTGATCACGACTCTAACACGACTGAAAAGGACGGAACCCGAAAAGACAAAAAGAGGCACGTCTTTAGCACGACGGAGCACAACGATATAAGTCAGAGCCTGTCTTCTACACGAGCTCCTAGATGAAACACGACTTTAACACGAACTTATAGGACTGAGCACGCTTTAGATGTGACTATGCACGATAAAGCATGACTGTAACAGTTATGAATATAGCTTTCTTTCAACGACTGGAACATAACGAAGGTAGACTCTAACACGACTGAAGAGGAACAAACACGATTTTAGTATAACTCAACAAGACTGTAACACAACAAAACACGGCAAATATAAGAAAAACTTTAAGAAAAGCAGAAAATAAATTATACATTTATTATATATACATAAATTTAGTTGGGTTCAGTCTTAGCTGGTACGTAATATCGGGTTCTAAAGACTGTAGCACGACTAAACACGACTAAGCACGACTAAACACGACTAAGCACGACCATATTTATGTATACTTTATCTATATTTGCTACATTTGCCTATACTGCTAATACTGGAATTGTTTCATATATAATTGTCATTTTCCAAGTATGTTTTCTGTTTATTTTGCATTTGAAATAATTTGAACACGCGTCCATCTCTAGCATTGGCTATCGCTTATAGCCCTATAATTTCCACACCAGTCGTTTGTTGGTATTTTGTGATGCGATGCGCTCACTTGTCCCATTTATTTATTTTGTATTTCTGCTGTTTAAATTTAATTCACGATCTGCCATCAAGTCGAGTCGAGTTGAGTTGCAGTTGAGTTGGATACGAGTCGAACAAAAGGCAGCCTCGAAAATTCCCTCGACGCGTTGGCGACGCTTGGCAATTTTTCACCATCGTCTTCATCGTCTTCTAACAAGCAGCAACAAGGAGACTTTTCTTTTGCTTACTTTCCGATTTTTAGCTGCAGTCGGAAAAATCTTTTCGTTCGCGTACTTAACCGCAATAATTTTACTCATTTGAGTGTCGTGGAAATGAGTTAAAGAAGTTGCCTGCCACTTGGCGGCAAATGCAACTGCAACAACAGCAACAACAGCAACAGCAACAACAGCAAGCTGCATCGACAACAGCAACAGCGGCTGCCGCTAATGTAATGTGAGCATTACTTATTTCCATTTTTTATTTTGCAGCTTTTTTTTTGTTGTCTTCTTACCGCCAGAGTCTCCTCTTAATTCATTAATTTCCCACAGAGTCTGCCGCCTTGGGTCGCAGCGTCGCAGCCAATTTCAAACGTGAAACCGTTGAAAGTTATCACCCTCAACCCACAGCGAATGTGACAGAGCGCGATGCAGTGAATTTTTTGGGGCTACAACCGCAACAACATTACACGCATTGTCTCTGTCTTAAGCGCTCTCCCTCTCTCACTATCTCTCTCCCTTTCTCTTTCTCTGCTGCAGCACAATAAAGTTGTTAGCGAGTGTTGCAATGCCAATTGCTGTTATCAGCGACAATGTGCCAACTTCTATCTACTTACTTTTTACACTGAGAAAAAAAATAGTTAACTATTCTCAAAAACTGAACATATCATTTTCCAAACTTCGATGGCACTGCCTGTGATTATATTTGCCTTTTAAAAGCGCATTAGTCAATTAAAAGCTTTGAAAGCACATCAAGGAACATGAAAGCGCATGAAAGTTTTTATGAGATAACTTGAAAGCATCTTTCAATCGGATCATATTGACCTAATACCAACTATCTCGTACAATAAATCACTTGAAAGCAACTTTAAGCACATTAAAGCTCAAATAAAAGCTCTAGGCTAAATTAACGAATGAATTGATTCAATATGGCCGTAAGCTTAATTCTTAGCTAAGCGCATACGAACGGGGGCTATTGTTAACAAAAACAAGAACGCATTTGAAAACTCATGCAAGCTCATAAAGTCCACATAAGCTTCAGGCTTTACAACATAGGCTCAAACATACTAAACACAATCAGCTTAAAGCTTCGTATATAGCTTCTGTTGCTATAGTTTTCCACGGCAATAATCCAACGTATAATTTGTTAAACTATAATTTTGGATAGTTTTATTTTTAGTTGAAGCGTTTTTAGTCGTTCGTTTGTTTCTCTCAGCGCATTGGCCCTGCTTTCTTGCAGTTGGTCGCGGCTGCTGTGCCACTTTTCAGACATTGCGCATACGCACAGTTACCCAGGCAGGCCAACTATTTGCGGCACATTCATAAAACTCAGAAAAGCTCATAATGTTCTATTGTGGAAATTACACCAGCTGCCAGGCAAAAAGTACTCATAATAATCGTTATGACTGACTGTAAGTACTTGTATTATTTGGTTATGTAAAGTATAGTCAATGCCTAGTTGCCTAGACCATTTCCATTTATGGGTCAGCTGAGCGCACAGTTATGCGGACGGCAACGAAAGGGTGTCAAACGCTATTGACTATGACCCACAGCCAGACATGGACAATGGCAGCAATAACAACAAGAAGAACTCACAGCTAACTGACAACTGGGCCTCTTTTGTCTGGCTAGTCTAATCTCTGTTGTTCTTTAACGCAAGGCATTTGCATTTGCATTTTTTCTAACTGTGTTTAAGCTTGGAACACACGAGTCTCTCTCTCTCTCTCTCTCTCTCTCTCTGGTTTTTTCTATAGGGTCCATGTAGAGCTCTTGGGCTGTCTCGTTTATATGCTAATTAAATCATATAATATTCAATCTCAATCTGTCTTGTCATATTGCTCGATTCCAGTGCTGCATTCTTATGCTAAAACGCAAATTGGTTTATGGATTCTTTGGCCCCGCCGATGAAAGTGTTTTTCTGACCCCGATTCTCAGGCTCTGGCTCTGGCCTGGCCTGGCTGTCGTCTTCTTGTGTTGTGGTTGTTGTCGTCTTCCATTGAAATCAGTTGAGCTTGGGGCATGTTTCACATATTTCATGATTTTACTTTTCCTACTTGCTTTTTTTTTTTTCTCCTCTACGACATTTTTGCATTTTCTGCGCATATTTTTCAAGTGCTCTTCAGAGCGGTTTGCCGTCATCCCACGCTCTTAATTACCACCAGAGCAAACGCCAGCCTGCCTGCCTGCCAGCATCCTCAGTGGCCACTTTGCGTGCTGTAGAAACTTTGGGCGCAAAGTGTGAGGTGTTGTTGTAGTTTTTGTCGTCGTTGTCGTCGTTGTTGTTGTTGGGATTCCTTGTCCCATTTATACCCTGTCGGTAAATGAAGGGTGTTCTGTGTGAACTTTTGCATTACACTTTTTTTTTTAGATTTTATTTTGAAGTTTTTAATAAGTTGTTCAACAAACTATTTCTTAAAGTTAGAATCAGAGGAGCGAACAAATTTAGTTGCTCTAAATATAGATGCTTTTTTCAATAAAACAATTGTCCAAGTTACTAAAGAACTATGTTCTGGGAGTGAATCTCAGGCTATGAAGCACTTTTCGTTGGGAATGATTTAGTCAAATAAAGTCATATCAAGGCACTTTCTGGCTAAACTAAACAAAATTTGTGCCCTAAATTTGAGAAAACACGGATAGTATAATCTGTCACGTAATGTGTAACGTTTAGCAGGAGACGTCTCCGACCCCATAAAGTATATATATTCTTGATCAGCATCAACAGTCGAGTTGATATAGCCATGTTCGCCTACCTCTAATGTTTCAAGACTGTGCCTCTCTCTTTCTATACAAACTAGTCTCTCAGTTTTAGGGCTATCAGGCTGAAACTTGGCAAAGGTCTTCTGATGCAGGTAGTACCTATATTGGAACCGGCCGGCGCGGAACATTATATCATATAGCTGACATAGAAACCTTTTGTTTTTAAAGACATCTTGACCAACTCCGCAAATCGAACGACACTATATAGCTATATAGAAAGAATCTTTAGAAATATGACTTTTGTATGGAGAGGTATTCTGTTTACAAACATAATTTGACCACACTCAGCATTTGCGAGCTTTACAATGCTCACATATAATCACATGTAAGGCAAAATGCCTACAAGGGTATTAAATCTTCGTTGTGCCGAAGACAGTCGTACTTTCTCGTTAAGTATATATGTTTTAAAGTGTTAAATTAATAATCAAAATTCAACTTTTATTTAAAAGGTTTTAATTACATCTTGTTTTGATATTTCTAACTTAAATCTGAGAAATATGCTTAACTTTATTAATAAAGATTAATATAATAAAATATCAATAGTATTAATCAAAAAGGTGTCTGCTAGTCGACTAAATAAAGTTGACTTGTTGTTGTTGAATTCGTTAAAGCATGTCTGTTTGGCATTTTAATAACCAAATGGTTTCAGCAAAATATTCATATTTATGCATATTTAAAGACTGTCAAGTTGGGGATTATATATTTTTTTTGTCGGGAGCATTTAAAAAGGCATTTGCATAAATTGTCCTAATCAATTAGAGTTAAATGGTTGGCAATTTAATTGAATGAAATAAATGCCGGCTTAAATTGAACTTAAAGTCTTGCTCTTTGTGTTTTGCCCATGTTGCAACTGCCACAGACACATGCAACTGCTTTCTGCCTCATGCCACCTGGTTGCAGTATAATTTAATGATTTTTACGAGTTCATTAAAAATGTATTTAAAATTGTTATGAGCTGTCGCCGCGAGTGCTGCAGCGCCGTTGGCTTAATGCAATTGTTATTGCCATTTGTTGCATATTCAATTTTGTAAAAAACGCGTCAAATTGGGGGGTGGCTTGGCAGGTGGGAGGTGAGTTGGCAGGTGAGTTGCCTGGCAACAGTTGCTTTGTTTCCAGGGAATAGCGTGGCACAGCTTCATTAAATGCACTTGCAGTTACATTCGGTGGCAACAACAGCCCCCTCCTCCCCCTCCTCCCCCCTCCCTATCTCTTTTTATCTAGCCCTCAACAGCTACGCCCGCAACTGGCAACTTTGCCCGTTAAAACTGCTGATAATGTCATGGCAACTGCCTCTCTCGTCCAGCTCTCAGAGCTCAGCATCCAGTTGGCAACTTCAAAGTTGATGGGCTGCCAAGGCGCATACATCATCATCATTTCTGTCAGTTCGTTAAGAAAAAACCAAAAAAAAAAAGCAGAAAAAAACAAAAACCTTTAAGAGGATGCCCGCCGTGCGATGCGCTTGATTTTCTCTGCACCTAAATTAGATTTTTGCCATCTTCTTTTTTTTTCGCGCCTGCCAAAGTCTCGACTTTATTATTAATTTGATTTTGTGCGCTGAGTTTACTTGAGCTTAAGCCATTGAAATGGAAAGTTTCGAGCTGTTTAGCAATTTAGTCTTCATTTTTCCGTTTTTTTTTCGTATTAGTGTTTAAACAATTATTATAAACAGGATATGAGCATATTTGGCGCACAAATTGTACGCGCTTTTTGTGTGTGTTTATTTGGCCAATTTGCGACGAAAGTTTGCCGAAAGTTTTAACGAGCGCCAGGTAAACGCTGTAAAAAATTCCAATAGATTAGCTAGAGATGAGTTCAGGTGTGTCCGGATGAGCTCAGAAACACGCGAGCGCATGAAATTAAGTTGTCAAAAGCCACAAATGTTAGTTAAGAGACCAAAATATACGCTTAAAATTAAATATAGAAGATGATTTCTTGTTCCCAATTCGGCATTTTAAGCGCCTGGTGTTGTCAAGCACGACAATGCATATGACTCACGACTCACGCACGAAAATTCTGAAACTAGCCAACCTTTAAGCTCACGATTCACGATCTTAAAGTGGATTTTAAACGTCGAAGTCAGTTTATAGATC